>OZ059834.1:33852294-34266298 GCA_964057195.1 Orthosia cruda | reverse complement strand
AAGATGAAAGAAATATGAAACATGTTTATGAAGAACACGTCAACACTGACATGACATGGATTGAATTTCGTGAAATGTGTTCAAAAATATGGAGTATACCTTTCAATTATGTTGTAATTAATAAAGATTGTTCAAAAAACAAAGGATGTTATAGAAGTAAATTTGACACGTTTGTAGTCTTTGACTAAGAACACGAATACATATAGTATATAAGGCTATTACCTTTCTAACAATATTATTCACCTTACGACGCTAAATCAATTACGACCTATTTACCAATATGGAAAAATCATTAAAACAACAAATTGTTGATGCGGCAGAAGCTGTAAAGATAAAAGTACGAAAAATGAGAGATACCGAGATTAACAATAAACAAGCACTGGAATCTGTTTTCAAACCTGTAACAGAACCACTTAACTTAATTGCTAATGCTGCTAAGCAAGCTCCTCTCCTGCGTGTCAGTGATGATTTTGCTGATGTTCCGTTTACTAACGAAACTTTGCAGAAAGAAGGAACTGGTAGCTCAGAAAGAAATGAAAATAATGATGATGAAGACAAATATGAATCCGATATCAACAGTGACTCTTCTTATGAATCAGTAGTTGAAAGTAATCAAGCTTGTGATACGTCATCCTGGTCAGTATCTTCAGAGGCGTTGGCAGATATTCCATTTGGAGTAAGAAAAGACCGCGGGCAATTGATGTTAGGTTCTGCTTGCATAACGATCAACGATCAATACATCACCGTGGCTGAACGTAAATACCGAAATACACCTGGTTTAAAACAGTTGTTGCTTAAGAAAGATGTGGACTTAAGCTTGGTTACAGATAGTGATATGCAAAATTATAAGTTGATGTTACTTGACACAAATGCACATCGTCGAGACTATGAGCCAAGTAAGCCAATAAAAAGTAATAAAGGACAAAAATATTTGCAAGTTATTAAACCTCTTTTTCAACTAAAGAATACAGTTCAGGGAAAGGGTCTACCGTTACTAAAAAAGTGGCGAAAAAACGTAGATTTAGTGTACTGGGATAACCCTAATGAATTAGTGGACAGGTTGAAATTGTTAATTGCATCTAGAGATGCTGGCAACACAGGATTAGATAATGAAATTATTTCTATCATTGAAGAATTGCGTGAATGTAAAGTTATAAATAAATAAATATTTTAAAATGTGTTTATTTTACTATCAACCTCTCGATACAATACACCTTAAACATGAACGTAGACAAATTCGGGCACTTCATTCACAAAAGAATGCGTTTATCAGAATTATTTGAGTTTAATGAAAATGCATTATTAAAATCAGAAAACGGAGACTTTGATTTAAAAACATCAAAACTGAGAGGAATTAGAAATCCAGTAGAAGCAGACGATGCTGTGAACAAGGATTATGTAGATCGATTGAATGCTAACACGTTAAAAGAATTAAATAATCTGGCTGTGAACAAGGATTATGTAGATCTATTGAATGCTAATATGCATAAAGAATTTAATAATCTGATTGATACATTGCGTTCTCAAATGATAAAAGATGCAAAGGGTATAGTTCAAGGTACTTTAAAAGCAAGGGTACTTGAGGTTTCAACTCAGTTGCAAGATAAGTTTTATACTAAAGCAGAGGTAGATAAATTACTTGAAAATCTCAGTAATGACAAAACAACAAATAGTAAATGAAATACATAAAGCTGCACGAAGAAATTTCCTTAGACGTACTGTCATTCTAAAGGGGATCGATGACTTGTGGCAAGCTGATCTAATGGACATGCAGAAACTGAGAAAATATAATAAAGGTCATAATTACATATTAGTTGTAATTGACTGCTTCTCAAAGTATGCTTGGACAGAGCCGTTAAAATCAAAAAATAAACTTGATGTTTCTCATGCATTTAAAAGAATATTGATTAACAGTCATCGTAAACCTGTTAATTTACAAACTGATATGGGAACAGAATTTTATAACATCACCTTTCAATCGCTTATGAAAAAGCACAACATTAACCACTACTCATCGTTTTCTACTAAAAAAGCATCAATTGTGGAGAGACTGATTAGAACTGTAAAAAATAATTTATATAAATATTTTAGTCTCAATGGAAACTATAAGTGGATAGGACTACCATTGGAAGATACATTGAAGAGATATAACAACACAAAACATCGCACTATTCAATTTAAACCGGTAGATGTTAATAAAGGTAACGAACAAGTAATCAAAGAAAATATTAAAAAAAATTACAAACATGATTTAGTTCAGTGGAAGCCTAAATTCAAAGTTGGTGATTGTGTTCGTATAAGTAAATACAAACATAATTTTGAGAAAGGTTACACTCCTAATTGGTCAACTGAATTATTTATTATAAAAAAGGTAAATAAAACCATACCAGTTACATATCACATAGAAGATCAACGAAAGCAAAACATATTAGGAGCGTTTTACGAACAAGAACTGCAAAGATCGAATTATCCTGATGTTTATTTGATAGAAAAGGTTTTGAAAAAGAAAGGAAATAAATTGTATGTCAAATGGTTAGGTCTAAATAGTGCAGAAAACAGTTGGATTGAAAAAACTGCAATAATGAACTAATATATTATATAACCATTTTTCATTTGAAATCCTATCATTATAATTTGAGTAATGCAAGGAGGTGGACTAGTTAACAGGATAATTAATAATCTACCATTCGAAGTTCATTTGCCAGGATACAATTATTGCGGACCAGGAACCAAACTTCGCAAACGCTTAGCGCGAGGTGACCCAGGTGTAAATAAGCTAGACGAAGCTTGCATGCAACACGACATTGCGTATACAAACCATACAGACTTATCAAATCGTCACAAAGCCGATTTACAACTACTTAACATGGCTAAACAAAGACTTGAATCCAAAGATGCAGGGAAAGGTGAAAAGCTAAGCTCTTGGCTAGTGAGCAAAGTTATGAAAACGAAACTAAAGTCTGGATCTGGCATTAAAACATTTAAAAGCTTAGTTTCAAAAATAAAATCAAAAATTAAGAAACTCAAACGCAAAGATAATAAGACTTTAATAAAAGCAGCTTACTTAGCCGCAAAAAAGTTATTTCCAAACATTCATCATCGAATTCGAGTACCCCGAGTAATACCCATACCAAAGACTGGAGGAGTTCTACCTTTAATTCCAATTTTCGCTGGTTTATCGGCTTTAGGAACTTTAGCTGGTGGTGCAGCTGGCATTGCAAAAACCGTCAATGATTACAAAGCGAACAAAAAAAATTTGCAAGAAACAGAACGACATAATAAAGCTATGGAGGCTTTAGTGTTGGGTAAGGGTTTATACATTAAGCCGTATAAAAGCGGTAAAGGATTGTTTATAACATCTTCAAAAAACTGAAAAATATGCTACCCAATCGCCCTCTAACTAATGTAGACATTCAAAAGTATTCAAGAGACATCCCATATTTTCGTGGGGTCTACATGAAGGATCGACTACCTCGGAAACCGAAACGCATTGAATGTGGTATCGTTAATTTAGATGATTCTAAGAACGAAGGAACGCATTGGGTAGCTTATGCTAAAGTATACAATCACTGCGAATACTTTGATAGCTATGGAAATTTAAAACCTCCAATGGAATTGATGCAATATTTAAAAAATTGTAATGTGTTTTATAATTATACAAGATATCAAAAATTTAACGCAGTCAATTGTGGTCATTTGTGTCTAAATTATTTATGGACTTTTTGGAATAAAAATGTATTATAAAATATATGCTTTTCTTTCATTTCAATCATTTGCAAGATGTCACTCACTTTGTCGATAACTGGAGACTCGTCAGTGTTAACTACAAACTATCCTAATACATTGCAACTAGATGGAGAGTATGAGTGTGCTTTATTACACTTTTCAACATTTAATTCTATTCCAAACATCGATAAAAGTAATAATAAGTTCTATTATGGCTTTAATGAAGTTATTGAAATACCGGATGGCACTTATGAATTGCAAGATATCGGCGATTATTTAAAATCTGAAATAAAAGATGCAGCAATCAAACTACGGTGCAATAATAATACTTTAAAAACTACAATATTCTGTACAAAAGACATTAATTTTATCAAAGAAGACTCTTTTGGAAAACTATTAGGATTTAACAAACAAATCTTGAAAGCAAATAAATGGCATGTGTCACAGTCTCCAGTCAACATTCTACCTACGACCGTTGTCAGGATTGAATGTGATATTGTAAGCGGTTCATATGTAAACGGTGAACCAAGTCATATTATTCACGAATTTGCCCTTAATGTGCCACCTGGATACAGGATCATAGAAATCCCGAAGAACGCAATATACTTTCCAATCAATCAAAACAACATAAGCTGCATACATATTAGACTGTTAGATATAAACAAACGATTAATCAATTTACGCGGTGAAGAAGTGCAGGTATATCTGCATCTTAGAAGAAAAAAATGATTGACTACAATAAAAATGTGTCTCAACATGTAAAAAATATCAGTTCTGCTCGAGCTACCTATCAAATAAGACCTATCTCTAAGAAGAAAATAAAATTAACTAAAGACAATAAAGCATTCCTTAGAGCGATCGGATTGTTAAAATGAACATCTTAGACGTTTTATCCGCTCCGACTTATGATAACACTATAGAAGGAATCGAATTTCATTCCTACAAGCCCTATGTAACAAGTTTCAACAGGAACGATGAAATTCGCATACCTATCAACCAACAGAACTTATACATATTACCATCAGCTAGCACCCTATATTTGGAAGGAACTATTATCGTTAGCAAAAAAGATACGAAGGACAAAGCTACTAGTGTCAATTTCACGAACAATGCTCTACTCTACTTGTTCCAAGACATTAGGTATGAGCTAAATGGAGTGGAGATTGATAAAATAAAAAATGCAGGTATAACAACAACTATAAAATCACTCATTTCGATGAACGAAAGTGAATCAAAAATGTCTAATGCCTGGGGGTGGAATATTGATGGCATAAAAAATATCGATGGAGGAAGATTTTCTGCCTCTATACCACTTCGGAATATCCTCGGTTTCGCAGAAGATTTTAAAAAAGTTGTAATAAATAGTAGACATGAACTGATATTGTTACGAAGTAACACTAATTTGAACGCTGTAAAACTTAATACTGGCGAAGTAGTAGATGATGTTCAGATCAACAAAATCATATGGCGCGTACCGCATGTTAAAGTATCGGACAAAGAAAAAATTGGTTTGTTAAAAGTATTAGAAAAAGATCGCCCACTTCAAATGATATACAGAAATTGGGATCTGTACGAATATCCAGCTTTGCCTAAAACTACAAAACATACCTGGTCTATCAAAACTTCATCTCAAATAGAAAAACCAAGATATATTATTATTGGTCTACAGACAAAGAGAAAAAACAATGCACATTCTGACATGTCTCAATTCGATCACTGCCATATTCGAGACGTTAGAGTGTATCTCAATTCAACCTATTTTCCATATGAAAACTTAAATGTGAATTTTGCTAATAACAGAATCGCTTTATTATACGAGCAATACACCAGATTTCAACAGTCGTATTATGGACGTCGCTCGGAGCCCATACTAAACGAGAAACAATTTAGAGATTTAGCACCGCTGTTTGTAATCGATTGCTCTAGACAAGCTGATAATCTAAAGACTGGACCTGTTGTGGATGTGCGGGTAGAAATTGAGAGTGATTCGGAAATACCAGATCAAACTTCAGCATACTGTCTCATACTCAACGATTGTATTGTTGAATACAAACCATTAAGCAACATTGTGAAGAAGATATCATGAACGCAGACATCATCATTGTCGAACTCCAAGGATTTAAAGATTTATTTAATAATTTCATTGTGAAAGAAGTGGCCATCGTAAGTCAGAATCATACTCAAACGTTCTTGGTTAAACCACCGTGTTCCTTTTATTACTTAACAAAAGAAGAAAAGAAACAAGTACGATGGTTAGAAAAAAATCGAGGAATTTTCTGGCGTGAGGGCTTCATAGACTACAGAGAGTTTCAACACGTTATCTTACCATATTTAAAAAATAAAAGAATTATTACAAAGGGTTTGGAAAAGATTAAGTGGATTAAAGATTTATGCGTAAACTGTGAAGTGATTGACATAGGCGAGAAAGGGTGTCCTAATTTCGCGACATTAAAAAAAAAGTTTTGTATAAATAAAACTGATTTTAATTGTGTGAACCATAAAGCTAATTGTGCATTAAATAATGCAGTGTGTATTAAAAAATGGTATGTTGATAATAATATGTCTGTATTTAATTTATTTTAAATAGAATTGTGTTGAAGAGTTAATAAAAAATATTTATCTACCTTACAGTGTTTTATTTAATAATCAAGGTAACCCACATAACTAGTTATAAATTAGCTATAGCAAAATGATATTTCTTATAAATTTTATTATAAAATTTCAAATACATGTTAAATTAATTAATCTAATAAAAAACTAACTACGAATAACCTATTATTGTGTCATTACACTAGAGCTAATTTAGAGTTCGAGTATACAAAATAAAACACAGTTTAAATTATAAACAAAATAGATTTATTTACATTATTTCCAATTATTACAAACTAATGATAACCGTCCTACATAGTTTATTTAATGTTTACTATTCGTACCTACCTAATTACAAACTTGTGATGTATGAATATTATCCTAACTAGATTAAATAAAGAAATTAATATTAACTACATTACAATATTTTTAGACTATGTACAGGATAAAATGTAAAAAGTTAATTAAAATAAAACGTAACTACATTATTTGATATTTATACATTCAAAAGTTATACAACTTAAAAACCTAAGATGCTTAAAGACTAAAGAATAAGAAAACAAATAAATATACCTTAATAACTACAATATTACTTACATAATTTATTATTGTTTATTACAAAAAATCTTACACATTAACTTATAAAGTAGGTACTTACAGAATAATGGCACCAGTTAATAATAACAACTGTCCCCACCAAGTTTTTTTGATATTTTATTAATTAACGATTGCGTCTCCTCCATAACATGGTCCACCGATTCAGTTACTACATACTGCGCACTTAACACTACCACGTCCTGATTGTCACTTGCAGGTTCTGGTTGTTCACTGATATCCAACACTTGTACCTGGATAAGTCTTAAACCTTTTTTCTTCTCATTGTTTATGACGAATGATTGACATGTAGACAGAGATGATTTCTGCTTTAGTCCCTCTCGTCTTGTTCTAGGCTTCTTGTTGATAGGTTCGCAATTTTGTCTTGCTCTAGGCTCCTTGTTGACAGGTATTTGTTGTTCTGGGAAATCTGGTATATGCCAGCTTAAACTGGGAGTCGGAAAACCTTGAGCGTATTGTGAGAAGTCGATAACATCTGGTGAATCATCCATTATCAATGATCTGAAACAATCGAAATAATAATTAATTATAATTTCATAAAACAAAATGATGAAATAAAGTTATACGTAGATTGGTACTTGTACAATACTTACAATTCGTTTCGTTTTTATTTGACGAGATATGACCGCTCCGGCAGACTGCTTACTGATGTATGTTCTACACAATAATATTACTGTGGAACGCGGTTAATATGTAATTAGACTCCATAAAGCCTTACGCTGTGATTCAATTTCATGTTTCAACATGTTCAAGCTCGTGCAGGCGCACCTGGTCAACGTCAAATTCTACACCGCGCGTGCAAACTTCGAGCTATGAGTGCTTTGTCATCAAAAATGGACCTTACATGTTTTATCAAGTTGGAACCTGTTTCTTTGTCACCAATCAGGAATGGACATGAAACTAATGTTTTAAATAATACAAGTACCTATGGTATTTAATCAATTTCATGTTTCAACAAGTACGAACAGTTATGTCGTGTGCAGCATGAAGCGACGTGAGCGAGCACCTGATTAGTGTTATATTTCATACCAGGCAGCGCGATGCGCATTGTCATCAGGAATGGAAATTAAACAAATATAATTATGATAGTAAAATACGATTTATTAAAGTATGTATTTAATTAATACAAATAAAAGAAAATTATAGTAACCATAGTAACCTGTAAGTAATTATCAGGTCTGAATTGGCAGAGAATATTTTCCTAAACTTCTAGACTGTATGATGTCTCTTTCTGAAATTCCAGAATAATAAACATACTCTACCTATTCTGACCTTCGATAATTATCCTAATTTATAATATTGATATTACTTAAACTATTTACTAATTAAATGTAAGTTTGCAACAAATATTTGGGACACCAAGGGAATATATATTTTTACATGATTATTAAGCGAGGTCCAGACACATGTAATGTGAATGTACTGTAAAATTAATAGGTGTCTGTCTAGTACTTGCGTAATATTATCAAACTCTGCATTTAAACTTCACAAGTTTTATTTACCATTTACAATCAATAAGAAACATGTTAAAATGTATCTAATGTAATTACGTTTCAATTGTAGTAATGCATTACATAAATATAGTTGCGTTACCCCAGGCTAAAGTAGAAACTTTATCAAACGATAGCAATCGTTTATCGTCATTGCTTGAAAGTGCTATTTTATTTACGTCATGTGTGAATATTTCATGTTTTATTGACCTAAACAATACATTTTTTTTGCGAATAACATTGCAATTGTACAAAACATTTTTATAATCTAACATATTAAATTTTTTAGTAATACATTTTTTTGTACCTTTTGCCTTTTTAATTGTTTTATTTAACATTTTAATACAATAAAGTTTTGAGCGCAGTCCTACGAATTCTTTGATAATGTTGCCACCCATTTCATCTTTAAACAGTCCTGGAACCTTCTTATTAATAATTGGTAAGTTATAGTCATTGTTACAGTCATAATTGCTGGTATCAAAATATTTTAGAAAATGGAGCTTGAGGTCTTTATAAACGTCATCACTCTGTACATCATACACAAGACTATCTGTGTCAGTATAGCACAATTCAATTCGGTTACCATAAAAAGGTTTTATGATAGAGTAATGAAAGTCGTACATATGAGTCTTAGATAATTCTAATACTGCGAAACCTATGTATATTGGTTTATTAAGTATTATACGCACAGGTTTCATTTGGATTGCCACTAGATCATCAGAAAAAACAGAAGCGCTATGAAAATATGGACTAGCTATCAATTTCTCAGCACAAGTGGTCTTTTTCGTTTTATTGTTTGAATCACACCATTTGTTAACTAATTTTACTTCTATTCGATTTTCATTATTTTCCAAGGTCTTTCCGAAAATACTATTGTTCAATAATTTGAAAAAGTCTTGTTCAAACGTTGACTCTGCTTTTTGACGTAACTGAGTGTTAATATCAATATATTGTTTTAAATAACAACTTTGCTTAAATATAATAGCGCGATGGATCCTTCTCAATACTAAACCGTACTGTAAACATTTTTTTAAATGTACGTAATGAATAACATAGTGATATTTATCGTACAAGTTTGGTATTAACTTTTTATTCTTACCACCAGGTGGTAGGCATTTTTCTGGACAAAAAGGAAAGTCATTGTGTTCCATGTGCAAATTCGTTGGATATATTAAATCGACTTCAAGAATGTATCCGTTTTCCGCGGTATCACTGATATCTGCTAAGTTCAATTGTAAAAAATCAATTTCATGTCTATTCATAAATCTAAAATCGGAATAGGGTAGGGATTGACACATGCTATAACCATATAAATTGTTACAATCTAAATAAATGATAAATGAATTTGGACGAGTTGGATCGTAAGTATCTAAATATTTATGATTGGCTTTGACATGTCTTTTGGAACACATACAAACACCACCTCGAATACCTTTTTGTATCATTCTAAAAATTTCAACATCACTAATTAATTCTAATTTAACTCCTGTTTTTAAAAGCATTGCATCAAAAGATAGACTTGGTGCTGTAAGATAGAACGCGGGATCGAGATTGTAATGTAATTTACAAGTTTTTCGAAAATTTTCAAAAACATCTGTTAACAACAGAACATCTGTTTTGAGATATAAATCTGTGTACATACCCATGTTTTGAATATTAAATACTGACCAAACAGACCGAGCGTGTTCATAATCTTCGTCGGTAATTGTTTCATTAGATAAGGAGTTAAAAAAATATTTTTTAGAGGGTAAACACGTATCTTCATAACGTTCCCATTGAGACATATAGTCATATGGATACACTCCTTTACGGGTGAGTAGATTAAATTGTTTTTTATTAGAAAAATAGGATTGTAATTGTTTAAACTCTTGTTTTTTCATTGAACTAACCAACTTTTCTAAGCTTGTTCCTAAAAACTTGAAAGAATCTACAAACCGTATCTGTATACTTTCACTATCGGAAATCGGAATATACTTCGTGAATGAAATATAGTTTTCTTTTGTTTTAGGTATCACTTTTATAGATCCAGGCGCTTCGCCTAATTCTTTTATGAAAAGGTGACAATCATATCCGGACAAATTATGAAAAAATACTGGCAAAAATGTCGGTTGTTTGTATTGCATATTACAATAACTATGAGCTGCACCACGATATTTACCAGTCAAGTGACAATGATCGCGAACCCTATCGCCGAACAAGAAGTGTTCACAAATATGACATTTTATCGCGTTTTCAAAGTCGCGAGCATTATCATTTGAGTAAATCATAGGAACATTATTTTTTAACATATCATGAATTTGTTGTGCATCTTTATAAATAGACTTCACAAAATTTAATACACAATCCGAACCGCGATAAGAAACGAAACGATTATGGCTTTCATCTAGCGTACACGTAATATGATAAGCGAAAGCTACAGGCACGTGTCGCTGTCGTGTAACAGTACCTGCCTTAGAGGGGTCAAGATCACAAGATTCATACCGCTCTAGCATTGTTTCAAAATCTGCGTATATGACAAATGGTACAATTTGCTTTCTAATATAATTTTCAAATTGTATGAACGAACCTTTTGGAGGTAGTTCAGTGGCGACACCTCCACAACTATGCGAACTAAGATTGTCGCATGAATTAAAAAACATTAAACAAACGTCACAAAAGTACAGTTTACTGTGATGTTTTGTTAATTGATTCTTAACAAGTCGCGGCAAGTCTTTAATGAGACAGTAATGTGAGAAATCATCTCTTTCTAAATAAAGTAAATGAATCACCTTTCCGTTCAAGGCTTTTGGTTTGTAAAGCGGTCCTATGATGGTATTATTTTTTAAACCATAAATGTAAATGCAAATTTCAGGGTTATTTACTTCGAACCGCGCAATATCTGTGAAATTCATTGGAAATGATATGTTCTTAACATTTAACACGTTACGAAAATCCGGGTACGAAGATACTCTATCGGGATGAGTTTTGGCTGGATATAAAGCAGCAACAACAGACCAAAAAAAACAATACTCATCATTATTGTGGATATTAATGCATGCTTTTTTCGATTTTATTGAAGAAGGCAATTCGATAAAGCCTGAACCGCGCAAAGGTTGATATTTGTTAACATTGACTTCCAAATGAGAACTGCTCAAGAACGTCCATCCACTATCTCGATCCTGAATTTCTTCTATCTTTTTTGTTAAAGTGTTTTTGACTTGAGACAATAATGAATCAAATTCATAATTCTGATGCAGAGTAAAGTTTTTTGTGGCAAATGATTTAATCTCCTGAGAATCATTTTTAATCATTAAAAACAAAGCAAAATATTCAAAATTAACTTTTAGACAAGTGTGTTCTTTAAGAGACATGTCAATAAGCGTTTTAATTTTGTCGCAAATATTATTGAGAAATGGTTCTAGCGAACAATTCTCAGACGGATCGACAATTCTATAAGAAGTTATACGATTACGAAATGCAGAATGTATTATTTCAACACCTTCGCAAAAAGGCAAAATACTTTTGTTTTTATGATTAGTACTACGTAGGTGACCTGTCCAGTGACTGCGCTCAACAGAGGTATTACAAACAGTACAGAAAGGCATTATAGCTTAAAATAGTTTTAGACTTACTATTAGTTGTTGCTATATATTATTATTATTGCGATTATGATAGACGTCTGCTAAATAGAATATAGACCTGGTGCCCCAAAACTTAAATATTTATTTTCTATTTATACTATCACTATAAAAGACGGGCTCAGAATTGTCAAATAATTCATGAGTCCGTCTCATAAAAACTTGTAGACCATCCCACTGCGGCGTGTTGCGGTTAAGCTGCACTTTTAGAGCCACCGAGGCTTTCTTCCACCGATCCTCTTTAGGGGTGGAGGCAACATCGGCCTTGTTGTAGACTTTTACCTCCACATAGAAGTCCCCGGTTAAGTCCACCGTTCGCCGCACTTTCCCGTTAGCGACACGGCTGATGAGGGTTGAACCGAAGTCTCCAACTGAGGTCAACGAGGGAATGTAGTCCTCGAAGCCAAAGAGGTCCGAGCCCGAGCTGCGTCTTTTACTGTAAACAATTTAACATTTTATTACATTCACAACACAAAATTACATTTATTTTTATGGAGAATTGAGGGCATCATCTGTGTACGGGGATAGAATCTACTAGGACAAAAAGCATGATATCTTGTTATAATAATTTCAATAACAATACCTCATGAACTAACTGTAAACATTCCTGCAAGGAATATAATCGGAAATTGATTTCAGCGCTTTCTGCGTTACAGTTATAATTTAACGTATATCTGTGTATAACATACATTTAATTGATATAACATACACAACAAGCAATAACACAAAATTACCTTGATTTCGATTCTGATGGCGTGGTGCTCTCGGAAGCTTTGCGCTTCGCCACCTTCTTCTTTGGTTGCACCTTCGCAACCTCGGCTACAGCTGCGGTTGGTGTATGGAATTCTGAATCGGAGTCCGACCTGAAATGGAACACATAAAATTAATTTTGTAACTAACAACTGTGACTTAATTAAGACTATCAATACATCAGCTAGCAGGCTGGGTAGCAGTCATGATGGATAGGTAGGGCATGATAACAGTAACATCAGCCGGCAGGCAAAAACCAGGTCCGTAGCTGAATAGTAGTCGCAATGGAAAGATAAAACATGATAATCATAAGTTCATAACAGCCGGCAGGCAAAAACCAGGTCCGTAGCTGAGCATTATGACTAGGTACATATTTAAAATTATGAATTACTTACTTACATGTTAGAAAGTCGATTTTAAAGCAGCGCTAGTACTACTTGTCACTTTGAAGATTCTGGAGCGAATGTAATTTATTTATTAAAATTAATTCGTTTATATACACAAAAAAATACTAATTCAGCAAGAAAATAGGTTATTTCAATATTAAACTCTAAGTACTTGTCTTACAGTTGTAAAAAACAAATATGATGTTTACGTCATATTGAACCGTATTGTTTGTATACCAATTCTGCAAAATTGCAATTTGTTCATAAGGACTGAAAAATAAAGCCGACAAAGTGAACCCGATTCATTACCCTGTGATTCATAACTAAATTAATATGTATAATTAATTTAATAATTGATGTATGTTTGTTGAGATTTTTTTTACTTCACAATTAAGTTAATGTGAGAGGTGAAACTAAGAACAGTCAAATTAATTCTTGTAGGTAGGTGCATATTATAGATTTTTTGAATTCTCTCGACGTTGAAAGTAAATTTGTGAACATAGTTGTTTACTAAAAACAGTTAAGCAGAAGTAGTTAATAATTAATCATAACTATTTTGAGAAAAACATACTATTTTGTAATACATACAAACCAATCCATGTGTTCGATAATGTTAAGTTGCAGTTAAACTCGATATTTCGACATTCGACAAACTAATAACATTTTCATTCGTACTATTAAATAATCACCTAAACCCGCAATTAAAGAATCCAATGCACTGTGACGTGTGGGAATCGAATGCACGTGTCTGAGTTATGGTTTCATAGTTGCCCAATTTATCAATAATAACTCGAGTCCTCCTATTATCCCAAATAATCTTAATGTACACAGTGTTCTCTTTTTTCAAGGTGATCTTACTTATAACAGTTTAGATCGCACTCGATGACAAGTGACAGATAGCGTATTTGATACAAAATATATCATATAAAAAAATTTATAATCTTAGTACCTAGAAGAATGAAACACGTTAAAACTAGAACCGATTACAAACTTTTAGAATTAAATACGAAAATAATATTTAGGAAGTTCTTTATAAAACAAATTTAGTGTTTACAACATGATAGTCATGTTACTATACAATATAAATGCATGGAATGCAATTTGTGTACACGTGGAAAGTGTGCATTACATTGATATTGAACTTTGCTGATTCGAACTAACAAAGCACACTTATATATAAAGCTACGTAGCATTTACATCTACGTAGCAACCGGGTACGGATACCGTCAACGGAGTCTACAGCAACGGATTTACACACAGTCTTTACGCTAGAATGAATAATGTGAGATACGTTTCTAATCCGGTTGCCGTTGACAAGTGTATCCGTGCCTTAGCTTTATGCATGCATGGCAAGGATCGACTATCTGTAATCCGTATGACCACGCTTACCACTTGATTGTTACGTGTTGATGTAAAAGGTTGTATCGTCTGTAATGTGTTAAATTTAAATTTAGATGTCCTCGAACCAAACTGGTCACAGAAAAAAATGTGTGTGGACCTAAGGGTGTGCGCTATTTTACTTTTGTGGAGAGACATGAGACAATCTGTCCTAAATTTAGTTTAATGTATGCGGTATCCTAAAGTTCAGATTTCCTTGAGCCAATCTGGTCACGAAACGGGTATGTGTGTTATCCTAAGCGGCATTGCACCATCCTTAAGTATGTGGAGAGAAATGAGACAATCTGTCCTGAATTTTAGGTTACTGGTTCATTTCGATATATACCTGATTATGTTAACGTATAAAGCTTTATAGTTGATTTAAGCTGGTGAGTATAATTAAATAAACCGAGGATTGAATTTGAGGTAAGCCATCGATAAACTTTTCGTATTATTGGGCGTTCTATTCCACCGAAAGCGACGAAGGCGAACAAAGTGAGCCGTAGGAAGCGATAGGTGGTCTAGAATGCCCAATAATACACTACTCATGCAGGATCGGAGTTGCGCTTTGTACAGGGTTAGAAGCTGTCCAGGCGTAAAGTATCGCTTCACCCTATTTAGGATGCCCAGTTTTTCAGGATGCACATTTACTAAATAATGTTTTTAATAAACAAAATTGAAAAACTGATCATTAATTCAACAGTAAATAAACCGAGTTTTAACTAATTCTATTATCTTTTTTTAAGTATCAAAAAAGAAAAACATTCTGAGACACCCTTTATTAAGTTGCTTTAAATGTGTAATTTCTTTTTTTGGTGTACAATAAAGTATATTCTATTCTATTCTAAACATGTATTTTCAGGCTTAGGTAAAATAAGGACATATAAAATTAGAATACGAGAAGGTGCTGAACCTATTGTAAAACCTATTAGACGTGTACCACAGGCTATAGAAATTTGACTAAAGGAGACTTTGTATGACTATGAGCGCAGAGGCATAATACAAAAAGTAGAGGGACCTACATCTTGGTGTAATAACCTTGTAACTGTGGAGAAGCCATATAAAACTCTTAGGTTATGTATAGTTCCAAAACAAATTAATAAAAACATATTAAGAGAAATACCTTCAACTGTAGTGATTTATAATAGCCTAACAGGCAAGGATTTTTTTACAGTTTAAGACCTTAACGATAGGTTTTTCAATTATGTTTAGATGACAGTGATAAATTGTGTACTTTTGGTACTCCGAATAGTAGGTATAGGTTTTTAAGAATGCCATTTGGGATATCCTCAGCTCCAGAAGTAATTTAAAAAGAAATAGTTAAAATCTTTGGTGATATACAAGGGGTAGAAATTTATCATGATGACTTAATTATTGCAGAAAAAATGAGTGTGACCATGATAAAACGGGTTAGTCCCACATTACACCGATCCCAGTTGACCTCGTCCCGTTAGACCCCGAATACGATAAATATGATTACATTTATTTTTCTATCGTTTTCAATTTATACGGTCGACATAAAAAGTACTAAAATGTATTGGTTTGAAATACACAAGGCCAATAAGTAGTTTATTTGAAATTGTGTACAATGTCGAATCAAAGTTTAAAAAAAATGACAGTGGAGAAGCGCCATGGCTTCTTTAAAATTGAAATAGTAATTTACATAATATACATATTTTTATCAGATTGTGTTTATTTAATTTACATCCATAAATACCTATCCAACAAGAAAACTTTAGTACTGTGCAACGCTCACTTATCATTGGATTCGTTCAAGAGTTGTAACCATCGAGCTCAGAGATGGCGTTAGCAGTCGCGTTTTGATGAAGTTATCTGCGACGTGATTGGTCGCGAATGCGCGAATTTGAGATACGAGTCGAATCTTGTTCGATTTGAACGGACGAGAACTTTTGCTGTAAAAATGGACAAATCCTATAATCCTATGTACAAGATACATTATAAACTGTTATGTTGCTCTTATTGATAGCGCGGCCGTGCCTTGTGAGTTTAATTTAGTGGACATTGCTGGTGGTTGTGAACTTTCTCTGCTACGCGTCATTTGGACTGTTCGCCGGCGATTTCACGAAACTCCTGAGTCCTGCTCATCCTCGTGGTCTTCTCTCGAGGAGTATTGGAAGCGACACTGGTTCGATGACAAGGTGAGTGAGCGCATTTAATACTGCACTATGGAAATACTGATGTTTCTTGTTGGATACCTATAGGTTCACAGGTAGGAGTAGCCATTTTATAGGCATTTCCGAAAATTAATTTAGTACGCAAGTACAAAAGTCAGCCAATTAAGTGAAGAAGTGGGCATCAATTATGATCCAGTTCAGCAGATTTTTGAAAAAAGAATGGCAGAATTAAAACACAACGGGCCTAGTGCTGAAATACCCGTATATCAATCTCTGAAAAGCTCACTATATAGATCAAGAAACAAGCAATTGAAAGTACAAAAACATCATTCAGAAAACCGATGCTGATGTTGTTATACCTCATAAATACAGAACTAACATTTTACTACATTATGCCGAACACAACAACCGAATTATTATATAATAAAATCGTATTTAACATATTATCTGCTGACGTTACTTTTAAGCTAAATTGACTTTTAATCGAATTTCTATAGAAAAATAAATCGGGGTCTTCCAGGACAGGTCAACTGGGATCGGGGTAATGTGGGACTAACCCGATAAAATACTACATCAGCTTTTAAGTAGAGCTATAAAATATAATGTAAAATTTAATAAAAATAAGATTCAGTATAAATGTGACAATGTCAAATATGTAAGACTCATAATCTCTAAAAATGGTGTACAGACCTAGACCTGTAGACCTGTTAGTAGACCCAGACCGTGTGCGAACTATTTTGGAGCTTGAAGAGCCACAGAATATAAAACAGTTGCAAAGCTTTCTGGGAATGACTAACTGTCTCAGTAAGTTTATACCACAGTATTCAAAAACTACTGAACCATTAAGACAGCGTCTTAAAAAAAAAATTGAGTGGCAATGGTGTACTCCTTCAAATACAAGCAATTTTAGAATTAAAAAGAAAATGAAGTTGTACACCTACTTTAGCTCTGTTGTCAAGTGAAGGCACTTTGACTTTACAGACAGATAGTTCCAAAAATGGGTTAGGTGCATGTTTACATAAAAATGGTAAACCTTTTTATTTTTATTCCAGATCAACAGAGTGTTAGACAAGATGGGCCCCTATTGAAATTGAGCTAATTGCTATTTGTGCCTCTATGCAAAAATATCACCAATTCGTTTATGGACGTAGAATCATAGTAGAAACATACCATAAGCCTCTAATTGCTATAATGAATAAAGATATAAACAAAATTTCAACTATATTACAGCATATGGTTCTAAAACTGATCAAATATGATTTTGAAATTAAGTATGGACCTGTTCCTAAGATGTTTATTGCTGATTACTTATCTAGGAATTATATTAGTGATAATGTTCAGGTTGATAAGTCTTCAAAAGAATTAATTCAGTGTGGAAACAGATATAATACATGGATTGCAACAAAATTTAGCTATCTCAGATACAAACATTTTTGAATTCCAAAACGCTACAAAGAGTGATAGTATATTACAAAAAGTTATTTTGTGGTACTATACAGAGTGGCCAAGAAACAATAAAGGTATTAATAATAAGAAGTTAAACATTCTGTAGAAATTGAGAGATTTTATTCAAGTTAAAGATAACTTAGTGTACTATAAGGACAGAATTGTAAATCCATAAATCAATCCAACCCATCCATATAGCTTGAGAAAAGAAATTGTAGAAAAAAATCATACAGGTGACACAGGGGACTAATCTTAAGGCCCTAAGGCCAGAAAAAATGTATTTTGGTGAGTAATGTCACAAGACATCGAGAACTATGTTTTAAAGTGTAAACCTTGTAAAAAATACCGTCCATCAAATGCTAAGGAACCATTAATGTCACATGATATATCTGACTTTCCTTATTTAAAAATTGGTATGGATATTTGTACATTTGCTAGAAAGGACTATTTAGTAGTTGTAGATTATTACTCAAAGTGGATAGATGTAAAATAAATACTGATAAAACTGCAGATTGTGTTATTAAAAAACTGGGAATTATATTTGCTATACAAGGCATACCAAAATATATAAATATGTGATAATATGCTCTTTAATAGTTACAACTTTACCAATTTTGCAAAAGAATATGATATTAAACTCATACATTCAAGTCCGAAATATCCACAGTCAAACGGTTTATTAGAGAAAGCAGTATCCATTGTTAAAATTTTTATGCACAAATGTAATGAGACAAACACAGATTTAAACTTAGCATTACTTCATTATAGAACAAGACCTGTTGCAAATTTAGAGTATAGTCTTTCAGAGCTTTTGATGTCAAGGATGCTTCGAACCAACATATCTTGTTCAAAAAGTGTAAAAATGATAAAACTGCAGATTGTGTTATTAAAAAACTGGGAATTATATTTGCTATACAAGGCATACCAAAATATATAAATATGTGATAATATGCTCTTTAATAGTTACAACTTTACCAATTTTGCAAAAGAATATGATATTAAACTCATACATTCAAGTCCGAAATATCCACAGTCAAACGGTTTATTAGAGAAAGCAGTATCCATTGTTAAAATTTTTATGCACAAATGTAATGAGACAAACACAGATTTAAACTTAGCATTACTTCATTATAGAACAAGACCTGTTGCAAATTTAGAGTATAGTCTTTCAGAGCTTTTGATGTCAAGGATGCTTCGAACCAACATATCTTGTTCAAAAAGTGTACTTGAACCTAAGGTGGCTACAGATGTTAAGGAAAAATGCTTATGACAAAGGAAACATCAAAATTGAATTATGACAAAAGCTCTAAAAAAAAGGCACAATTTGAATCAGAGGAAAATGTTAGAATACAAAATAAACCTAATAAAGAATGGGAACCAAGAAAAATATTAGCTGAAGTTCCACCTACGTCATACAATGTATTTAATGAAATGGGGAAAATAATAAGAAGAAACAGTAGACATATTAATAAAAGTTATAGGGAGTATAATGTTAAAACAGATTATGATGTAAATGTACCAAATCCAATAAATAATAGTAGCTCTCCTGTAAATGTTATCAGAACAGAAAGAGTTGTTAGACCTTCAGCCTATTTAAGTGATTACATGTTATAAGTGAAACCGGGGGGATGTTATATATTAGGATATGCCTATGGTTCCGCCATTATAATTGGAACACAGTTTGAGGACAATTACATTGATACGTAATGTGAAACATGTGCGTTGTTATTTCATCCACACCTAATATTATGCAGCCAGTCTCGAGCTCATAACTACGGTATTTCGATTCTTCACCTACCGTCAGTTTACTTAAGTACCCGACAACGCGCTTACGACCGACACTAGAAAGTGTGACGTCAATACAAGATTCGCCCATTTGGCTGCAAAAAGTTGGTGGTGCGTCAGGGGTATTATGAATAGTCAGATTCATTTCAGCAATGAAATCTTCAACAGCGCAGCGTCGTTCATAATCCGTAGACCGAACTTTGCCATACCAGAGTGATGATGACGCATTAACATCAGCGCCAACGATAACTTTGCAGCCCGCGAGCGACTGCAAGACGTGACGGAGGTTATGTATATGAGGAGCAACAGGGTCTGAATATTGAAAGTAGCAACTCACAACGTAAACTTTAAAAGAAGACGATGAGATCTCCGCAACGGCACAATGGGGTGTCATAAGGTTACGCAAAGATGTTACTGTGAAGTTATAAGAATGCGCCACGTAAATTCCGGCTCGTGCATTGCCATCCAACTGTACTACTTTGTGACGTAAACGCGCGTTTTGATATTGTTCTTGAACAAGCACGATATCTAAGTTATAATCGATAATTAGTTTGTCCAGTTCAGAAGTCGCTACCCTATCGTTGTGGAGATTTAATTGTCCTATGGTTAATCTATCCATTATTTTGGTAGTTGGTGTTGAGGATAAGTTGTTCGAGTTTAAGTTTATAAGTGGCACACCCATCTGATCCACATCGATGGTCAGACGGTTTCTTAGAGCATTTACACGCCACGCAAGACGGTGTATAATTTAAATTGTCCCTATGCGGACAGTATTTGGTTTCATGTGTCGCAGAGCAATTAGCGCAGGTAGGTGATTTAATAGTGCAGTGTTTCTTAACATGACCGAACTGTTGACAATGTGCACAAAGTACTACTTCGACATCATCAATGAAACGGCAAGTCGCCCAATCAATAAACAATTTATCCTTGGTCGAGACTAAATGTTTCCGGACCGCGGACTCGAGTTCAATGCCTATCCATTTCCGACCGTTGTCTAGCGAACGCCTACGTATGATTTTTGTTTATTTAATCAATTCGTCTTCTTTTAATGACAACTCGTCTTTAATGTTTTGACAGTACAACGCATGCAAAAAGGCACTGTCCTCCATTGAGGATGGGACGTCTTTAACTAAAATACGAGGCTTACGGCCTTTTGGTTTGGCATCGACCGATTGCAACTTTTTGATTTGTAAATCGTTAGCGACACGTAACACGACGCCAGACTTCGCAGCCTTCTTGACACCTACAATTTGAAAGCCGTCACTAGGATCTATAGCTTTCATGAGCGCTTGTTTAGTCGCGGAAGAAGTTTCGAAATCAGTTGAACGCTCATCAGTGGGGTAGGCCACAAGACACGGAAGTTTGGCACGGGCATTCACTTGTGGAACAACTTTAGGTAAACGAAGTTTAAATTTGTCAGCATATGAGATATTATTGACCTCAGACTTGGCAATATCGACACCGGTATTATGTTTTATTTTATCTAATTCGCGTTCCGTATTGGCAAACTTAGTCTCGTTGGCGGATGATTTTATGGCTAGCAATGAGACAAAAGCCTATAGCATAATTGCGGATTTATTTGCAACATTAATGCGGGACTCTTGGTCATTGACAAGGTCGTTAATTTTAGACAGGTACGCAGACGACTGAGAAACCAAATCACAATAGTCGTCATTGCTTACATTAGTGACATTTAATATCGGCGAAGACCTTACAATTGACTGTGATGTTTGCATTCGCTTAGAACTATCTTCGGGTGAAAAGTAATTCATCATCATCATATCAGCCGAAAGACGTCCACTGCTGGACATAGGCCTCCTCCAAGCGTCGCCACTTTGACCGGTCCCATGCGTCTCGCAACCAGCGTATCCCTGCAACCTTCACCAGGTCGTCGGTCTACCTGGTGGGAGGCCTTCCAACGCAACGTCTTCCGGTTCGCGGTCGCCACTCCAGAACCTTTCTGCCCCTTCGGCCATCCGTTCTGCGAACAATGTGCCCTGCCCACTGCCACTTAAGTTTGGCAATTTTTCGGGCTATGTCGGTAACCCTGGTTCTCTTGCGGATCTCTACATTTCTGATTCGATCACGCAAGGAAACTCCGAGCATAGCCCTCTCCATTGCTCTTTGGGTGACTGTAAGCTTTTTGATGAGGCCCATTGTAAGCGACCACGTCTCAGTGCCATGAGTCATCACTGGCAACACACACTGGTCATAGACTTTCGTCTTGAGACACTGTGGTAATTTAGACGAGAAGATACCGCGCAACTTCCCGAACGCTGCCCAGCCGAGTCGGATTCGACGGTTGACCTCTTTCTCGAAGTTGGCCCTACCCAACTGGATCGTTTGTCCCAGGTAGATATAGTCGCCCACAACTTCGACTGTATAGTCTCCGACCTTAATAGGAGTGGGTGGAACATGGGCATTCAGCATCACCTTGCTTTTGTCCATGTTCATCCTAAGACCCACTCTTTCGGAAGCTCTACCGAGGTCATCGAGCATTATACTGAGGTCCTCCATGGTCTCAGCCATAGCCACTATATCGTCGGCAAACCGAAGGTGAGTGATGTACTCGCCATTGACGTTGATGCCTAGCCCACTCCAGTCCAGAACCTTGAAGACGTCCTCCAGTGCAGCGGTGAACAGCTTCGGAGATATGACGTCTCCCTGTCTCACTCCTCGCTGCAAATGTACGGGTGCCAAGGTCTGATCCTGAAGTCTAACTGACATGGTGGCGTTTTTGTATAAGCACTTCAACACATTGATGTACCGGTAGTCAATTAGGCACCGTTGGAGAGACTGCAGTACAGCCCAAGTCTCGATCGAATCGAAGGCTTTCTCGTAGTCCACAAACGCTAAACAGAGAGGCAGGTTGTACTCTTCGGTCTTCTGTATAACCTGCCGCAGCGTATGTATGTGGTCTACGGTGCTGAAGCCTTTACGGAATCCGGCTTGTTCGGGAGGCTGGAAATCGTCAAACCTGCGCGCGAGACGATTCGTGATGACTCTTGAAAACAGCTTGTAGACATGGCTAAGAAGTGAGATGGGACTATAGTTCTTCAGTAAGGCATTGTCACCCTTCTTTAAGAAGAGTACCACCACACCCCTGCACCATGCCTGTGGCGTCCTCCCCTCGAGTATGACGGAATCAAACAGCTTCTGAAGGGTCTTAAGGACCGGTTTCCCACCCGCCTTCAGGAGTTCGGCCGTGATTCCGTCATCACCCGGCGCCTTGTTGTTCTTAAGCTGTTTCAGAGCCATCCTAATCTCATACAGGCTGACGTCCGGAATGTCTTCGGTATAGTGTCGGGTCAATCTAGCTCTAGGGTCATTGGCTAGATTCGCGACGGGTTTACTGGTTGACGTGTACAACTGCCCATAGAATCTCTCGGTCTCCCTCAGAAGCTCCGGTTTGGCGGATACGATCCTGCCATCATCGGTCTTCAGTTTCGTGAGCTGACTCTGCCCAATAGACAGATCTCTTGCAAAGACCTTGGAGCCCTTATTCCGCTCAATCGCGTCTTTAATACTTTCGGTATTAAAGCGGCGGAGATCGCTTTTCAAGGACTTTGAGATCCGTCCATTTAGCTGCCGGTATTTCAACGCATCGTCTGAAGACTGCAGAATCATATCACGCCTCTCCTTCATGAGCTTGAGAGTAGGACCAGAGAGCTTTCTGTTCCTATCTGTACGGCGGGTCTTGAAAAACTTAGACCCGACCGTATGGACAGCTTCCACAAACCCATCGCTGTATTCGTCCACGGAGCTCCCTAGGCACTCGAAACGATTCTGGAGTTCGAGTTGAAAGGTCTCGGGGTTTTGGACCTGGATTTGTGCTGGACGGAGCGTGGACTTCATCAGTCGAGACCTTTCAAGCTTTGACATTAATGTTCAATGTGCCTCTTACCAAGCGGTGATCGCTCCCGGTTTTCACCGAGTTGATCACAGAGACATTATTGAACATTTGCTTCTTGGTTGACATGATGAAGTCGATCTCGTTTTTAGTTGCACCATCGAGGCTTTGCCAGGTCCACTTCATGTGCTCACGCTTTCTGAAGGAGTTCATCATGTAGAGGCCCTCCTTCTCCATAAAACTGGCCAGTAGGTGACCCCGGTGGTTCCGACGTCCAACTCCAAATTGCCCCACTTGCAGCTCATCCTCGTCTCGTTTGCCCAGTTTCGCGTTGAAGTCCCCCATGACAACGGTGAAGTATGTTTTGTAACCATGCATGGCTCTAGAGATATCCTCATACATGGTCTCTACCTCGTCGTCGGGGTGTGCCAAGGTCGGGGCGTAGACCTGTATGACCTTCAGCGAATATCTTGCGGATATTCTGAGTATAAGGTACGCCACCCTGGTCGACACACTCTTGATCTTCACCACGTTGTTCACAAGGGACTTGTGGACGATAAAGCCGACACCACCCTGGGACTGCCGGTCACCCTCTCGGAAATAGAGCAGGTTACCGGATTTGAGGATTATCGAGTCCTCCCCCTCTCTTCGGACTTCAGATAACCCTATAATGCTCCACCGTAACCTGCTCAATTCTTCCTCGAGTTCAGCTATCTTTTCGTCGGTCCGGAGTGTTCGTGTGTTATACGTTGCCAGGTCCAGTCGTCGGTGTTTATTGGGGTAGCCGGGTCCACTCCGGAGATTCTTTGCACCCCTTGCCACGCCATCGCCTCGACCGCTACCGTAGCCGAGGGTAGACGGGCTGCCGGGCACTCGGGGCCGTTTTTTTGTTGTGCTATTCATATTGGTTTGGGGGGATTGCCATAATCGCCACGCTTGGCAGACGGGTTGGCGATCGCAGTTTGCTGGAAAGTGCACAGAGAACGCTGCTGCCCATTCTCTGGAAAAGTAATTACTTATGGAAATTAAACGAATTAGTGTATGAACGAAAAATTGAAAAATTAACGGACGATACAATTATTTCGATATACCCACATGTCCAGAAAAGTAAATGTACTCACCGATAGCTGACGAAATTAACTAATTACAAGTAAAAAACGGACGTAAACACGTTTAAAAACTTACGATACCAGCACTTGTCACAATGTTACACAATTGACAGCAACTCACAAGCCGGAAATAAATTTCGAAACACGACAATTGCAATTAAAAACAGGGAGCGAACAGATCACCGCTAACCAATGCGAGCGCGCGGAGGGAAATAATCTGAATATTAGTTCAACACGTTTTTCAACTGTTCTCTATCTTGCCCGGTAACACGCGTTGATATATTCTCCAAAAGAAATAATGGATCTGCCCGCGTAATATTATTCACAAAATCACTACTATGAACAATATATTGCGAATCACCACCGGTAGGAGTGTACGCAACACCTTTTCTATTTAAATCATCAGTACCAATAATTATGGGAACGTTTAAATTGCTTATAACCACAACATCAAAAAATCAACTTCTAACGTGATATTATTTAACTATATCGGTAATGTGGTCATAGACTTTGCTATAACCTCCATTCCAGCCAAACTCCGTACTTGTAACTGTTACTTGTAACTGGTACTTGATTAAGTCCGAAATTTTAAAGAAACGCCTGAACCGCTATCAATAACTACATCGACGGGTATATTCGATATAACGGCCGCAATGACATAAGAGTTTTTACGTTCACCGTCATTTTCGCGACAAAAATTAAATGAATTATTACTTATTTTCCAACACGTTTCTTAGCAAAACACAGACTTTCCGTGTGACCATTTTTTTTGCAAAAAACGCATTTGCTTGGACTGGGTTTTGTTGAAGAGCTATTCGTGTTATTTTCATCAGCTTTAGGTCGTTTAGGGCAACATTCACGCCTATGACCAACCTCGTTACATTGATAACACCGTACCTAAGAAATGTCGTAAGGTTTACGTTTGAACTGGCTATTACCGTCACGATTGGAAGCACTATAAGCACTAGGTTTCTTATTAAAATTAGGCCTACTACAGTTTACAAAGCCCGACAAGTAATCCACAATGCTTTCAGAATTTAATTTAGCATTCCTCGCGCACGCACGAACCTGTGGGTCGGTAATACCGCGTATAATAATTGTCGTTAGCAGTTCACTGCTTAACAATTTAACGATACGTAATTTACTCGCGTATTCCCGTACGCAAAATACGCGCTTAGACGTGGAGTTGCGGACACCAGCCCGTCTTAACCTAACCTAACCTAACCTACTCGCGTATTCAGCATAGGTAGAATACTTGTCAGACTCAGTACACATAACACTGTAAATAATGTTCTGTATGGTCGGGTGTCAGATATAATAAAACATCCCAAAATGTGGTGTAAGACTGCCTTTATTATGTTGATACTATGACTTATATATTGGTTACACACATTGAAATAGAGGTTGCATACGTACTACATCACACCTCCCAAGGCAATAAAAAAAAAAATATTCCTTTGCATGGATACTTTTTTTTTTTTTTTTGTATATATAAAACTACGTAATGTGGTTACAAATTTAATGTAAAATTACTGTTTATTATCTATGAGTAATGGTTATGCGTTTGAGTTACTCGCAGGTTTTTTTTTTTTTTTTTATATATATTTTTTTTTTTTATATAAGTATATTAATAAACAACTTATAACTAAGATTACAGTTGTTGTATCGCTTGTGTTTACAAACAAGCGAATTGCTTTTTTTTTTTTTTTTTTTTTCCCAAACTTATACCTAAGATTACAGTTGAGTTCTGTGTTTACAAATAAAACATGTAAGTACTTTTTGTTGGCACCATTCATTCAGGGCATCACGAGTGCATATCATTTTACAGCCACGATCGCAACGAAGGTCAGTAACCTAGGTATTGTTGCTAAGTATACAATATATTATGACTTTATGAGTAATACAACTTCGTTCTGTTTTTATGAATAACATCAATTTTTCCATTAATGTTTACCTCTACATTTGGCGACAAATCTCTAATAACAGTGTAGGGACCAGTATAAAGGTTTGAGAGCTTATTACCAGTTTCATTTTTAATCAATATTTTATCATTTGGTTTATATTCTACAGGTCTTACATATTTATCATATCTGTTTTTCCTTTCTAATTTCGAGTTAATCAAGTTTTCCCGTGCTTCTGTTTGTGAAATCTGTAATCTATATTTAAGCTCAAGGGGATAACTGTCATAATTGTATAGTGGTTCTACTGTTCTTAAAAGGTTACTTGGTAAGTTACATTTCTTTCCATACACAAGTTCGAAGGGAGTAAATTTTGTCGATGAATGTACTGTGGTGTTGTATGCAAAGGCCCAAAAAGGTAACCATGAACTCCATGAGTCTGGTCTTTGATTGATGTGCATTCTTAAAAAGGCCCCTAGGGTTTTGTGAGAATTCTCCAGTGCACCAATGCTCTGGTGATGATAGGCTGTTGAGTTCAGTTTGGAAATATTAAGAATTGTACATACCGCTTTGAATGTCTCTGACATAAACTCCGTTCCTCTGTCAGTAGCGATTTCCCGAGGCACACCGTGCACGAGGATGAAGTTGTTGACGAACACACGAGCGACTTCAGCTGCTGTTCTATTCACTAGTGGAAAAGCGCATACATATTTTGATAGTTCACATTGAAGTGTTAAAATATACGTGTAGTTATAGTAATCTCTATCAAGAGGCCCTACTATGTCTAAAAATATCTTCTCAAATGATGATTGTGCCGTTGTGGTTATTACCATGGGTTCTTTTACCATAACCGTATACTTTTGTTTTTGACATATAGGGCATTTTTTAACATAGTTATTTATATCCTTTTCGAGACCCGGCCAGAAATAATATTTTTTAATGTTGTTAAACATTCTTTTTCTGCCTGCGTGGCCACTTGTGGGTAATAAGTGAAAGTCATTTAAAATGACTCTCCGATCTTCTAAATTATCTACTTTTTCTATATTATTTAAAATACACAATCGCGGTCCTTCCCATTTAGTATATCTTTTAACCTCATTAGTTATTTTTCCTAAGAATAAGTTATGGGATTTATTTTTCACGAAACATATTTCATGTATATCATTAACTTTACAGAAATCGCACATCGCTCTCACAAATGCGGCTGGCGTCAGTTGTGATCGAGCAGATGGATTTATATACAACATCATTTTTGCTTGATCATATGAAAATATATTATTTCCCTTATATATTCTATTCGTTTTTTGTAGCCTGTTTAGACTTGTTTTATCAATGAATTGCAGCTCTACTGCATTACTAGGCTTGTTAATTGTTCCCACAATCCTTGCTTGATCTTCTTGATCCGGGACACAGTTGTCTGCGGTATCTTCCGGAATATGAGAAGTTTGTTCTAATCGTTTTATCTGTGCTCGTGTCATTACAAATAAACTTTCGTGCATGTTCTTTAAATCTTTCGATGATATTGGAATTCGAGATAAAGCATCGGCGGCTGCATTTTGTTGACCTTTGACATATTCTATTAAATAGTCATATTCTTCTAAACATAATCTAAATTTGAGCAGTCTACTTGATGGCTCCTTTAAACTAAATAAATATACCAGTGGTTTGTGGTCAGTTACTATTTTGAATGGACGACCATACAAATAGGGTCTATAATGTTTTACGGCCCATACTATAGCCAGGAGTTCTTTTTCAATAGTCGGGTAATTACGTTCAGCTTTGTTTAAACTCCTACTGGCGTAAGCGACTGGCCGACCATTGCCGTTGGATAAAACCGCTCCTATCGCGTACCCTGACGCATCAGTTTGTACAATAAACTGATTTTTATCTGATAAATCCGGATATTGGAGAACTGGTGGTGTAGACATACATTCTTTAAGTGTCTGAAATGCCTTTTGTGCGTCGCTATTCCAAATGAATTCTACATTTTTTCTACACAAAATATTTAAACTGTTTGCAATTTCAGCAAAATTTGGAATAAATTTGCGATAATAATTCGCTAAGGCTACAAAACGCTTTACTTCATTTGTGTTTTGGGGAATTGGATAGTTTTGTATAGCACTAATCTTTTCTGGATCGGGTAGTACACCGTTATCTGTTACGACGTGGCCTAAATAGAGCATTTCCTTTTTAAGAAAGTCGCATTTCATCGGATTTAATTTTAAATTGACACTGCGTAATCTTTCTAGTACTTCGATTAAATTTTTGTTATGATTTGATAAGTCCCGTCCCATTATAATTAAATCGTCCTGATAACGTAAACATTTTTCATAATTAAGGCCCGCCATTGCCATTGTCATCATTCGGGCAAATGAGTTCGGGCTTGTCTTAAGACCCATTGGCATTCTAGTCATTTGATATTGACCTGAATGAAAAGCTGTAAATTTCCTACTATCTGGTTCAAGTTCCACGTTATAAAACCCTTGGCTTAAGTCTAAGTGCGTAAAATAAATGCAACCAGATAGCGAGTCTAATATCTCATGAATATTTGGCAGTGGGAATTTATCATTTTGAACACAGTTATTTAACTTTCGGTAATCAATGACTAGACGCCATTTCTTCTCTCCATTTGATTTCTTTGGTACTAATAGAACGGGACTAGACCATTCGCTATTACAGGGTTCTATTATACCTTGTTCGAGCATGCGGTTAATTTGATTCTGTATTTCCCCTTTTTGTGAATGTGGGAGCCTGTAAGGTTTGCTGTAACTTGGTCTAGTACCGGGTTGTATTGTTATTGAATGTTTATATATAGTTGTCGTAGTGAGTTGGTCTCCTTCGAGATAAAAGATATCGTTATACTTTGCGCATATGTTCCTAATGCTGATTTTTTCCTCCTTATTTAGATGATCTAATTTTAATAAGGGAAGCAGTTTTTTGACTCGTTCTGCATGTTTCTTTGGCTTGTCAAATATACAGATATTATAATCTCTTGCTTTATGTATTTTAGGATTAATGCTATGTACATAAAAATCGTTTTCTGTTGTGTTCAAAATTCTTATTGGTAGCTTTCCGTCCGCGGGGCTTGCTATTGTACTTGCTAAAAATATTCCGTTTCCTATCTGCTCTGCGCAAACTACACAATCTTCTGTTATATCGGTCGTAATGTAATGTGTGCTTTCGGACCTAGCGGGTATAGTTAGCGTCTCGTTATGTTTGGTAATAGGCACACAAATTTCTTTATTGTTATTATACATAACTAAGGAGTAATTTTTGAAGTTAATAATCGAATGATATTTGCTCAAAAAGTCTTGGCCTAAAATGCCACTTGCCTTACAGGGTAAGGATTCAAATACGTAGAATTTATGGCTTAGAATTTGTTCACCTGCTCTTAATTCAAGATAAACAAAACCGATCGCTTCAATTTTTCCACCAATACCATTTACAACAAGTTTTCCTTTTTGGATGGGTTCATTCAACTCAGCAATGTGTTTATATTTTATGGCCGATATGGATGCACCGGTGTCGATTAGCCACGTATATGTAAGATTGTTATGTTTAGAGTGTAATGAAATATGATATATGCTACTACATGACATCATAACGCTTTTATTCACGAAAAAACTCTTCTGAATTATTATTATCATTGTTATTTTCAGATTGATTTTCTCGCGGATTTGAATCTGTCAAAATATGCGTATTTTGTTGCTGTTCCTGGTGAATAGTAGCTTGGTTAAAAAAAATCCTACCTTTAGCTCCACGGTTAAATGTGCCGCGGCCACGAGATCTCCATCCACCGCGACCTGTTTGCGATATTCGATCATCCCTCCGTTCCGCCGGTGGCGTTGATTGTCCTCGTCCTCGTGACATCCCCTGGCCTCTGGAATTCCTATATTGGTAGTAATTGTTATTACGACGCATAAATAAAATGTCACCTGACGTGGACGGTGTTGAAACTTCCTCATCGATGGCTGCTTGTATGGCATCACTTAAAGATGTAAACTGTCGTGCTGCTATTATTGTGCTTAGTCGACGATTTCTTAATCCGTCGGCAAAACTTTTAATGGCTGATTTTTCGTTAATAGGCTTCAATATATCGAAGCTAGACTCATTGCCTTCAGATTGGGAAATCGTCAAGTCAACAAACAAATCAGTTATTTTCTTACCGTAGTCATCTATAGTAAGATCATTTTGTTTCAAATTGTACAATTTGTGTTGTAGAGCTGTTGCTGATTTTTTTGGTAACAGACATGTTTTCATAGCCTTTACTAACTCATTAACACTGTCATACTTTGCATTAAGTTTAAGTTTAGCAGACTGCGAAAGTCGACTTTTTAAAACAAAATTTATCAATTTAATTTGTCCGTCTACGTCAAGTTCCGTTTCATAGTATTCTACGCCATCAATGAGCTGTTTCGTATTTGTGCCGTCGTCATTTAGAACTGGTAATAAGCTCAAGGCGATTTTTAAATCGAATTTCGCCATATTTTGTTCAATAATTGACTCTTCAGTCGATGAATTATTACACAAATCTAAAATATTGTCATACAGGTTAACAAAATCTTTGTTTAATTTATTAAATTTACATAATTCCTCGTCTTTTAATCCGGTTTTAAGTAGCCTTAAATGGTCTAAGCTCTCATTGAAATTACTCAGCAATTTATCGGCCTCTTTTAGTTTTTTCAAAACAATTTCACCCTTTCGTCTACTTGGTCCTATTTTTATTAAATATATTCTTATCTTACCAAGGTCATTGTATATCTGTAACAATTCGTCATACATAACTGTCCATAATTTTATAGTTCATATACCAAATGCAAGTTCATATCGCGACTATGATTCCACTGTTGCACGCATACACTGCCCATGTTAGAATTACCACACTTTCACATTCATTAGAACACGGAACTCACAAGAACACTAGCCGAATTGTATGATTTGTTACACGCCTCTGTGTTGTCAGGGATTCTTGTTGGAAGCGTGGACCCGACGTTCCTCGCCTGCAGACACGTTACAAGCACCGTCGCGACACCTTCTGGATCGATCCACAGAACGCCTTAAGATGTGTCTCGTTATCTGCTCTCGCGCCCAGGACTCATGACATCTTTTGTAAATTTTAAAGATGGAGTATAGTGCACCGATGAATAATATCGTGCAAATTATTGTTAACACGATACTTATGGCCGATAAATGAAATTTAAATTCCTCTACCGTCGCTGTGTTTTTAGCGGCGCTATTTTGATTGAGAAAAACCTCCTCATTAGTTACTTTTGAGTTGCACATTTTTCAAAGTCACTTTTAATATATTTTTCACTTAAACAGTTGCCACACTGAGCAAAACCGAAACTAATCGCGTACATGATTCAAGCCCTGTTTAGTGGCAGGGTCGCCATGTATGGTCGGGTGTCAGATATAATAAAACATCCCAAAATGTGGTGTAAGACTGCCTTTATTATGTTGATACTATGACTTATATATTGGTTACACACATTGAAATAGAGGTTGCATACGTACTACATCACAGTTCGCGATATCGACAGACCGTGGGCTTGTGCGTGGTCTTTCGTTTTTATCTCTAATTTGAAATTAGACCATGTACGCTAGTCCACTCGCTAAGCCAGTTACGAGCTTCCCCCTTAAGGCAACGACCTATGCGAGCAAGGCATACACCATCCTCCCAACGATTAAGCGATCGAGGTTTATCTACTTCATCGCATCACGTGTCGACATCATGAACACTCGGATCAAAATCATAGACAAAATAATGGTTAGATCTCACCAGGAGTATCATCATGCCATCTAGAAGGCGTTCAGCTACGCTTTTGGCGCCGCTCTCTGTTGGCAACGGCGTGGCAGGAAACTCTTGCGTTGGGGCTGTAGACGCTGGGGGTGCGCGGGCAGGTGTTGTGGCGGGCTCCACGTCTGGCGGCGGGGTGCTGATGACCAGGGCGTGACAGGACCCCGGGCTCGCCAAAGCAGCTCGCAGCTCATTCCCACGCGTCTGCTCCTCCAGTTCTCGAAGCCTCTGCTCTTATGATAGCTGTTGATAGCAAGGTAACATGACTGTTAGTGTTCGAGACATGTACCGTTGAAGGGTTACGTTGAGAGTTTCTTTCACATTATACATTTGGATGTGGAATATTGTGCTGTGGCACGCAAGAGTTCAGTGAGGCTATAGTACCAGGTAGCCTAGAATCTGCTGTGGTAGGACTTACTTGTTTAAAATGGTCCATATGTATACTTGAATGATGTCCGCGATAGCATGAAAATTATTTCACTTTTTAACACTTATGTTTTGCATGGTAAGACTGTAAGCAGTTAAAACACAATTACTTAGATTTTATAAAGGTAATGCGATTAGGTACACTCATTTCTAATATAATTAGGACACTTTAATTCATGGTTTTTTTTGACATAATAAACAATTTATTTGAAGCCTAGACAAGGCTTGTTATTGTGTAATTCAAATGCTGATCACCTTAGGTTAAAGAAATCCAGTAACTCGGACAATTTAGCGAGAACACTTTCTTTTTTATTTAATTCCCACGCTGCTCTCAGAGAGTTGTCCAGCTTATGTGAAATTATCAAACTGTCTACAGGCAGCTTAATAGCTTTAAGGGAATCTAGACTTTGTTGTAAAGTTACTACTTCTTTTAAGTTATGTTTATTAATAACATTGTAATTAATAATAGTTTTTAAGTGAAAATTAACAATCATAGTTTGGTTCTCATACCTTTTTGCTAGTATATAGTGCCTTACTGTAGTTTCCCCAGTTATGAGTAGCGAGGTAATAAGCCCAGCCGCTTCATCTGATAGGAGAAGTTGAAGTTTGTTCACTAGAATGGAAAAGGAATGTCTGCACTGTCAACAGAGGCGTAGAATATATTCTTGAATGCTGGCCGTGGCCACTGACGGATATCACCGTCGAATTTTGGAAGCTCCAGTAATAGCAGCTTGACACGTGGTTTCCTTACCGTACAATCATGTAATGTGGTGAAATTTAAATGAGATTGTGCCATCATTTGCTGCGAACCTCCTGTTTGTGACGCAATTTGTGCTTTAGTAGCATAATATTTCGTTTCGGTTGTCTCCCGATCCTGTTCGTTGATTTGTTGCCGGTCGGGCGAGTCCAATATCTCGATATTAGTTTGGATTTCATCGTAGCGAGCCATCAGCTTTGATAGTTCTCGAATCTGACGTGTAGGTCGTATTTATTACATCTTGCAGGATCATAGTTTTGCCCATAGTTTGATATTCTTGTATTTTTCTTTAATGGCGGCACGGGACGTGCGCAAGTTTTCTAAGTATTCCATCTTGATTGATATAATCCGTCGAATCTTATAAATAAATGCTTGTGAGCTTTATAATAAGATGCTTGTGAGCTGAAGGATAGAAATCACACTGATATTGTAAATGTAAACGATGAACAGTTTTCTGTAGAACGAATTTTTTTATGGCGTCGTTCAAGCAAGAGATTAGAGCAATATATTTTTTCCGGAAATGGAAGCGAAACTCTCTAAAATCTAAATTGATTAGTAAAGCAGTGGGAATAGTGGGATTGGTTGAATACGCCTAATTTAGTCTGCTTTATCGACAATTTAAAATATTGATTGCCGATTGGATGCTTCTCTCCGGCCCTGTCGGTAAAACATTACTTGTGTCATCTGGCGCTGGCGATGTATGCCGAAGAGACCCGAGATGGCACGACGCGACATGAAAATAGCCGACTTTCGTCGATCTTGTCGATGACTTCCTGCCAGCTTGGCGCAGGCCACGCCAAATCCAAAATATGGCGTTCGGAAAAACTCGAAGGACCCAATTTAAGTAAAGAATTGATGGTGGCAGCAGGTTGCTGGATTGAAACACCATCACTAATCACTTGTCGTTTATTAATATTTATATTTAGACACTTCACAAATAGTATTTTGTTGATATTTCCACAGTTATTAGTTATATTAAACAGAGCAGTGTTTCTTTCAAGCAAAATTCGCCGGGGGGGCGGTTAAGAGATCTGGGGGGAGTAAATAAAAGAAACAAAGTAATATTTAAAATCAATTCCAATTATTATTAATATTTTAATAAATAAAAGATGCTGTAAGCTGAACCAAAATTGTCAAAGTAACATTGAAAAAAGTCACGAAGAATAAAATATTCTTTACAAAAATCTTATACTTCGTGGCTTTTTTCTTGCACGCGTACACATAACGATCACAGACAAAGTACTTTTATTATATGGACAATAACGATAAGGACACAAAAACAGCTGTTTAGAGAGCCTTATGGGATAGCGTTAGAGGAAAAGGGATGGCGATATTCTCGAAAGTGTGTCATTCTTTCTAGGCGCTATTCTGGTTTCTGATTGGCTGCTTTAATATGTCAAGCACTATTCAATTCCTGATTGGCTGATTGAATGCCACTTCACGTTCATAAACGGTTTACAGCTCTACATGATACCAGGTTTAAATAATTTGCCAAATTGTAGGGATAATCGTCGCGAATATACGTAAATCTGCTGTAGACGCGCGAAAGTGAGCGAGCGGCAAACTATTGCTATTGATTAAGTTCCAAACGCCCCGGGGGGGCTTAGCCCCCCCTGGAGTAGTATCTGAAAGAAACACTGATACAGAGCGCGTGTATTTGGTATAGCTGTACCAGAGAGAAGCTAGGAGCGAGATTGTGTGAAAGGGATGGATACTGTTGAATATAAATTAGTATGGCAATACTAAACACCTAGAGTGACAGAGAAAGTTGACAATTATAGAGGACAGGCATTCAGTGTGCAATATTAAAATAACCTATGACGAATTAAATTAAAACATAAATATACTTTTATTTATTTATTTATTTAATACTTTATGCACACAAACGTACAGAGGCGGACTTAATGCCTTGGGCATTGGGACTTAATACGTACGTACAGAAATACATCTTTTTTTCTTTTTTTTATACATACTAATATTATGTCATTGCGCAAGGAAATGATCGCGTATGTAGTGTGGGAGAGAGTTCCAGAGACGCACAGCTGTAGCAAAGAAAGAGCCATCATAGCGGCTGGTAGTGTGTCGCTGAGGACGAAGGAGAAGTGACAGTGCGACAGGGTTTGCCTCTCGGCACGATGTATTCAAAGCATTCACGATGATATTGTGGATAATTAGGTATGTGGAGAATATTATAGAGAAGGGATAAGATATGGGTATCTCGACGACGCTGAATCGGCAGCAACTTTATTCTGTTCCGAAACTCCGACACATGGTCGTATTTGCTGCGGTCAAAAATAAAGCGGATGCAAAAGTTCTGCAGTCGTTCGAGTTTATTAAGGAGTACCTCCGTTGCATCTAGAAAACAGACATCCACATAGTCTTTGAGCGGTAGAAGAAGGGATTGGGCAAGAGTAACCTTTGTGTGAAATGGTAATAAACGTCTCCAAAAATTCTGGAGACGTTTAAGGGACTAAACGGAGAAAAATACCCTCTGTCTCACATTTGCAATATGGACCTCGCAAGAGCTGGGGCTAGGTTCTATATGAACGCCTAGATTTTTTGCGGATTTAGAGTAATCTATGGGCACTGAATCACACACTATCGGCGGGAGATGGAAGGTGTTGTTGGTGAATTATAAATTTTTAAATTGTTTGTTTCTTAACTTGTGGTACCAGGGGGGTGACCACAAGCTCTTAGAGTAAGGTTATTTTGAGATCGAGTAAGGGACAGATGTATATGACGTGTATACATCTGTCACTTACTCATATACATCTGTCCCTTACTCGATCTCAAAATAACCTTACTCTAAGAGCTTGTGGTCACCCCCCTGGAGTGGGAATTATCCAAGTATACTTCTTAAATACGTCTACAATTGTGAGAATATGGTTAAACTGCTTCTTCGTCTCAGTCATTGGACCGATGTGATCCAAATGAATTTTATGCGGCGCTGATTCTTCCTTTTCAATCGGTGTTAGAAATCCTTCTTTTTTCCCTGTTTACGTGTCACTAATAAACATGGAACGCAGTTTGTAATAAACACTTCAATTTCTTAACAAGGTTCTTGATAAAAAAGTCTTTACTTATTAATTCAATCATCTTTCTTTTTGAAAAATGTCCATTTGCATGAGCCCTTTTTATGATTTCATTTTCCATAGACTTTGGGACCACTAAATGCTTCTCGATTCCTTTGTACAGCAATCCATTATCGATATAATAATCACCACAAGTTATCTCTTGTAATATCTCTAATATTGCTTTTTGACCTTCATCCAACTGTTGTGCTTGTCAGGTCTCATCTTGGGGTTCGGCTTAATGCATCAGTAAGCTTCATCCTCGTCATTGGCCGATGTTCAACCACAAAGTCAAACCCCTGCAGAAGCAATGCCCATCTTGCAACCCTCGTACTCAAATCTTTTTTTAATGTGTCATCTGGAATGCTTGGCAACCAGTTACAATTTTAAACCTTATACAATACAAGTAGTGTCTTCATTTTTTTATCCCTTCTATAATAGCCAGACTTTCCAGGTCATAACTGGTGAATTTTTTTCCGCATCATTCGTTTTACGACTCATGAAATATACTGGATGTAGTCCACCATCATCATCAGGTCGCTGCATGAGTATAGCAGCATAAGACAGACGTGATGCGTCTGTATGCATTTTTGTCTCCAATCTTAGATTAAATATTCGTAAAACTGGTTTATTTGTCAAACGTTCCTTCAAACAATTGAATGCACAGCATTACTCGTCATTCAATTCGAAATTGAAATCTTTCTTTAGTAAATATGTAAGCGGCCGTGCATATATGCAAAATTCTTTATATATATATGCAAAATTCTGTATATATATATGCAAAATTCTGTATATACTTACTAAAATATGACGCCAATCTGATAAAACTTTGCAATTGTTTAAATGTGTTGGTTTCTGAAAACTTTGTAACAGCGTCAATCTTTTCACTGGCAGGCCTTACTTGTCCATTTTCAATCGTATAACCTAAATAAGTTATGCTTCGACATATCAACTATGCTTTCTTTCAATATATTTGCAAGCCATACTCAGATAACACTTTAATCTATCAACGGCTTCCTGTTCATCTTTAACTGGGATAAGAATATCATCGACAAACATTAGAACAAACTCTTTAGATATTAATTCTCTGAAGATTATGGTCACAAATCTCATGAAATAGTGGAGCTTTCAAAAACTCGATCTGACCATGGTGTATAACAAATGCAGTGTACTTTACTGACTCATTGCTGACATTCAGATGGAAACAATCAATTTAAGTCCAGTACACTAAATACTTTTGCCTCAGCCAACTTGTCAATGTAATCCTCAACTATCGGCAATGGAAACTCATCTTTTATGATTTTCTTATTTAATTTTCTATAGTCAACTCACACCCGTATAGCACCATCTTTTTTGCGAACTAGAACTAATGGACTAGCATATTCAGATAAATTTACACGTACAATTCCTTGCTGAAGCCACTCCGCAACTTGTTCTTCAACTCTGCCTGCTCCGTTAGTGATATGCATCGTGGACGTTGCACCACCGGGATATCATCTTTCACAATTACTTTCAGCTGGATAGGAGCTTCTTTAATTTGGCATGGTTGATAGCTCTCAACCATCTGAACAACCTTCTCTTTAAGTTAAGTATTACTTACATGACCAACATCGATCACTGCTGTCTGTAAGAAAGTAAAGTTCATTGTCATATAACATTTGACTATAGCACAATCACCATTGGAAACAGTTGCCTCACCCCTTGGTTTGGAACACAGCATTTGGAGATGTCCATCACCACAGCGGAAGCAAGTAACCTTTCGATGGCACTATTCAGTCTTGTGATTTCTTTTTAGGCACTTGTGACATCTGTCCCCCAACTATTTCTGCCGAGCCTCAATGTTGTTATATTTTTTACAATCTGCACTACTGTGGTTATTTAATTTGCAGAAGATACATGATAGCCTACTACACTTTCTAGGTAGGTTATTTAATTTATTATTTGCCTTTCGTTTCAGTTTTATCCTTTCTGGTTTGTTGCTGGCAGTGCTCCTTATTGGATATTCACGTTTTAGTTCAGATTTTGTTTGAAGTACTTCAGTTGTAATGACTTCTTTCTGTGTGGCTGATCCCTTTGGTATTGGTGTTACCTGAGCCTTCTCCAATGCCACTACAATGTCTAGTAAAATCTGTCTAACATTAGTTGTTAAAAATTATCCTTGGAATGCAGCTGTGGGATAAAGTGATACTGATGGAGGACTTGCTCCGGGAACTTACTCAGTATGGTGGCACGCAGATGGTTTCCATTTATCCTCACCTAATTTCTCTAAGACTCTTAAATGCCATCCAGAATTTGTCTGCAGCTGGGAGCTGTATATTCAGCTATCTCCAAGTGACCAAATGCTGTGTAGTGTGCATCTACTAATGTATCATTAGCTCCGTACCTGGACTTTAAGGCTTCAATAGCGATGGTATAGTTGTGGTTAGTGATGGCTAAGCCTGCTACCGCTTCCAGAGCCTTGCCCTCGAGGCTACTAATTAAATAAGTCAGTTTGTCAGCCTCTGCCATAGATTAGCTGTCTATGTTTAAGCTGCACCGGTCCTAAAATTCGAACCATTTTAGACAATCTCCGTTAAATTTAGTCATATCTAATTTCGGTATTCGAATACTTAATTGGTGACTGGTATACTGTTCAGTAGGTACACTCCGTGAGGAAGCCTCAATTGCCTCCATCGAGGATTCGATGTCTGTGAGGAAATCCTCGCCCTGAAGCTGTAATTCCATTACCTCGGTGACAATATTTATTTGAGGGTTTGTTGAGGAAGACGTGTAATGTCGCATTTGTTCCTGTAGCCTGTATAATAATTCTTTAATTGTGCTACAGTACTTCACGCCGTTGAGACCACCATTTTCGCCGACTCATAATCAATTTTAAGCATTCAAGCATTCTTTAAGTTTGCTTCTTCGCATTTCTAACATTCTTATAAGAATTTCTTCCATTGCTTTCACACTCTACCTACCTGCTTATTTCGAATACAAGATAGAAGGTACAGCATTAATCGCTCGGGTTTTTTTTAAAACTTTCGTCGTGAACCTTGATTCAGTTGTACCGTCCGTTATTTCGATACGTCTTCGCTAGTGTTAGCATACACAATAACCGACTATATAATTACTATGCTTACATTATCTAAGGGTTGCAACTTAATTATTTTTCAAAAAACTTTACCCTTGTTAAGCTGTGGCAACCCATAGATGATTTTGACAGATGAAGGAAAACTAAGAAGGCGCGAAAAAAAGTTTACTAATTCTGAGACTCTTGAAAAAAACAAAAAACAATTAAACAAGTACTCAGTGACGACAACAGTGGCCTCGAGTAATAAAAAGGTGTAAAAGTACCTAATAAAACAATAGTTGGCAAAGCAGAGTGTATACTTTCTTTCAAGTCAGAAGTGTGCTAAAGTGTATCTGCGTGCCTGACTGCCTGATGGCCTGACGCTGCTGTTTCCTGGACTAAGGTCAGATCTGAACAAGTTACTTCGTTGCCCTGTGATTTTGCGACAAAATTGACGATTGTTAAATGTGTGTAAGCACGCACCTACAGAAGCCCGCGTGTTCTTGAAACAATTAACAAGGTTCAAACATTTAGAGAATTAACATTACTATTGATCGTTGGGAAGTACCTAGTGAAAGTGATACCAATTTAGTGGTTTATTTACATGTAGTGTAACATAGTGTTCATTAATACTGATTAAAAAAAAAACAACTTAACTTAAAAATAAACAATTAAATAAAACTATTTACAAAAAATAAACAATCTAAATAAAGCTATTACTTGAAGCTATAAAATAATTATTCAATTATATTCAACTATTATTGAAATGTAACTATTAAAAATAAAAATAAAAAACCAAAGTGTACAAGTAATGCGGACAACCACATTATTTTATAGATACGGAAATAACCGGTTCCTCATCGCCGCCCGCCAGCGGCCGCGCGTCGCGCGCGCACGTAGCTAACACAGGCAGTCCGTAGTTGAAAAGTTGAAAGCCTCCACGCGGCGCACCCTGGGCAACGTCAGCTCCAGCTGCCCACCCACGTTGGGTGGACAGTTGGGGCGGGCGGCTAATTTCAACACACGAGGAAAGGTCACGGTTCCAAACACAGATCATCATCCATGATGGTCTGTGAAGGGAACCGGGCTAGAGGCGGGACGGCTAGTCCGTCGCTGCGGTGGCCATCTAACGCCTACTCCCCCCTCTGCTGACAGAGGGTAGGTCGAGTGGACGTGGAGTAGAGATGGAACCCAATCCCAAGGTCTCGCGTGCTGAGGGGATGAATGGCCGGAGGGTTTGTATCCGGTCCCTAGCGCAGGGAAAGGGACCTTACCCTTAAAAAGGAACCAAAATGGAACAAGGACTATTGGCAAATAATCCTCAGGCGGGTACCCTTGCACAATGCAAGGGCCACGTACCCCTATTTGTCTACTGAGTTTTCCTATAGTGGCCTCCTTCACCAACCTTACGTTATGGAAAGCGGCACACTATACCAGGCAACCCCTTACGAGGTGTCTGGGACCATCTTCGGTAGGTCACGCCTCCGAGAGCACTCGCCCCTGGTACTCAAGAGAAAATGTGAGTTGCACCGTGATTACTCACTATCATTTGTCCAGAATGGTACCGGAGCAATAAAGCCGCTCACCACACGCACCCCAGCACGCCAGCACTAGTGCAAGCACCAGCACCAGCGCAGTTGGTGCTAGCGGATTCAATCCCCGTTAAGGACGCCAGAGAAGCTGGCTCCCATTTCTCCAGAATGGTCCCGGAGCTGTAAGCACGCTCACCTCTCGAATACAAATCATCGCATCTACCCAATGCCTACAGCTGGGTTGCCGGAAAACTAATCCAACGGGTAGTCCTCTTCTTTCTATCCAGGAAAGTGCCGGAGATGCAGCTCGCTCACAGGAGCTCACTTGCTTCACTTGAGGGTTACTCACGAACCCCGCGTCTGACCACCAGGTGGCCCTTTGCCTTGGGCCGGTAACTTCAGACACTTGTTGCGCGCGAGGAATGACGCTCGGCCCACACATAGCCGAGCAGACAACATGCCACTCCTCTGCAACCACCACATAGACCACCGCGAGTCCAACCTCAATGTCAGGTACCACCTTTGCGCTTGCAATGGTGGAGGGCCTACCTGACCCCGCGTACCCTGATCCAAACAGCCGGACCCGTAGTTCCAGCTGCGAAAGCCCCCATCTGTTCGGGTCGTACAGATAGGGAATGCAAGGGCCAGTCCCGCCCCTCTAGGGATTCCCTAGAGGGCAGCCCCATCGTATCTGAGGGGGGCACCACTAGTCTCGCGGGCCGGCAGACCACCGCCGACCTGCGCCAAGAGAGCCACGAGCGAGAAAAGGAGCTCCAGGAGAACCTGGAGCAACTGCGCGAAGTGGACGCACCGCTTGCCGTCGCCAATGGCAACAAGAGCCGAGGAGGCTCAAGTCCCCATGTGGATGTTCCTCTTGCCGTCGCCGACGGCAACAAGAGCCGAGGAGGCTCCGGTCCTGGGGACAACTTGTCCGACCAGGACTCACGCGGCTGCACCTCCAATTCTTGGAGGAAGCGTCCGCGCAGCAAGGACTCGGGGTCGCTGGGTCTCTCCTCGAGTGAGGAGAACCTGTCGGCCCCGAAGGTGTCAACAGGTCGGAGAGGAAGGGGTCGCGCGGTGGCGGGTGTAGCTACCGCTCGGTTTCCAGAGCGCGACTTGCGGGGTCGCTTTGTTCGACCCGATACGCCTGCCCCTACGGAATGTGTGGAGAGTGACCCTGGGCACATGAGTGCGGACCAGAGCGGTGACTCCAACGCATCCCAGCTGGGCAGAAATAAGGCGGAGGTGAATGCTGCAAAGCGGGCGCAGCGACGGGCTGTCGCGGCTGACGAGGTCAGTGAGTTAGCCCGACAGGCCCGAGAGCGGCGCTTGGCTCGGATGGATGCCGGTGGTGATATATCGGCAGTGGCGCTCAATCGCCAGGTGATGGACGGGCTAGAAGTCGTCCTGAAGGTTGCCACCAAATCGGGCAACCTGAAGGGCACATTCACCTGCGCCCTGAAGCAGGCGGTGAGCGACATCCAAGAGGCGGTAGAAGTCCTCAGCAGCCGCACAACCAGTGATGAGACGGCGAAACTGTGGGAGGAGAACCACCGGCTGCGATCCGAGTTGGAGGACCTCAAGCGGCAGTTTGCTGCCCAGAAGGATGCCTCTTCTGCCACGAGCCCATCGCCAGCCCTGTCTTCGGCCCCATCTTCGGCCCCGTCGTCGGCCCCTGCACTTGCGGATGCGGATATCGAGAGGATCGCGCGCATCTGCATGATGCAGTGCGGCCAAATGGTGAGTGCCCGGATGGAGGTCATAGAGGCGAGGTTGCCCCCAGCCGAAACCGTCCGCCCACCACTCGCTGCAGACAAGCGGAGACAGGACGGGCTCGCTAGACCGGCAGCCGCCACGGCTGAAACGAGAAGTGCTGGAAAGACGGCCACTAGGCTCACGGAGGGGCCCAGTAAGCCCGCTGAGGGTAGGTCCGTGCCCACTTCCCAATCGGCGGTTGCTACCCCGCCGACACCACCTAACCCCCTCACGGAGGCCTGGACGACGGTGGTTAAAAGAGGACGCCGTCGGAAGAAGAGGACGGCGCCACCGCCGGCAACCATTGGAGCACCCGCACCGAATAAGGCCGCGGGACCGCCTAAAGTCAGAACACCACGCTCCGCGGCTGTAGTGATCACCCTGCAGCCCGGAGCCGTCGAAAGGGGCGTCTCTTACAAGGCGGTCCTGACAGAGGCGAGGGCCACAGTCGCGTTCCCCGACCTTGGAACACCGTCCGGCTTCAAAATGAGGCAAGCCGGCGGATGTCCATCCGAGGACGTACGGACGGGCGAGATCCGCGCCGACGCTACCGGGCTTGGCATGATTTGGGTGCGGTGCCCGGTGGCGGCGGCGCAAAAAGTCGCTAACAGTGGAAGACTGCTGGTGGGATGGGTTTCAGCGAGGGTCAAACTGCTGCAACCCAGGGCATTGCGGTGCTATCGTTGCCTGGACATTGGGCATGTCAGGGCACGATGCACCGCTGAAACAGACCGCAGCGAGCAGTGCTATCGCTGCGGTCAGCCCGGCCACAAGGCGGCCCAGTGCTCTGCGGCGCCAAACTGCAGCCTCTGTACAGCTGCAGGGAGGCCCGCTGGGCACAGAGCGGGAGGAAAGGCCTGTGGCGCACCCGCACAGCAGAAGAGGAGAAGGAGGGCCAAGGTTGCCGGGGGCTCTTTGCCCCCTCGTCAGTCTGGCTGCTCTTCGGCCGACTCCCGGCCTAGGAATGGAGTGGAGGGAATGGATTGCGCATAATGGCGCTCTACCATTTCCTCCAGGGCAATATCAACCACTCTGCCAGAGCGCAGGATCTCTTGCTCCAGAGCATGGCAGAGTGGTCGATTCACGTGGCTGTGGTCGCTGAGCCGTATTTTGTCCCACCCAGGGATAACTGGGTTGGAGACCTCGACGGTTTGGTGGCCATCATTGGCGGAGCTCTAGCCGGCCCGTCCCGAGGTCACGGCTGGGTGGCCGCCCTCGCGGACGGCGTTGGCACAGTTGGTGCGTATTTTTCGCCCAACAAGAGTCTCGCCGACTTCGAGAATTTCCTTGTCGAGTTGGGCGCCGTCGTAGGCCGACTCCACCCACACCCTGTGCTGTTGCTAGGGGATCTCAACGCCAAGTCTTCGGCGTGGGGATCTCCGGTAACCGATGCTAGGGGTGAGGTGCTGGAAGAGTGGGCAGTCGCCACCGGCCTGGTCGTACTAAACCGGGGCTCGGTACAAACGTGCGTGCGACAGCGGGGCGGTTCGATAGTGGACGTATCTTTCGCTAGCCCTGCTGTCGCGAGCCGTGTCCGTGACTGGCGTGTCGCCGTGGAGGTGGAGACGTTATCGGATCACAGATATATCCGTTTTGACGTCTCCACCCAGACCGACGGCGGCCGCGGTACGCCGGCCCCGCGAACGGACGGTCCGCGCTGGGCGCGTAAGCGCATCGACAGGGAACTTCTCGAGGAGGCTACCATTGTCCAGGCCTGGATCCGGGAGTCGGCAATGACCGGACCCGTCGACGTCGAACAGGAGGCGCTGTGGTTCCGCGGGGCGATGACGCAAATCAGCGACGCGTCCATGCCCCGGGTCCACGCACAGTCAACGAGGCGCCAGGTGTACTGGTGGTCCGCCGAGATCGCACAGTTGCGTGTTGCGTGCGTAGCGGCCAGACGCCAGTACACCCGATACCGGAGGAGACGTCGTCGGTTCCCTGACGAAGAAGCCGCGCGGTATGAGGTGTACCGCGCGGCGACGGAGACTCTGCGGCTGGCCATCGGTGAGGCGAAGAAGCGAGCCAGGGAGGAGATGTTGGAGACTCTAGACGGGGATCCGTGGGGGCGCCCTTATCGAGCGGTTCGAGGGAAACTTCGAGCCGCCGCGCCTCCGCTTACGGAGAGTCTCCAACCCGAGCTGCTGGAGGAGGTAGTCGCAGCCCTCTTCCCGGCGAGAGCGGAGCATTTCCCGCCGCCAATGGCTTTGCCCACGGCCACAGAGTCTATAGAGGAGGACGCCATCAGCGTCCCAGAGGTGACACAGGCAGAGATGGGGGCGGCCGTGATGCGGCTCCGGGCCAAAAACGTGGCTCCGGGGCCCGACGGGATCCACGGCCACGTATTAGCCCTCGCTCTGAAGGAGCTAGAGCCCTGGCTGAGAGGACTCTTCACAGCGTGCCTTGAGCGGGGCCAGTTTCCCACTTTGTGGAAATCTGGTCGTCTGGTCCTGCTCAGGAAGGCGGAGCGCCCTGCGGACTCACCGTCCGCGTACCGGCCCATAGTGCTGCTAGACGAGGTGGGTAAACTGTTCGAGCGGATAATCGCTGCTCGCCTCGTCAGCCACTTGTACAGAGAGGGGCCGGACCTGGACGAAAGCCAGTTCGGCTTTCGGCATGGGCGCTCCACCATCCACGCAATATCGCAGGTGAGAGTCCTAGCGGAGGAAGCGGTGTCCCGGGGTGGTGTGATGTTGGCGGTGTCCTTGGACATTTCCAACGCCTTCAACACCCTGCCCTGGAGTTGTGTTCGGGAGGCACTGCGGTATCACCGAGTGCCTCCCTACCTCCGCCGCATCGTCGGGGCTTATTTAGCGGAGAGGTGTGTCACCTACGTGGGACGTGATGGCGTCGCAAAACAGCACCGCATGTCGTGCGGTGTTCCACAGGGCTCAGTCTTGGGCCCTCCTCTGTGGAACATCGGGTACGACTGGGTGCTGAGGGGCGAACTCCAACCGGGCGTGGACCTGACGTGTTACGCGGACGATACGCTGGTCACCGCCCGGGGGAGTTCGTACAGGGAGGCAGCGTTGCTAGCGACGGCTGCGGTCTCACAGGTGGTGAGCCGCATACGGCGCCTTGGCCTGGAGGTGGCCCTCAACAAGTCGGAGGCCATGGTCTTTCATGGCCCCCGGCGGGCGCCACCACCCGATGCTCACATCGTGGTCGGGGGGGCTCGAATCGCTGTCGAGTCTACCATGAAGTACCTAGGATTGGTGCTCGACAGCCGGTGGGATTTCGGCCCCCACTTTCGACGGCTGGCGCCCAAGTTGTTGGGCGCGGCTGGAGCGCTGTCAACGCTGCTTCCCAATCTGGGGGGCCCGAGCGCCACCTGTAGGCGGCTCTACGTAGGGATCGTGCGATCGATGGCCCTGTATGGGGCCCCGATCTGGGCGACTGACCTGACGGCTGGCAGCATCGCTGTTTTGCGAAAGCCGCAGAGAGCGATGGCCGTCAGAGTCATCAGGGGTTATCGCACGATCTCCTACGAGGCGGCTTGTGCACTGGCCGGATCCCCGCCCTGGGACCTGGAGGCGAAGGTACTCGCGTCACTGTACCGGTGGCGCGAGGAAGCGCGGGCGCGGGGCGAAGGGCCGATGCAGCGACATATGGAGTTGCGTCGGTCTCAGCTTCGCGAGGTCCTGGTGGCGGAATGGCGGGACAGGCTTTCACGCCCTACCGCCGGCCTCATTACCATCGAGGCGGTCCGGCCAGTGCTCGAGCGCTGGCTCGGGAGGAGGCACGGCTCCCTGTCGTTTCGGGTGACGCAGGTGCTCTCGGGGCATGGCTGCTTCGGGAAGTACCTGTGTCGCATAAACAGGGAGCCGGACGCCCGGTGTCACCACTGCGTCGACTGCCGGGAGGACACGGCGCGGCATACGCTGGCAGAGTGTGCCGCTTGGGAGGAGCCACGCCGTGCCCTCATCTCTGAAGTAGGCAGTGACCTGTCGCTGCCGGCTGTAATCGAGTCTATGGTCGGCAGCGAGGAGTCCTGGGACGCGGTGGTATCCTTCTGCGAGACGACTGTTTCGCAGAAGGATACCACCGCGTAGGCTGCGGAGAGGGAGAGGGAGATTTCATCCGCTAACCCAATCCGCAGCAGACGCGCCGGGCGTAGGCGGAGGGCGGACAACGCCCTCTTCCAGCCCCCCTAAATGGGTCCAGGGGCGACGGACTCGGGGACGTCTGTCGCCCCCCACACATCCAGACCCGAGGTGGTGGCGCGTAGTGTTCCACGCGCGCCCCTCTGAGACGTCGCGGGGGGAGTCCAACACCTCACTCCCCCCCAACCCGAGATCGTGGCCCGCAGAGGCGGGCCGGCACTAGCCGGGGGTTGCGGAAGTATCGTTGTTCCCGCGACCCCCGGTGTAGGTGTGAGACGGAACACCGGGGTGGTTTTTAGTCAGTATGAGTCTGACAGACCCCCCCGCCCCCCCAAGGGCGGAGGACATCCAATGAGGATTTTCCACCCCGGAAAAAAAAAAAAAAAAAAAAAAAAGGCAGTCCGTAGCCGAACCTCTCGAGGCACGGACGCTGTCGCCTTGACTAATTTTCTCGCTGTACTACCGTCATTGCGAAATATCAATTTTGCACGTGAAGTTAGTTACGAATATTTAAACTATATTATCAACTTAAGAGTGGATTGCCTTTGTCCATATACTTAAAACAGTTGTAATTATTAATTAAGTGACCGTGATTCCCAAACTTGGGTGAGTTGTGCACATTTATTTATAAAGATTTCTAACGGCCGTTACCTACCTGTTGTATTTTCTTTGTCTTAATTTTAGAGGTACGAGTCCGAGTAGATATTGTAGCTTTATTCTATCCTGTGTGTAATGCTTATAGTTGCCTTTCTTCCATTATGTTCTACTTAAAACTTTCAAAGCTTAACGTTGTAACCGTCTCTGCTTGCTTAAATTTACTATTAATTTAGATTCTTTACACCTAGAATTCTTCCCGCCGTTATAAGCCCTAAATTGCCAATCTAGTTCTTGCCATGCATCCTAGCGTTTCCCGTGCGCCCCTTATACCGGCAGCTTAATGATTCGGCTTTTGTTCCTAGGAATTACGTCACGGTTCAACTGACTGAGCGGGATTCTCATTCTGTCTCCTTCATCGCCTGAGTGGAGTGGCCGAGCTGACCGGGACTACGCCTGGAGGACGGGACTTCGCCAGGGAAGTGTGGAAGGCTAGACAAGTGCGCAACGACCTAGGCCGAACCTTACTTTCTTTTTTTAATATACCGTTTTTTTTTTTATAATTTCAAACTGAGTTTCATTTCTTCTCTTTTCTTGTTCACGTCTTATATACGTGACAATGGCGCCCATAAACGTGGTTTAAGGTCTTTCGCACTTGGTTTTGGTCTTTTTAGTGGTTCTATGTGGTGGTGGTTTTTTTTAGCAGTGTTTGCCTACTTGTCTTAAATTTCTTAGAACTTTAAGTAATTCTGTCATTTAAATGATAGGTTTAATTACATAAACTTTGTGCAGTTTACCGTTATTTCTATTGTGTTGAACGGTAGTTATAAAATTTTGAGTCGCTTAAATAAAAGTAACTTAGTGTATGTCACCTGACTTCACCTGTCTTATTATTTTATGATTGGTTTTTGTTCTTAAATAAATTGTAACAGAGCGGATTTTACTTGATTTATGTTAGTAAATTGTGCATAACCTACCCAGTTTTTTATCATATATTTTTTTTGGTTTTTTAAATTTAAATAACAATATGGCAATTCCAATAAAATATTTACAGCTTCAGAAATCTGAGCTCATGTATGAAGTTGCTATCCGTGGAGAACTTCCCTCTGACAACGTAGCGGGTTTAAGACGTCAAGTCACTAAATTGACTCAATTATATTCGTCTGATGACATAATCGATTCGGTTTTCCGGTTTTCAGAGGATAGTAAAGGCTCTCAAGAGACGCTAGAGAAGGTTAGGGCTAATCTGGATGCCTTAAAACTTAACTTTGATGAATCTCTTTTTAGTAGAACTAAGTCTCTTCTACATCATTTATATTATAGGCTTCAACGTATTGAAAAACCGCAGGCGGCTGATGATTTATCGGAATTAGATAAAATAAAGAAAATTTACGAGGGGTATTATGAGATGCTTTTGAGCCTTGATAAGCCAAGGGTCAAAGACCAGAAGCAGCCCACGTCTTCAGTTACTTCTGAAGAGGATTTTTTAGATAAACCTAATTTATCCGGGATGAATATTGCAGTTTCGTGTGATCGCGGGTTAATAGGAGAACTGAATAAGTTTAAATATGACGGAAAATCTTGTGTCAGATCATTTATACAGAAAGTTGAAGAATTCCGTACGTCTAAAAATATAACTGAAAATAAAATGCTTAGTTCGGCTACTGATATTTTCATTGGCGATGCACTTCACTGGTACCGTAACATCAGGGGTAGTATCGGTAGTTGGAATGAGGTACTAATTGCGTTAAAGAATGATTTCGACGTCCCTGACTACGATTATCGCATGGCCTCAGAAATTCGTCAGCGTACACAAGGCGAGGAAGAGAACATAACAATTTATTTATCTATAATGCAAGGCATGTTCTCTAGGCTAAGTAAACCTTTAGAGGAAGACGTTAAACTCGAAATTATTCTGCATAATATTCGTCCTTGCTACTCTACTATTATAGCTGCTAGTCCTAATATTAAATCACTTGAAGACTTAAAATTAATTTGCAAGAATTATGAACAAATAAAGGTTCGTTCAGAATTCTTTAAGGAACCACCTTCGGTTTCGGCTAATACCTTGGCTCCAGAATTTGGCTACCAGTCTTCAAAATGTAAGTCGACGACTAGTAGCCAAGGTAATTTTTACGGTCGTAGTAGGTATGACGGTGCTCACCGTCAAGGGTCACACAAGGTCTCTGAAATTCAGGCTCCTGAAGTCGAAACTTCGGCTATCACCAAAGTTCCCTACTGTCATCGTTGCCGTGTTAATACGCACTCTATGAAAGACTGCGCAGCTGAGCGTAAAATTTTTTGCTTTAAGTGTGGCATGAAGGAAGTTCGCACACCAGAGTGTCCAAACTGCAAACCAAAAAACTAGTTTCTGAAAATTGTAGGAAACATGCGGTTAGTCATACAGATAGCTCGAACTGGAATGATTGGCTCATGTTTGTAAAAAACTTCTTTTCTAGAAAACATATTTCTGCAATTTTCAATGTCAAACCGAGTAATGACCCTAGGCCTTATGTGAAGGTAGGAATCAATAAGGATTTGTTTTTGTATGGTTTGTTGGATTCTGGTTCCTCCGTCACTATCCTAGGTAAGAACTGTCATGAACTTTTAATAAAATTAGGTCTGATTTTATGCAACGATGAGAGAATAACTGTTACTGCAGCAGGAGGTCAAAGGATAACATCCCTTGGTTATATTCTTCTACCCTTGACCTTCGAAGAAAAATTTTCTATTATTAAGGCGCATGTTATTCCAGCGATCGAAACCGTTTTAATCTTAGGAATCGATTTTTGGAACACTTTTAACCTGTGCCCTAAGTATTTGTCAGAGAAAGAAAACTTATTCTTAACTGACCCCGGGCTCTCGGAAATTTCTTCGTCATCTATTCATCACCTGTGTGGCTATGACGCTTTGAATTCTTCTGAAAAGCTGTTAGCTGACAATATCGTAAGTCATTTTAAGGACATTTCGTACGCAGAGAGAGGTTTAGGTCGTACTCACGTCATTAAACATCGTATAGATACCGGTGACGCTGAACCTATTCGACAGCGATATTACCGCATGTCACCAGAAAAGCAACGTATTGTTGCTGAACAGGTTGATGAGATGTTAGCGTTAGACGTTATTGAACCTTGTGAGAGCCCGTGGTCTTCTCCGGTGTTAGTGGTCGGCAAGAAGGATGGAAAGCCCCGCTTCTGCTTAGACAGTCGTAAACTTAATGCTGTTACAAAGAAGGACGCATATAAGCTGCCATATGTGTCTGAAATATTGGATAATCTAAAGGATGCGCGTTATCTTTCCAGCATTGATTTATCTAAAGCTTTTTGGCAGATATTAATCGATGAAAAGGACAGAGAGAAGACTGCGTTTTATGTTCCTGGTCGAGGAACTTTTATGTTCAAAGTCACAGCTTTTGGACTTACCAATGCCCCTGCTACGCAACAGAGACTTGTTGACCTCTTATTCGGGCCTGAATTCGAGCTCAAAGTCTTTGCTTATTTAGATGATGTAATTATCATTAGCAGAACTTTCGAGGAACACGTAGAACTGCTTCAGAAGATTTTCCAAAAATTACGTTCGGCTAATCTCACTGTCAATCTGGACAAGTGTCACTTCTTCCGAAGTCAATTACGTTATCTTGGCTACATTGTGGATGCTCATGGCTTAAGGACTGACCCAGATAAGGTCAAAGCCATATTAGACTTCCCCACTCCTACTAATAGGAAGGAGGTTAAGCGTTTTCTGGGTACAGCGTCTTGGTATAGGCGTTTTATTCCACATTTCAGTACCGTAGCAGGTCCTCTAAATAAGCTTACTTCTAATAAAAAGAACGCCCCTGCGTTTCAATGGAACCCTGAGGCTGACAAGGCTTTTCTAGAATTAAAATCCAAACTAGTTCAAGCACCTGTCCTTGCGTGCCCTGACTTTAACCTTCCTTTTGAGGTGCACACTGATGCTAGCAATTTTGGTATCGGTGCAATGTTGGCCCAAACTATTGATGGTGTGGAACATCCAATCGCATACATGAGCCGTTCTTTAAGTAAGCCGGAGAGGAACTACAGCACAACAGAACGGGAGGCTCTTGCCGTTCTTACGGCCCTTGAATACTGGCGCTGTTACCTTGAGACTGACAAAACCTTTTTAGTCTACACTGACCATTCATCGCTTAAATGGTTTATGTCTCTCACTAATCCAACCGGTCGGCTCGCAAGGTGGGGAGTTCGCCTTTCTTCTTTTAATTTTGAAATAAGACACCGCCGTGGAAAGGATAATGTTATCCCAGATGCCCTTTCTAGATGTGTTCCAGTTGAGGTTATTTCAAACGGCGATGTTCCCGCGGCTTCAGGCCCTGATACTCAGGATTCTTGGTATCTGAAGATCTTCCAGGGCTGCCAGGCTAATCCTATTAATTTCCCAAATTACAAGGTGGAGAATAATGAATTATATAGGTACATGAAAACTAAGGTTGACCTTACGGTTGAATTTGCTTGGAAGAAGGTTATTCCTAAAGAACAACAAGCAGACACTTTAATTGAGTGCCACTCTGAACCTATTTCTGGTCATTTCGGCGTGTTTAAGACATATAAGCGCTTAGCACTTCGTTTTTATTGGCCCGGTATGTATTCTAGCGTAGTTCAATTTGTTTCTAACTGTGAAACATGTCTAGCTCATAAGCATTCTACACAAGGTGTCTCTGGAAAAATGGGTAGGCCTAAAGACGTTTCTCGTCCCTTCCAGGTTCTATCAATTGACTTGGTTGGTCCATTGCCTTCTTCTCGGAAACAGAATCAGTTTATTTTCGTTGTGACTTGCTGCTTTTCTAAATATTGCCTTCTTTTTCCACATCGTCGAGCTACCTCAAATTTAATAGTTAAACATCTTGAGGATGACGTCTTTCTCGTCCACGGAATACCTCAAACTATTATTCTTGATAATGGAAGTCAGTTTATTAGCCGAGATTTGGATAAGCTTTTCAAAAAGTACAAAATTCCTAGCATACATTTTACTCCAAAGTACACTCCACAAATCAACACAGTGGAAAGATATAATAAAACAATAATAACTGCTGTTTCTAGTTTCGTAGATGGGGATCATAGATCTTGGGACTCCAACCTTCCTCAAATCCAATTCGCTATTAATAATTCTGTTAACGAAAGCACTGGTTATACTCCATCCTTCTTGGTACACGGAAGAGAGTTAGTCGTGTGTGGTTCTCATTACATCGAATATCCAGATCCAGCAGACCTTATATTTCTACCACGCGATGCTAATGCTGCAAACCTGGGTCAATTATCGCCAATATTCGATAAAGTTCAGGTTGCTTTGTGGGAAGCTCATGTAAAAAATACACAGCATTATAACTTGCGCCGCAAACATGCAGAGTTCAGTGTGGGCGATATCGTTTGGAAGCGTTGCTACTTCCAGAGCGATAAAGATGCTCATTTTAGTAAAAAATTAGCTCCTAAATTTCAAAAATGCCGGGTAAAAGTTAAACGATCACCATTAGTTTACGTTCTAGAAGACATGAATGGTCGCGACCTTGGCGTTTGGCATATTAAGGACCTCAAGCTTAAGAGATACCCGTAGTAAGTTAATAACATTTTTTTTTGCGGATTTCAATAAGTTGAAATCCTTTTTCTGGGGAGAGGGGTAATGTAACATAGTGTTCATTAATACTGATTAAAAAAAAAACAACTTAACTTAAAAATAAACAATTAAATAAAACTATTTACAAAAAATAAACAATCTAAATAAAGCTATTACTTGAAGCTATAAAATAATTATTCAATTATATTCAACTATTATTGAAATGTAACTATTAAAAATAAAAATAAAAAACCAAAGTGTACAAGTAATGCGGACAACCACATTATTTTATAGATACGGAAATAACCGGTTCCTCATCGCCGCCCGCCAGCGGCCGCGCGTCGCGCGCGCACGTAGCTAACACAGGCAGTCCGTAGTTGAAAAGTTGAAAGCCTCCACGCGGCGCACCCTGGGCAACGTCAGCTCCAGCTGCCCACCCACGTTGGGTGGACAGTTGGGGCGGGCGGCTAATTTCAACACACGAGGAAAGGTCACGGTTCCAAACACAGATCATCATCCATGATGGTCTGTGAAGGGAACCGGGCTAGAGGCGGGACGGCTAGTCCGTCGCTGCGGTGGCCATCTAACGCCTACTCCCCCCTCTGCTGACAGAGGGTAGGTCGAGTGGACGTGGAGTAGAGATGGAACCCAATCCCAAGGTCTCGCGTGCTGAGGGGATGAATGGCCGGAGGGTTTGTATCCGGTCCCTAGCGCAGGGAAAGGGACCTTACCCTTAAAAAGGAACCAAAATGGAACAAGGACTATTGGCAAATAATCCTCAGGCGGGTACCCTTGCACAATGCAAGGGCCACGTACCCCTATTTGTCTACTGAGTTTTCCTATAGTGGCCTCCTTCACCAACCTTACGTTATGGAAAGCGGCACACTATACCAGGCAACCCCTTACGAGGTGTCTGGGACCATCTTCGGTAGGTCACGCCTCCGAGAGCACTCGCCCCTGGTACTCAAGAGAAAATGTGAGTTGCACCGTGATTACTCACTACCATTTGTCCAGAATGGTACCGGAGCAATAAAGCCGCTCACCACACGCACCCCAGCACGCCAGCACTAGTGCAAGCACCAGCACCAGCGCAGTTGGTGCTAGCGGATTCAATCCCCGTTAAGGACGCCAGAGAAGCTGGCTCCCATTTCTCCAGAATGGTCCCGGAGCTGTAAGCACGCTCACCTCTCGAATACAAATCATCGCTATAGCTAACACAGGCAGTCCGTAGCCGAACCTCTCGAGGCACGGACGCTGTCGCCTTGACTAATTTTCTCGCTGTACTACCGTCATTGCGAAATATCAATTTTGCACGTGAAGTTAGTTACGAATATTTAAACTATATTATCAACTTAAGAGTGGATTGCCTTTGTCCATATACTTAAAACAGTTGTAATTATTAATTAAGTGACCGTGATTCCCAAACTTGGGTGAGTTGTGCACATTTATTTATAAAGATTTCTAACGGCCGTTACCTACCTGTTGTATTTTCTTTGTCTTAATTTTAGAGGTACGAGTCCGAGTAGATATTGTAGCTTTATTCTATCCTGTGTGTAATGCTTATAGTTGCCTTTCTTCCATTATGTTCTACTTAAAACTTTCAAAGCTTAACGTTGTAACCGTCTCTGCTTGCTTAAATTTACTATTAATTTAGATTCTTTACACCTAGAATTCTTCCCGCCGTTATAAGCCCTAAATTGCCAATCTAGTTCTTGCCATGCATCCTAGCGTTTCCCGTGCGCCCCTTATACCGGCAGCTTAATGATTCGGCTTTTGTTCCTAGGAATTACGTCACGGTTCAACTGACTGAGCCGGATTCTCATTCTGTCTCCTTCATCGCCTGAGTGGAGTGGCCGAGCTGACCGGGACTACGCCTGGAGGACGGGACTTCGCCAGGGAAGTGTGGAAGGCTAGACAAGTGCGCAACGACCTAGGCCGAACCTTACTTTCTTTTTTTAATATACCGTTTTTTTTTTTTATAATTTCAAACTGAGTTTCATTTCTTCTCTTTTCTTGTTCACGTCTTATATACGTGACAGTAGCCAAAGACAATTGCGTTTACTAATTGGTTACTGAAGTGAGTACCTACGGCTGTGTGCTTGTTTACGGCTTACCTATATTTACTAAGGATTTGTGATGGGAGTTATTATTCTAAGTATTAAGTGATATTACCGATCGTTTGAAATATCTGCTGCCGGCTGAAGCTGAAGCGTTTATATTATTATTAGAATAATTTGAGCTACAAACGAATTTCAGTTGTATTTATTATTTACTTTTGTTAGTCATTGGTAACAGTGTATAAATAGTACTTTTATTGTTAGCTAGTTATTTGATTTTGTTGTTGCTGTATTTAAATAATTTTTACTTCTATTTTGAATCACTCAAAATCGTTATAATACAATAATGGGCAACTCTAAGCGACGGCGACATGATTCAAGTAGTGATAATTCGTCTGTAAATAGCAGTATTAGTGATGATTTTTATTTTTATTTTATTTTATTTTATTTGGGAAAACAAACAATTGTACATTAAGTCTTACATCTAAGTATACAACAAAATAAGTAAACGTACAATCCACAACGTTTCCACATATTACTAATAGTATTATTATAATTGCGTACAGCATGATACAAGTTAAATTGGGGTAATATGAAGTACATACTAAATTATTAGGTTTTCAATATTTTAACTAATTCTTTCCTAAATACAGTTTGAGATAAAGCAAATATGTCTATTGTTACAAAATGTTTGTTGTATGTTTTGACTAATCTATGGAGAGGCGCCCGTTCTCCCGCATTTGTACGATTGGTGGTCGTAGCAAAGAGCGGGTAAGCGCGCGCCTCCCGGCGTATTACAGTTCTAGGTACAACATAAAATATACTATTCACAAGTTCAGCGCAATCGAATTTGTTGTGTATAAGTCCACGGAGCATCATGGCCTGTAGTAACAGACGCCTTGAGTGTAGTGTAAGTAATTTAAACTTATGCAGTGATTCCTCATATGGCAGCCGTCCCAAATGACATTTAAACTGCAATGTTTTCAGAAACTTGCGCTGGATTCTTTCCAATGCTTGGTCATATTTCGCGTAGTAAGGGTCCCATATCATACACGCATATTCTATTTGTGGTCGTATTAAAGAATTGAAAAGATATAGGTATGTGACTGGGCGCTTGAAGTCGGATGATGACCTAATGACTAAATTGTACATTTGGTAAGCTTTAGCTATTATCTTATCAATGTGTAGATTTAGGTGAAGTTTGCTATCCAATAGTATACCCAGGTCACAAATTTGAGTATCTTTAAGTAAGAGTTCATCACAGAGACAATAATTGTAATCAAATATCTTTTTGTTTTTAGTAAAATGTATGTATTTACATTTAGAAATGCTTAATTTTAGGTTATTTTTGGTACAGTAATTAGACAATCTATTTAAGTCGTCTTGAAGAAGGTAACAATCATTGATCGATATTATTTTCTTAAAAATTTTGAGGTCATCCGCATATAATAAAAAATTACTATTTTTAAAGCAACTACCAATATCATTGATGTAAATAATGAACAACAAAGGACCCAATATTGATCCCTGCGGAACTCCAGATGTTGCCAAAAATGCGTTAGAATGGTACCCGTTACTAACTACAGTTTGACTACGATTACTGACATAAGACTGAAACCAGCGCAGCAGATTGCCCCTGATGCCATTAAACGAAATTTTATCTAAAAGTAATTTATGATCAACTAGGTCGAAGGCTTTTTTAAAATCAGTGTAAATGGCATCAGTTTGGACCCTGTTGTCCATATTATTAAATAGGTGGTTAGTAAAAATCATCAAGTTGGTCACAGTAGATTTTTGTCTAACAAAGCCATGCTGCTGCGGTACTATATAACGTTGAACAAACGGATATAACTCGTGATGAACAATCTTTTCAAATACCTTAGCCAATGTACAAAGAAGGGAGATAGGTCTATAATTCTCTATGTTTTGCCTAGAACCACCCTTATATACCGGAACTATATTGGCCTTTTTCCAGACTGTAGGAAATATACCATTGCTAATACATTGGTTAAATATCTTAAATAATGGTTTGCTTAATGTGTTTGCTGACCATTTCAAAAAACAAGGAGGTATCCCATCAGGTCCTGGCCCTTTGTTTATATCTAGAATTTTTAATTGTTTACAAATTAATGAAAGGCTAAAGTGCAAGCTACAAAGAGATGAATCACTGTCACTGGATTGATCTGGAACTGGACACCAATCGGGTTTTAGGCTAGATGGTTCATAAACTGACTGAAAAAAGTTTGAAAATAAATTACATGTTTCAATGGGGTCATTAGCCGTGTCCTCTTTATAGTGCATACGGGAAGGAATCCCAGATTTGCCTTTGCGGTTAGCAATGTATGCCCAGAAGTGTTTGACATTTTTGGGAATATCTTCCTCAACACTTTTAATATAAGTACGAAAGCATTTATTGCACTCTGATTGAAAGCGGGCTCTGTACAAAGAGAAAATTTCATAATCGGATAAGTTTTGATACCTTTTCCATTTATTCCAGGCTTTCTTTTTAGAGTTTAAAATATGTATGAGAGCTTTGGAAAACCATACAGGATAATTAGAACTTTTTGGTTTGGAAAGAGGTACTCGATTTTTGATAATCCCGTATAGATGGTCATAGAAAACTTCTACATTTTTTTCGGCTGACTCGCTATCTAATTCCATGTCCCAGTCAATTTCCTCAATATCTCTATTAACAAGGATATAGTCAGCTCTACGGAAATTATACTTGGGCGAGCAAAGAGGTTGCATGGGAATAAGCTTTAGGTTTAATGACAGAAGAGTATAAAAGGGAGGATGATGGTTATCAGCCTGAAGCAGGTCCAGCTTGGGTTTGTATACGTGGCTAATAATATTCGAGAGTAAAAGATCCAGAGTTCGTCCATTTAAGTTAATTAAATGATTGTATTGCTGAACATTGTGAACAGTCATAAAGTTTCTTAAACGGTGACAGACTGAAGAATTGCCCATACAATTAAAAGAATTAAGACTAGGGTAAAGTTGCCAGTTGGCTGTCGGTATATTATAATCGCCAAGCAATAACAAATTTTCAATATTTACTGTGTTGATTAAGTTATCCATTAAATCAAAATGCAAATTATATACTGAAAGTGGCAAATTATTAGGCATATATACTGCACTGATGAGAGTTTGTGTCGTGGCGTTGTTACTCGGTATTGCAATAACAACTTGTTCAAAATGTTTCTCTAAGATATTTTGCGACTGAAGCGAGATATTAACAGCGTTGTATTTTCGCAACACAGCCACCAACACACCCCCCCCATCAGATTTATTAGTTGCGCTTCTATTACGATCACAACGAAAAACAACATATCGATTATCAATAAATTCGGTATCATTTATTGAGGGGATTAACCAAGTTTCTGTCAAAATAATAATATCATAAAATGATATTATTATTTTGACACACGTAGTAGTATTAGTTTAACACACGATATTATTATTTTGACACATGATAACAAACGTAGATCGCAGCTTAAGCGACACCGGCGACGTCGTGATAAAAATCATACCAGTAGCCATAAACAACATAGTAAGAGAAGTAGGAAACAAAGGAGCTCTAAACGTCATGTTCATGACCTAGGAACTTCTCGAAATAGTCCTGATCGTGAATCAATTAAAACTCCTCCAATGAATTCCTCAACACCATTACGTGCAGTTATTAATCAGACTACTCCTGATTTATTTAATAACAGTAGTTTAATTAACAATATTCCATTAAATGTGAATAACCCCATCGGTAACTCTGTGTCACTACCAGCCTCCAACTTCTGGGCTCAAAATAACTTTCCTGTTGCTTTTAGTGTTGTACCCGAATTTGACCCGAGTGATAATAGCTAAACAATAGAAAATTGGATTAACAAAGTAAGTGAATGTGCGCAGATTTATTCTTGGAATGATCGTCAAATATGTCACTATGCCCTTCCCAAATTAAGTGGTTTAGCCAAGAAGTGGTACCAGGGTTTACCTTCAGTACTATTTAATTGGAATGAGTGGGTTCAAAAATTAAAAACAGGCTTTTCCGTCCAATGAAAATTATGGAGACCTGTTGTCATCAATGCTAAGGCTTAGGTGTAAGTTTGGTCAGTCTTTAGAACATTACTATTATGATAAAATGGCACTTATAAATAAATGTGAGATAACCGGCAATAAAGCAGTTGGCTGTCACGGCATTGACGACAAATTTGTAAGAATGGGAGCAGGAGCCTGCATGTTTAATGAACCAGAACAAATCCTAAATTATTTGCGTACAGTGTCCCAACATGACATTAATACACTCTACTTCTAACTTCCGTAACCGGAATAATGCGCCATCTAAGAATTCCAATAGGGTATCTAATGAGCAAACAAAACTCAGTACAAATGATAACATTCGATGTTTTAATTGCAATGAGCTAGGGCACATAAGTTTAAAATGTAACAAACCTATTAAACGATGTAACTTTTGTTTTAAATTGGGACATGATACTAAAGACTGTCGTAGAAGAAATACAAATAACAGTGACGATTTATTTAAATCAAATACCACTACTGACCAAAACAAAGCTATCTTGTGCATTACTAATAGTTTACCAGCAAATTCAAAATATTATAAAAATGTCAGAATAAACAATATTATCCTGCAAGGATACGTTGACCTCGGTAGTAAGTGTACTCTTGTAAGAGAAACAAATGCAAAGCTAATAGTTCACGATTGGGATACAGAAAATTTACCCATTTTACAGGGATTCGGAAATTCCGCTGTAAAGCCATTAGGAAAGTTCACAGCAATTTTAGAAATTGGCTCAGTTAAAGCTGAAACAGAAGTTCTAGTTGTAAATGATCATTATTTACAGACAGCAATTTTAGTAGGGCAGTCTTTTACAGAAAAACCAAATGTGGTTATTTTAAAAACAACTGATGAACTAGTATTTATGCATACTCCAGATTTTGATGGTGATGTGTCTAACACTAAGGTATTTGCAGATGGTGACAAAATAATAAAACCCAAAACTGTAATGCCAATAGATGCCATTACCAATGATACATATAGTGGTGGCTTGTGGGTACAATACAGTCTTCGGATTTTACCACAGAATGAATATGCTGTTTTGTCTGGGGTTTTTAAGTTTGAAGAAGGTAAAGGATATTTAATGTTAGCAAATTTATCATCTAAAGATTTAAATATTAAGAGAGGAACTTTAATAGCTCGGGGTCAACAATACCAAGAAGTAAATAAGGAATATATAGGTTTTACAACGGAAACTAAACATTATGAAGAGTTACCTTTATCAGATATAAAAATTAGTACAGAAGTAACAGAACAACAAAAACTAAAGTTATTTGATTTGTTAAAAAAGTATAGGGATTGTTTTGCAATGAACTTAGGAGAGTTAGGAAAAACTAATTTAGCAAAAATGGATATTACGCTGACAGACAATAGACCAGTAGTATACAATCCATATAGAATATCACACAGTGAACGTGACCACCTAAATAAAATTATTGAAGAATTATTATTGAATGGTATAATTCGCGAAAGCACTTCGGATTATTCTAGCCCCGTTATCTTAGTGAGTAAGAAAAATGGGGATAAACGGCTATGTATCGACTATAGGGCTCTAAATAGAAAAACGTTGAAAGATAAATATCCGTTACCACGGATCGAAGACCAACTAGACAGATTAGGGGGCAACAAGTTCTTCATAAGCCTTGACCTCACTTCAGGGTACTATCAGGTGCCATTGAGTGAGGCCAGTAAGCGATTTACTGCGTTTGTAACACCGGATGGCTTGTATGAGTTTGAAAGAATGCCCTTCGGACTTGCCAATGCACCTAGTGTTTTTCAAAGGACGATTAATTGTATGCTTAAGGGTAAGCAAAGCTTGGCGTTGGCTTATATGGATGATCTATTAGTGACGTCACGTTCAATTGAAGAGGGTTTAGATAAGCTGGAAAAGATTTTGCAATTATTAAGGTCTGCTCATCTAACATTAAATCTTAAAAAGTGCGATTTCTTTCAGACTCGTATAAATTATTTGGGCTACGAGATTAGTTCAAGTGGCATCCGACCCGGGGCAGCTAAAATTCAAGCTGTAGTAGATTTCCCGTTACCTAAAAATGTTCACGAGGTTCGACAGTTTGTTGGCCTTACAAGTTATTTCCGACGGTTTATTCAAAATTATTCTATGATAGCAAAACCTCTAACGATTCTTACAAAGAAAAATGTTTCCTGGTGTTTTAACGAACCTCAAATAAAAGCATTTAATGAATTAAAAAGTCAATTGACCACCCGACCAGTTTTGGCACTATATGACCCTGAAGCTGATTTAGAAATTCACACTGACGCTAGTAAAATCGGTTTAGGTGCAATTTTGCTACAACGGGCAAGTTCAGATAAAGTATTTCATCCTATAGCTTATTATAGCCGTCAAACGACACTTGACGAAAGCAAACTACACTCGTATGAGTTGGAAACTTTGGCGGTAGTTTGTGCCTTAAATAGATTTAGAGTTTATGTTTTGGGTAAATCGTTTAAAGTTGTTACTGATTGTGCCGCCATACGCAGCACTATGACAAAAAAAGATTTAATACCGAGAGTAGCGCGTTGGTACATATTAATGCAGGAGTACGATTTTACCGTAGAACATCGCGATGGTAACAAGATGAGTCATGTCGATGCCCTGTCACGCAACCCAAGTGACGCCGAGTCCCATGACGTAGTAAAAGTGGTTGATGTTCTAACAATAGACGACGATGCGTGGTTGCGCACAGTGCAGGAACAGGATTCAGAGATACAAAGGATAATCAATATTTTGAATGATTCAGAAACAAAAGACATTGTCGAGATTCATAAGAACTATACTGTTAAAAATGGACGTTTATACAGAATAACTAATGATAAAAATGATGAAATCAATTTAAAGTGGGTAGTTCCAAAATCAGTAAGATGGCAAATAGTTCGTATGAATCACGACGATGTCGGTCATTTCGGTTTTGATAAAACTTACAATAGGATAAATCAGATTTACTGGTTAAAAAAATGAGACGTTTTGTTAAAAATATTGTAGTTCTTGTTTAAATTGTGCTCACAATAAGTTGCCAGCTGGAGCTAAAGAAGGAGAGCTTCATCCAATCCCAAAAATTAACAAACCATTTGATACACTGCATACCGATCACTGTGGTCCATTTCCCATTAGTAAGAAAAAGAATTGTCATATTTTAGTGATCATTGATGCCTTCACAAAATTTATTTATATAAAGCCAGTAAAAGATGTTAAAAGTAGTACTAGTGTTCAGGTATTTAAGGAATATTTCTCGCTATTCGGAGTGCCACGTCGTCTGATATCTGATCGTGGCACTAGTTTTACGAGCAAAGAGTTTTCTGATTTTATTAATAAAAGGGGCGTTAAACATATCTTAAATGCGGTTGCTTCTCCCAGGGCCAATGGTCAGGTTGAGAGGTACAATCGAACCATTGTTGATGCAATAACGGCTGCTAATCACAATAAACAAGACAATGAGTGGGATTTATGTTTACCCCAGATACAGTGGTCTTTGAACAACACTATAAACAAATCCACTGGGCGTACTCCGTCCGAAATGCTGTTCGGAGTTCAAACCACTGGCGTTTCGGATGGTTTCATGAATCCACTTGTCGCGGAGTCTCATACCCCGTTAGATCGCGATGAAATTAGATCGGATGCAGACTCGCGAATTCCAATAAGCCAACAGGTACAAAAAGAGCGATTTGATAAGTCGCATAAAAAACCAACCGAGTATAAAGTAGGAGATTTATTTCGTGTAGAAAAAGATATTCGCACAAACCCTGGACACAGTCGTAAACTAATACCAAAGTGTGTAGGACCGTACAGAATTTCTAAAATAATAGGCAACGATCGCTATGAAATAGAGGACACTCCTATTACTAGGAAAGAAGGCTGCAAACCATATAGGTCGGTTTATGCCGTCGATAGGTTACATCCTTGGCTTGTTTTTAATCATGATGCGATGTCGAGTGATTCAGAGTAAGAGTCAGTAATACATATTGTCGTGGTTATGTCAGATTAACAGTGAACATAAGAATTACGATTTAAACAAGAAAAAATAATCATATTAGATTTATGCATATACTCAGATAGTTATTAAAGCGATATCTGATGAGTTGTATGTTATGAATAGAGAGAATAGTATTGATTATATGCAAAAGAATGTTTGTTATTTATTGATTTGCGAACGCTTGAAAGTGAACTACCTTGTTGCAAAATACATACATAAAATATAAGTGAGATGTAACGAGATGATAGTGATGATGATGATAAATGATGCTAGTGATGATAAGTGAAACGTTACGGGTGTGCAAAATAAACGACATTTTCGTATAAAAGTGAGTCACTACAAGTGAGAGTACTTGTAGTCGATGTTTAGTTATAAGAGTGAGTCACTACAAGTGAGAGTACTTGTAGTCGATGTTTAGTTATAAGAGTGAGTCACTGCAAGTGAGAGTACTTGTAGTCGATGTTTAGTTATAAGAGTGAGTCACTACAAGTGAGAGTACTTGTAGTCGATGTTTAGTTATAAGAGAGAGTCACTACAAGTGAGAGTACTTGTAGTCGATATTTAGTTATAAGAGTGAGTCACTACAAGTGAGAGTACTTGTAGTCGATGTTTAGTTATAAGAGTGAGTCACTACAAGTGAGAGTACTTGTAGTCGATGTTTAGTTATAAGAGTGAGTCAATATAAGTGAGAGTACTCGTAGTCGATGTCTAGTAGTAAGATCTTCTAATGTTTGTTTTCCTATGATGTTTTTTTTGTACTTCTTCTTGTTTATTTTAAAATTTTGTTAAACGCGAGGCCGCGTTTGACGTCAGGATTAGCCGAATGTTAGCATACACAATAACCGACTATATAATTACTATGCTTACATTATCTAAGGGTTGCAACTTAATTATTTTTCAAAAAACTTTACCCTTGTTAAGCTGTGGCAACCCATAGATGATTTTGACAGATGAAGGAAAACTAAGAAGGCGCGAAAAAAGTTTACTAATTCTGAGACTCTTGAAAAAAACAAAAAACAATTAAACAAGTACTCAGTGACGACAACAGTGGCCTCGAGTAATAAAAAGGTGTAAAAGTACCTAATAAAACAATAGTTGGCAAAGCAGAGTGTATACTTTCTTTCACTTGGAAACGAAAATATATCAAGCCCAAACACTTATTTCACTTAATTATAGTAACTTTCTCGCACTAAAACTTTTAACTCCACCGTCGAAAGAAGCAGAAAAAATATCCATCGACAATAGAACCGCCGACCGAAAGGCGCCAAACCGAAAAAGCCCGACATGAGTTAATGCTACAGACTGCAGCCCGTAGTGTTGTCACGCAGAACACAAATTATTGATTTTAAGTAGCTTGTTACAATCTGCTATAAAGTTTTACACCTCGATAATATGTAATTTTATTACCAACATAATATAATTGGAATCCTTACCCGGATAACTTGCTAATGCTTATTTATAAAATACACATCTTTCTAGAATATAATAGTTTAAAAACAATGCTTATTTATAAAATACACATCTTTCTAGAATATAATAGTTTAAAAACACCTGCTTACAGATCGACTCGATTAATACCGATTACTATAGTGCTGAACTAAACGATAGACACTGTTCAGGCGTATCCCGCGTGATTGCCTGTCGAACGTCGAACCGACTCATATGCCTTGCATACAATTTTAAAACGTATTCACAATTATTACATAAAATTCATTAGCATTAAATAAATTGTTAAATGGTGAATCGCGCAATGCTGCGCGACATCTGTCATAGATTTGGACACTCACAGTAGAAGACCCGTCCCATAATGGTGCGATTTTTTTAAATGGAGAGCCGTCAGCTAGTATGGGATAGCAAGAAAGCTCTCAAGGGCACCGGGATAACAATCTCCGAGTTTCTAACACAAGCTAGGCACCACTTATTTGAACGAGTAAACATTTCGCATGCAAAATTGCTGGTCCATGGAGGGCAAAAATGTGCTTATTTGCGCAGACAAATCCCGAAGAAAGATTGATACGGCAGGCAAACTTCGCGATTTGATGGCCAAGTACCCGTCCTGCTCAGTCGACATCGGGGGTTCATCGCAATCTGGATCTCCTGTGGTCGCAACATCGGCTGCGCCCGCTAAAAACGTTAGGCAGACGCGTCTGCGCAAGTAACTTAAAAATTGTTGTTTGTATTTTCAGTCCTTAAATATTACTCCTAAATATGGTCGTTTTCCACTAGCGATTCACCATTTCCTTTCTCAGGCCGGTAGTTCAAAAAGTTATTACCTTTAAAAATTAAATTTATTTCCGGTGTTTTGTTTATATTTTTTAAATGTTTTTAGTTTGAGGGAATTAATCCAGACATTGTGGCACTGACAGTTGGCATCTGTCAGTTGGTTGCATTGCGTTTTGTTTTTTTTACATTCCATTCAATGCCGATGTGTGAATCGATTGTTATTTAAACTTGTTCTATTTTATTATTCTTTTTCTAGTTATTTTAAAAGTGTATTATGTAAATTTATTGTTGTAAAATTTCTGCCAATGTACTCTGAATAGGCTGAATACTTGTTTATTGAAGTATGTGATCATCACACAAAAGTTTTGCTTGCAGTGCTCTACAGCCCTAATCTTCACATTGACTAATTCAATTCTCTTGATTCCACTCTCAGCGATCTATGCCCCTCGTATGAGCACATTATTTTAATGGGTAACTTCAATACTTGTTTGATTAAAAATGACTCTCGCTCCCTTAAACTCCTTTCACTCTTGTCTTCGTTCAATCTTCAAGTTTTGCCTCTCTCTGCTACTCACTATTTTCCCAATTGTACGCCTTCTTTACTTGATCTTATGATTTTTTCCTCTCCTAATAATGTTTCTTCCCATGGCTAGCTTACTGCTGCTTTCTCTTACCACGATCTTGTTTATCTATCTTATCGTATCCGTGTCCCCATCCGTAAGCCCTAGCTCTTATATCTTCGTAACTACAAGGGCATAGACCAGGATGCATTGCGGCGTGATGCCGGCGATCTCGATTGGTCTTCTCTGGTCGGGACGGATGACATTGATGACCAGGTGGAGTACCTTAATGTAACCATCCTGAACTTGTATGATCAGCAAATTTAAGAGTATATGGCCCGTTGGGACAAAGCTAAAAGCAGGTATAAGCGCTGACCTTCAGATGTGAATCTTGCTTTTTACAAATCTTAACGTAATCGCTGCAGTCATCTGTGTCAGGATGCTAAGAGGCGCTACTTCCATGAAATACTCAATAAACAGTTCTTCCGATATATGGAGATTCCTTACGTCTGTAGGCGTAGGCAAATCGCCTACCAACTAGTGCAAGGATGTGAACCTCAATGATCTCAACAATTATTTCTCTCGTCTTCCTTTTTATCTTGATAAGTGTGTTAAGGCAGCAACATTAGAGCGTCTTTCCAGTTTGCCGTTGCCACAATGCCCGACCGACCCGACACTTACGCAACACTTTATATACGCAGATGACCTTGCTCTAGCCGCCCAGACACCAAGTTTTGAAGAGGCCGAAGAAATACTGACGGAAGCTTTGAAAACGCTCGGAAAGTACTATGGTGAAAATGCTTTAAGGCCAAATCCATCTAAAACCCAATCCTGTGCTTTCCATCTACGCAACCGTCAGTCAAATAGGACCCTTAATATTTCGTGGCAAGGTGTTGCCATAGAGCACTGCGCTCAACCCCGCTATCTAGGCATCACCTTAGATAGGTCCCTGACGTTTAAATTCCACTGCTTAAAAACAAAGCAAAAAGTCGGGACAAGGAATAATATCCTACGCCGCCTAACATCTACTAGCTGGGGAGCAACGACACAAGTACTACGCGCATCTGGCCTATGTCTGTCTTTTTCTGCTGGAGAGTTCGCATGCCCAGTGTGGCATCGATCCGTTCACGCTAGAGAAGTCGACATAGCACTAAATGACACCTGCCGCATCGTAACTGGGTGTTTGAAACCAACCCCACTTGTGATGTTGTACCCACTGGCGGGTATAGCACCACCAGAAGTTCGTCGCGAAGTAGCCAGCTGCATCGAGAAGGACAAACAGGAACGGGACAGCCGGCGCCGGGGTATATGAGCATCAACTCCAACCTGCGCGCCTGAAGAGTCGTAAGAGCTTCTTGAGACATACGACCTCTTCGAAAGCTAGCGCAACTGACGAGAGATGTGAATTATGGAAACATACACACCCTACTCCTCCACAATTCATCACTCCGGCAGAGAAAATGCCCTCTGGAAACGAACTGCAGTGGCCAATCTGAAAATCCCTAAACCGAATGCGGACCCAGGTTGGCCGCTGTAAAAACAACCTGGCCAAATGGAATATCATAGACCCATCCAAAACACAGTGCCAGTGTGAGGCCCCTTCGCAAGATATGGCACACCTCCTTGTCTGCCCTTCATGCCCGACCACCTGCACCTTACGGGATTTGAGCGTAGCAAATGATAGAGCTGTCCGAGTAGCTACATACTGGTCGGACAAAATCTAAATAGCTGGTATAGTTTGAGTTAATCGACTTGAAAGAAGAAGATCATTAAAACAATGTAGAAATAACTTCAATTCTAACTCAGTCCAGTGATCGCCTGTACAATATTTGAGATAAACAGAACGATTTTGTTCCTCCAACTTAATTGCCACATCATTTTCAATGCCAAACTTCAAGGAAGGACCACTATCGCTGATTCAAGTATATTCTCCCACTGAGATTTCAAATGAAGAAGAAATCACAACATTCTACAACGACTTAACTAGAGCACAAGAACTAGCTGATAAAAACTGGTTAATCATTGGAGATTTAAATGCTACAATTGGTCTATCTAAACCTCACGAAAATCTTATAATGGGCAAATATGGTTACGGCATACGGAACGACAGAGGTGAAAGTCTAATACAATACGCACAGGAGAACAAGCTGGCAGTGATGAACACATATTTCAAGAAGAAAAGTTCCAGAAAATGGACATGGTTATCACCTGACCATAAAACAAAAAATGAAATCTACTTTATATTGAGTCCCAACCCAAAATCTGTAAAAAATTTAGAAATCCTGAACAAAATGAGCTTCCTGTCTGACCACAGGATGCTAAAGTGCTCTTTAAAAACTCAAAAACCTAAAACGAACCGAAGAAAATTCATAACCATGCCCAGCAAATTGAAAGTCTACACATGAGAAAAGCAACTACATACATAATCTAAAAATAACTTACCAATACTGCAAGAATTTCTTAAGAAAAATAAGAACAATCCTTCAGCGACAAACTGGAAGAAGCAATCACAAAAAGCCTTCAAATTGATGACAACAATAAACAAAAAGTAGAGATCATTAGCGAACACACACAGAATTTAATCTGTAGAAGAACTGAACATATGTTCACAAAAAACAAGTCCAAAGAAATGAGAGAGGAACTAAAGAAATTGTTCAAACAAACCAACAGAGCAATCAAAACAGATTATGTTAACCATAGAAGAACAATAATAGAAAAAAATATGTTTACTTTCTGAAGTTCCAAAAGAGCCTTTAAAGAACTATCCACTCACAAAAATTGGATACAAAGTTTGAACAGTGAAAAGGGCGAAATCAAAGATAGAGAAAGTATAATAGAATGTGCAACAGCTTTCTATACTTCTTTATGAAAAACCACCACAAGATGATGGAAAAGATAATAGTATTATAACGGGAGACGATGTAGCAAAATTAGACCCAATAACAGACAGAGAAATAATAACTCAAATCAAGCAACTAAAACCCGAGAAGAGCCCAGGCGAAAACAACATCACAAACGAAGCCTATCTGCATATCTGGCAGAACTATTTAACTTAGTACTGAAAAAAGAGCAAGTACCATCGCAATGGAGTAAATCAAATATAATACTACTATATAAAAAAGGGAACCCGTTCGACATCAGCAACTACAGGCCTATCAGCTTACTATCTACAATATATAAACTATTCTCGTCTACGAGTATCATCCTAAGAAGGATAGCACCAGATATTGACAAGAATCAGCCAATAGAACAAGCAGGCTTCCGGCCGCACTACTCAACAGTAGACCACATTCACACAATAGAAACAACTTATAGGGAAATTTAAAGAATTCAATAAACCACTTTACATAGCTTTTGTGGACTATTCCAAAGCGTTCGACAGCATAGTATACCCATCTATATGGACTGCTCTGAGAAATAACGATGTAAAAAAAACATGTAAATATCATAAAAAAACATCTATGCTAAAAGTGTAAGCAGATTAAAATTGGAAAGACACGGGGAGGAGTTCACAATTGGAAGAGGAGTGCGCCAGGGGGACCCGCTGTCTCCAAAGCTATTCATAGCTGTTCTTGAAGATATTTTCAAAAACATTAATTGGGAAAATAATGGCATATGGATACTTAATAACAAACTAACAAACCTAAGGTTTGCAGACGACATTGCTCTTTTTAGTTAATCCGCGACAGGATTAGAATTAATGCTACAAAAACTAAATTTTGAAAGCATAAAAAATCGGCCTACACATGAACGCATCCAAAACTAAAGTTATGACAAACAGTCAAAAGAAAAGCATTAAACTGGAGGAAAAACAGTTGGACTATGTAAATGAATATGTGTACCTAGGTAAATTTGTATCCTATGATGCCAATAGCAACGAAAACGAAATAGACAGAAGAATAAGTAAGTGGAAAAATAATGGGCCCAAAAAGAAATTTTCAAAGCGAACTATAGCCTTAATGTAAAAAAGACTATAATGGATTCTTGCATTCTCCCAAACTTAACTTACGCCAGCTAGACATGGGTCTTCACAGAAAAAGTAAAGAACAAAATTTCATCATCATGTCAACATGCAATGGAACGAAGTATACTGAAACTAAGAAAAATACAGAAAACGGGAAACGCACTCATCCGTATGAAAACTAAATTAACAGATGCATTGCATGTATTTTTGTAAAGTGTTATGTGGAAAATAAAGCTTTAATAAAAATCATATCTAATTTTACTTCTACGCCTTCAAATATCACTGTAGTAGTCTCCAGAATACTATTCTGTGACTCTTCACTCATGTCAAGCAAACTATTTTCATCATGTACATGACTATCTGCTCTTGGGAAATAGTTCTGTAATGTTTCAACTGACGCGGAATCGGTAATAATAATTGACTTTTTGCTCAGAATAATTTTCGCAGTATTGTCTAATGTTTTAATATCGTTTCTATAATGTTTTATACTATCGCATATAAAAACAATAACTTTTACAACATTTGTATTTGTACGGCGAACCGCACATCATAACTATAAATTTATAGCCAAATCAGCATTATACGCGTTTACGTCAAGCGACCCAAATACCAATTAACCTCAGTACGTGATCGGTTAGCATTAAGTGCCGTCGCACGTGCTCCCTCGCTCTATTAAACATTTGTAACATTTTTCTTAACAATATACAGTTTTAAGTGAACATTTCTATCTCTCATTTAACATCCCAACAGACAACCTTTACATGGTCCTTCGAGCCATCGGGCGGGACCTCGCGAGTTTTTGATAGTCCTCCGTCCGGAAGGAGTTGACTAGTGTTAAAGCAGACCAAAAATTTGTGAGGACCCTCGTTCGTTGAACTATCGTCATTGTGGCAGCAGTCCGCATAACAACAAACAAACATTAGCAAGACGTCAGCAGCAGGGCGTCGCCAGCAGCAAGGGAACAGGATCAACAGCAGATCTGTTTCCGCCAACATCAACATCGAACTAACATCCGTAAGAGACGGAGAACACAAGTAAGATCTTTCCTTTTTAATTAACAACATAAGCATTATATCCACCAATAACATGGAACGACTTTACGAATCGCAACAGGAGATTAGTGAAGCGCTCAATAAATTGAAAATTAACATAAAAAAGGACGGAGCCGAAAGAAAGACGGATGACTATTTCAGACGTCGTTCGGAACTACTTGAGAGTTACTGGGAAGATTACCAGAACAATCACATACGTATCTGTGCGAGTGGGGTCAGTGAGCATAGATATTTTCTAAACTCGGAACACGAGCAAACAAGTCAGCTATACACTAGCATTAAAACATTAATTGCCGAGCAATGTGTGGGATTAGCTGCAACAATCCCGCCATCACCACACAAACAGTCTCAATCCAAACAGGAAGATCGTCAACAAGAGCAAGCGGAAAGGGTTCCGGGTACCAGCCAAGTGATGATGTCAAAGGGTTCGACAAGTAAACTTGATGACATGGTTCGCAAGCAAACAGCGAATATCAAAGCCTTTAAGAGGGCCATCACCAACATTGATCTGGAAGATCTCAATGAAAAGTGGGAATTAGAGGACGCCCTTAGAACTTTACAATCAAAATGGAAGCAGGTTGATGAGCTACACTGGGAAATTGACGGTGAACTGTGTGGCGCAGATGAAGAGTATGACATCATCTACAGTAACAATGAGAAAACGTTCATCAGTCTCAAAAGAGCAATCAACAAGAAACTCTGGTCCGTGTCTTACAGAGAACATAGCACTCCACAAATGGATATCCCTATATTCACAGGAAAATATCACCAATGGTACTCCTTTAAAGATTTGTTTAATGAGACCATACACAGCAATCGGTCAATGTCAGCCGCCCAGAAGATGCAATTTTTGAAAGGAAAGTTGCGAGGTGAGGCAGAAAAGATTATACAACATCTTCCAATAAGCAGTGAAAACTACAACACAAGCTGGGAGCTTTTAAACCATCGCTACAACAATATAAAGCTTATTTTTAACTCTATTGTCAACACTTTACTCGGTTTAACCAACATGCAACAGCAATCGTGGACACAAATCAAAAAATTGCATGACGTCACACTAGAAAGCATACATGGTATAAAAAACCTGGGTGTCGACATCAACACATGGGATCCACTACTTGTGAACTTATTGTCACAAAAATTGGATCAGGAAACATTTGGGGATTACATAGATTCCTTGAAAAACGCCCGTGATCTACCAGTACTACAAGAGTTTCTCGACTTCCTAGAGAGCAAGTTTACAAGTCTAGAATCCTCGCGTAGAAAACATGAAAGTTTTACACAAAAGGCCAATCAAGATACAAGAACTTCGGTTAACAAAAATCATCAAACAGGCTACAACAATCAGCATAGCAACAGCAGTAAATCATTCTCCAAAGCGTTACACGTGTCGATGCCGTATAAATGTCCACTTTGCGGTCATCAGCACGGCCTATATAATTGTAAAAGGTTTTTAGAATCGACCGGCGAAAACAAGCTAAAAACAGTTTCGCAATTGAAAGTATGCATAAATTGCTTATTCGATCATAATGGTAAACAATGCACTTCGACCAAACGATGTCGCAATTGCAATGGAATGCACAATTCAATTATGCATGATGCATGCACAAAATCAAGATCGCCAACTACTAATAGTGCGGCCATTATCAATCAACAGCAAATTAATGAAAACCCAATAGTGTCTGTTTCATCTCATGTCACTGGGGATACATTAACAACTAATGAAGTGATGTTAGCCACTACCTTAATCAAGGTACAAGCCATTGATGGGTCCCATCAAGTCTTAAGAGCCTTGATAGATCCGGGTTCACAAGTGTCCCTAATCAGGGAAGAGGCAGTGAAAAGGTTAGGATTACAAAAATTGCGATGCAAAGGAATCGTAATGGGCATAGGAGAACAGCATAACAAATGTAAAGGTAAACTAACTATTCACTGCTCATCAATCCATAACAACTTTTCATTTAGTACAGACGTGCTAATAATGGACAATTTACTTGGGAACTTACCAATCAAAACATTTGATCGAGCTAATTGGTGTCACATAGAAAATTTAAAGCTAGCAGATCCTGAATTCAACTCAAGCAGGCCGGTGGACTTATTACTTAATGCCAACGTCCATGGCATAATATTACTATCGGGATTGATCAGAGGAGAAAGCCCTTCCCATCCGGTAATCCAACAGACACAACTGGGTTGGATCATATACGGAGGTGGTGAGGAAACGACGTCATATCGATGCAATGTTGTACTGAGCAACATCCAAGACATTCAACAATTTTGGGAGATTGAAGACATCAGCGAAGAATCGCAAGTGTCGTCAGAGGATCAGGAATGTATTGACTATTATCTAGCAACAACAAAAAGACTTGCAGATGGGCGCTACGAAGTCAGGCTACCTCTTAAATCAAACACCGAAGGAAAGTTAGGGTCTTCCAAAGAAATGGCCATAGCTCAGTTCCAAAATTTGGAGCGGAAATTTCAAAAACAGCCAAACTTAGCAGAACAATATAAACTGTTTATATATGAATACCAAGCTTTAGGTCACATGTTTCCAAGAAAAACAACAATACAACAATATCGTGCTATCTGCCACACCACGCTGTACAACGAGCTGAGTCAACAACAACAAAACTTCGGGTCGTATTCAACGCGTCGGCCAGGACGTCTAGCGGGAATAGTGTCAACGACCTAATGTTTAAAGGTCCCAATTTACAACAAGACCTTCAAAAATTAATCATCAAATGGCGACAATATCGTTACGCATATACAGCCGATATCGAAAAAATGTACCGGCAAATAATGGTAAATGAAGCAGATCGTCGATATCAACAGATAGTGTGGAGAGATTCACCACACAAAACAATTGAAACATATCAACTAGCAACAGTAACTTATGGAACAAAATCAGCTCCCTTCTTAGCAATGATGACCTTGCGACAGTTAGCAAAGGATGAGGAACACAAATATCCGGAAGCATCCAAGGTCTTAACAGATTCATTTTACGTGGATGACCTGATTCATGGTAGTCATTCAATACAGGATGGTAAACAACTTATAACAGATCTTAACAATTTATTAAGGTCAGGAGGTTTCCAATTACGAAAATGGTCAGCAAACAGTTCGGAACTCTTGGCAAACATTGATAACAATCAGAGCGAAGGAGAAATTATATTTAATTTCATAACAGAAAACCCATCAAAAACACTAGGATTACGGTGGAATGCTACAGATGATCAGTTTACTTTCAAACACAATTCAGCAAAACATAATACAACATTGACGAAGCGAATGCTTTTGGCCGAGATATCTAAACTATTTGACCCCTTAGGGTGGATATCACCGGTAACAACAAAATTAAAAATTCTATTCCAGAAACTATGGATAAATAATCTGGACTGGGATGAAGAAGTCCCAGAAAACATTAAAAACGAATGGAATACGTTACAAACAGATATAGTAAATATCAATGAATATAAAATACCACGATGGATCGGGTATCAACCTCATGACACAATCGAACTGCACGGCTACTGCGATGCGTCAACAAAAGCGTACGCTGCAGTTATTTATGCGCGTATCAAAAAACATAACAAATCTTCAGTAGTATTAGTTGTGGCTAAATCTCGACTAGTTCCGGTTTCGAAAAGTGTGACTTTACCGAAACTGGAGTTGTCAGGAGCACATTTACTAGGAAAATTAATGAACAAAGTCATCAGCTGTTTAGGAGACCAAAAAATCCAAATATTTGGATGGACAGACTCGATGGTTGTCTTGGGCTGGTTGCAAGGCGATCCCGGACGCTGGAAACCGTTCGTAGCAAACAGAACGAAAAGCATTACTGAAGTAATAAAACCAGACTGCTGGCGATATGTCAAGTCAGAAGAGAATCCAGCGGACGCAGCCATTTTGCCATCTCAGTTAAAACATCATAGTCTGTGGTGGCAAGGACCCAGCACTTTGAAAACATTCGATGCAAATTTGGAGTTATCAAAACCAATCCTTTTTACAACAGACCAAGAACTTAAAACGAAACATAGTCAGAGTCACAAAACAAATGCTTTGATAACTCAGCATCAAAATACAAATACAGAGAGCATCATTAGTAAACTACTGGATAAATACAGCTCATTTACTAAAACTGTAAAAGTACTCGCATGGTTATTACGCGCTACAAAAACAATGCAATTACACAACAACGTCACATCAATGAAACATGGCTCATTGCCGTCGTATCTCACATTATTAGAAATACGAAACGCCAAATCATTGATAGTTAAACATGTACAAAGAACAGTATTTTCAGAAGAGATAGAACACTTAAAAAAGCATGGTAAATTGAACAACAAGAGCAATCTATTAAAATTAGATCCCTTTATCGATCGAGAGGGTATCCTTCGGGTAGGTGGTCGCCTAAGAAAAGCAGACATTGGGATGGAGATGAAACATCCAGCAATACTGCCAAACAAAAGCCGTTTAACAACACTTGTCATCAATCAAGCTCATCTACTAACTTACCATGGTGGGCCACGCTTAACTCTAGCAAACATTAGACAAAAGTATTGGATAATCGGAGGCAACAGTGCGGTCAAGAAGGAAGTTAGAAACTGCGTACGCAGAAAATACTCACCACGAATGCAGCATCAGTTAATGGGAGATCTACCAGAATCCCGAAGCAAACCCGCTCCCCCTTTCTATCACACCGGTGTAGATTATACCGGCTATGTTGAAATAAAAAGCAACAAAGGACGGGGGATAAAGACAACAAAAGGCTACATAGCATTATTTGTGTGTATGGCGACCCGAGCTGTTCATCTGGAACTAGTGTCCGACTTAAGTAGCTCTGCATTTTTAGCTGCACTACAGCGAATGGCTGCCAGAAGAGGAGCTCCCCGTCACATATACAGTGACAACGGAACCAACTTTGTTGGGGCGAACAGAGTTTTACAAGAACAATTTCATGACCTACAAAGCATGTTTGACAACAACTTATCAGCAGAATTAACAGATTTACAAATACAATGGCATTTTAATGCACCATCATGGCCAAGTGCAGGTGGATTATGGGAGAGAGCTGTTAGAAGCCTAAAACATCACCTCAAAAGAATAGTTGGTGAGCAGAAGCTAACTTTTGAGGAATATACAACTGTCCTAGCAAAACTGGAGTCATGTATGAACTCTAGACCGCTGTGTGCGTTATCCGAAAACATAGATGACTTGGAAGTACTGACTCCAGCTCATTTTCTAACTGGGAGGCCAGGAACATCAATCATCGAAACAGAACATGATGCACGCACCAGGTGGACTCTATCTGCCAAAATTGCGCATGATATCTGGAAAAGGTGGAAAACAGAATATTTAGCACAACAGTCAATGCGTCCTAAATGGATGAACATTAAACACAATATTGAAATAGGGCAGTTGGTAACTATACAGGATGATAATCTCCCGCCAGGGAAATGGATGATGGGCAGAGTAATAGAGCTCCACCCTGGACAGAACGGTCTCGTTCGAGTAGTAACGATAAAAACAAAAAATGGTGTCTTAAAACGACCTATTGTAAAATTATCGATTCTACCGATCTCATCTCACAAACAGGAAGACATGAAAAACGACCAGGACAGTAATAAAAATGGGGTTGGAGAAACAAAGGTTAAAACAAATAAACCTAAATCATTATTTACATCAATGGCGCTTTCTTTGATAATTTTTATGTCATTGATAACAACATCACAAACAACAGAAATTATATCACCATTATCTAACAATATCTCATTATATTTTGACTCTATCAACAACATGCAACTTATAAGAGACAAATGGACCCTCATTGTATACTACAGTATGACTCCGTACTGGGACGGCATGACAACAGCAACAAAGTTCCTGGACTATTTAGACAAAACATGCAGCACATTAACAGAAACAAGTCGATGCGGTATGCTACTACTCCAATTACATCACGAGTACTCCGAATTACAACATTACAACCGACTCCTATTGAATCAGCATTTCGACGCGCACGACAGACAGCGTCGCGGCCTTATCAATGGAATAGGTAACATTGCAAACGCACTGTTCGGAGTATTGGACGAGAGTTTCGCCGAACAGTATAAAAAAGATATCCAACTTATAACACAAAATGAGCATCATCTTACAAACTTACTCAAAAACCAAACATCTATCGTTGAGGCTGAATACAATGTACTGAAACGGACTGAACAACATATACAACGGCAACATAAAACAATTAACAAGCATTTAAACGAACTAGATCGAGCAACTAACACAATTAAAGAAAACATGGACAAGCTAAGTGACAGTCAGGATTTCACTTTGTCAGCACTAATAGCAGTTAACTTACTGCACAGTCTGAAAGAAATTCAGAACACTCTATTAGATACCATAACAGACGTTTATCATGGCAAATTCAATACCCATTTATTAACCCCTGATCAATTAAGAAATGAGTTACAGTTCATATCTGGGCAGCTGAACAAAGACGTGACCATACCAGTGGACAATATACAATCAGATCTTAGGTCAGTCTATAGCATGTTGAGTGCAAAGGCAAGAGTAATGACAGATTACGTCATATTCGAAATAACATTTCAATTGGTTAGTAGAGACAGTTATAAGATTTATAAGATCCTTTCAGTTCCTCATCAAATCGGTACTAACATGCTCAACGTATTGCCGATAACAGACTACGTAGCAATAAATTTGAAAAAGGATGCATACCTAACAATATCATTCACGGAACTTCAGCTATGTCAACATAATGAAAATTCATATTTGTGTACAATAGACAAGCCAGTCAACTATCTTCCCATTGACGAGAAATTCTGTAAGGTCAATCACAACATTAACCAATGTGTAGTAAGCAAATCTCAGTGCAGTGATATGTGGATTGAGTTGAACGATCCATCTAAATACCTATACTTTTGCTGCCACACATATCCGATCAGGATCATCTGTCAAGATCAAGTTACCTACAAGCAAATCAGTGGAGCTGGTATAATTAGTTTGAAGCCTAAGTGCATAATTAAAGGCAAAGACTTTGCTCTATACTCTCGTTCCCATTCGGGAAACATCATAAAAACTGACCCTGAAATAGAAACTCCACAGATAACGGAATTCCATCATTTAGTAAACATCTCCCTATCAGACTACACGGAATCCATAAATCCGCTAAACCAAACATTAGAAAGCATCGGCCAACAGATAAAACAATTGAAAACGGCTACAGCAAACACTTCAATCGAGATCGATCGAAATCACCTTAGCCTATCAACACATGACGTTCAACAATACGCCATTTGCTATGGCTTGTTGTGCGCGTCCATTGTAGCAGCAGCGGTGTTCCTGTGGCGCAGGAGGAAGACGGCTACCAGAAACCTCACGCAGACGGAACCTACAGTGAAATTTTCGCGAAACATCAATTTAAATTCTAGTGAAGTGAATCAAGTGAAACTGCCGCGAAAGCAGAGCATAGTGGCTGACCGTCAGCCCAGTGATAAATGATTTTATTTCTGTAAGTTGGTTTATACAAACACTTTTACATGTCGAACATATTTTTTAAAACTAGATGAGGTCGGCGTTTCCTATCTGAATACTCTGAGAAGAAAGGCCGAAACAAACTCAGAGGTCACAGTCTCTTTTAAAGTCCAGACAAAATATTGGTTAGATCATGTGAAGACCATGTAGACTGATGTCTGAAATGGTCTTTTGAGGAAAGAACCAGCCAGATTGAGTGGACCTGTCCAGTCAGTGCACGCATTTGTCAATAACCGAGCAGCTCAACTCAGAATTTAAGGAGCTCAACGATTCGACGAACAATACCAAAGAAAGGACATTCGGGTAGGCCGCATAAACTACTCAAACTGCCAGACCATGATTAAAACTAAGATAAATATAAATTAAAATAAAAAAGAATGATCCACATAGTCTTCACACTCACAATAATTAAACAGTGAAGTGAATGTGATAGCTAGCAACGCTAGCTTAAAGACTGTACATGACCAAGCAACGTCCCCTAGGCCACAAAGACGTAACTTTTGCACTGGGGATGATATTGTTTAATTTTAATATTTTTATTAGCATAAGTTTTTGTAACATTTTCGCCCGGGAGCATGTACGGCGAACCGCACATCATAACTATAAATTTATAGCCAAATCAGCATTATACGCGTTTACGTCAAGCGACCCAAATACCAATTAACCTCAGTACGTGATCGGTTAGCATTAAGTGCCGTCGCGCGTGCTCCCTCGCTCTATTAAACATTTGTAACATTTTTCTTAACAATATACAGTTTTAAGTGAACATTTCTATCTCTCATTTAACATCCCAACAGACAACCTTTACAGTATTTTTCAACTCAGTAACTAATACGCTACGATCTTTCGTTGGTAGATTTACAATATATTCTAGATCTAATATAAGATGATCCTTATTCTTCAAATATTTCAATACTTTAACAACAGTCAGTACGCTGTTCTCTGTAATGATGACAGTACTCGAGTGATCCTGCAAGTTCCAGGAGTTCACCGCGTCTTCGGTAAATGTGTAATCAATCAAATGTTTTATTTTGCTTATACATGTTATGTTTATTGAGCTCATCAATGGGTATTTTATAATATGATTGATTTAATAATCTTTTGTAAGATACCGTGCCTGTACTGGCTGCATCCACCATTTCTGTATTTTATCGTGATATTTAAGAAAGAAACATGGCATCAGTTTTAGCTAGGAAGTAGTTCGGGTGCTGCAACTGGTACTCTTCTATTTTGTCTTTTAATATTTCCTTCACGCGTTTCTCTCGCTTGAGTCTCTTCATACTCACTGCAGTCAAATATAAGTTTTGGAAACTTGTTTAATTTGAAACAAAATCTAATTTCATATGTATTTACATTTTCGTCAATTATTTTTTTATATAGCATTTGAGCATGATCTCCTAGTAATTCCTAGTAATTTCTAGTTATTTGTAATCTTCATCTGTTTGGTGTTAACGTCAAGCACAAATAAATTTCCGATGGCTCCAGCTATACCTCCAGTAAGTTGCAAGAATCCATTGTCTAAAGAGTTATCTATAGTAACTATGTTACTTGTTTTAGACTTGGCTAACAACTTGTTGAGTTTTGACGTTAAATAATGTATTCTTCGCGCAATTTTTTATTGCTGTCACTTAACATCAGATCTTTGTTACCAAACGCCGCTGGGACTTTGAGACCCTTTGTTAATATTTCTCTTCCAGCCAGATTAAAGCCTCCTTGACAGTCGACCGAGAAACGTCCACTTGATTCAATTGTGAATTTATTAAGTCTTTAGTGAACGTTTTTACTGATTCTAGCTGGCCATTGTTATATGTTAGAACGGTCCCTATTAGTTGGCTTAATTTTGTAACGTCAGTGGGTTCGGCTAAGAATTCAGACAGTAAATTCTCAACATCAGAGGTTTTTATCTTTCGTCTTTGAATAGTTTAAGGTAAAAACAAACATACATCATGCGAGCGAGCATGCAGCAGGCATGGTTTCTGTCACGGCTCCGGCGCAAAAGAAATGACCATTAAATATCTAATATTTTGATACTTTTTCATATAGTTCGATTTATTTAAATAATTTTTTTTTGTTTATTTATATTTTGATTGATCAATTTTTGTGCTTTCATCAATATGGGCTTTCTGAATAATGCCCATCACTTATTGGGCTGGGTAATTAAAAGATGTGTTTTTTTAATTATTTTAATGTTGACATTGGTTTTAATATCGTATAGTTAAGTACGATTAGTATTTAAGCAACAAAGTCGACGGAGCCCCGCTACGCGGGGCTCCTTTTTCTATTTGCAGGGTCTAAATGAAGGGGATGACGGAAGCTGAGTTCGCTCACTATGCTCGCTCACTTCAGCTGCCGTCATCTCCTTCCAACCTAACCTATCAGTGTCGGGGTGACATAGCTCCCGAGCTCGCTTTGCTCGCTCTTGGGCTGATTCATTGATCATAATTATCAAATTGCCCAACCGTTACCAACGTAATTAATAAAAAAGAGGATCGAATATTATTTTTGTTTACCAAATATTAATTGAGTATGTTTAAACATAATTATCGTGTTAGCTTGAATGCAGTTCATTTATAATTTATTTGCAGATCATCTTATATAGACTCAATAATTAATATAAAGATTAAAAATAAATAAAAATATCATTTATTTTTAAAAGTGCTCATTTACAATAGATCAATTAGATTTTAGAAGATCAAAATAATACTGTCCCCTAAAATTATTCCAAACGAATTTCTGCCATATTCATAATAATATGACAAGTGAAAAATGCCAAATAAAATTCTGCCATTGTTAATTCAGACATATAAACATTCGGCCAAACAATATGCCTTAAAATATTAGTTTAAAGAAGATTATGCCAGATAGAGTGAACCCCGCTCGCACACGTGGTGCACGAACCTATCCAGCGCTCAATGTCGCGATCTGGCCACCACATCATTGTTTTAATTATTCCTATATTCTCTCTTAGCGATTTCGGAATAACTATTTTATGAACCCTAAAAAGACGATCGTTTTCATAATGCAAATCAGACTTGCACATGCAATAAGGGAAAATTGATTTACAACTTATTTTTAGGGACCAACCTTTACATACGGACTGTTTGAATTACATTATTGCTCTCCGTAGCCTGCATTTTGTCGCGGATCGTAGTAGCGGTAAAGCTTCGTCTAAGAACTTGAGCGCATAGTAGGTATAATGAAAACTTAGAAACAGTGAAGTGACTATCAAATAAAATGGATAACAGTCCATGTAATCCAAGCGGCCGAATACAAGCCTCCACCTCGCCAGCGAAGACGACGAGGCAAATCCCAGCCCAATCAGATTTCTCGATTGAAGTCGCATCCACGCCCGACATACAAAAATGGATGTCAACCATTGAGCAGCACTTAAATGAGGTTTGCTCTTTTGCCTCGGATGGCAAACTAAACTCGGAACAGAAACTGAAAATATCTAACTTGTGTCGTAAAATAGGATCTGGCACCTCACAGATGGCAGTATTATACCAATCTCTGAAGCAGAAAGCAATTCTAGCACACAATATGATTGATGCCTTAAAAAGAAGCGCAATTCGACGGAACACATCTCGGACCTCAAGCAGACGATTAAGGACTCTGGCACTGCGGGCAAAGTTTTGTTTGCCAACATGGTGAAAAAGGGATCAAATGATTTTGTTCGACCAAACAATTTAAGCTCTGTGGTCATTTATCCTAGTGACAAACTCAAGTCCAGTGACGAACCTAAAGACATGGTAACAAAAATCATACGACCTGATCAATTGAAGCTGAATGTACGAGGTGTCCGCAAGACCAAAAATGGAGGTGACATTAATAGTACAGAGACCAAGCATGACGCTGAAAAATCAAGAACGCCGTCCAGCTTTCTACATCTGGACTAACCGCCGATAAGCCCAACAAGCGCAAACCACGGATCGTGATTATAGGAGTGCCGTCTTCCCTGTCTCAAACTGAAATCTTCAGGTGCATTTACGAACAGAAAATACCCGACAAGTTGCCAGAGATGTCCATGGAGTCCTTTTTAGCCTTTGTTTATGTAATTAAGTCACAAATATGGTAAGAAAGATGCGTCGAGCTGTAATTACATTGTTGAAATTCCAGCCAATATACGTAAAGCCCTTATTTCGACATCAAGGCTGGTTATACATTGGACGTCCTGCCCTGTTAGGTCCTTCACTCTGGTTACCAGATGCTACAAGTGCCAATTATATGGTCATGCAGCCAAAACATGCAGAGAGGTTAAATAATAGAATGCCACAACGCACTAGAACAAATAACTGTATCTAGTCGTAACACGGTGACACTGCAACGGATAAAGGGACACAGCGGATCGTTGGGTAACGACGCGGCTGACGAGCTTGCGAGAAGCGGATCCAGCACGACGGTCTATGGACCCGAACCTTTTGTACCCATCCCCTTCAACCAAATACGCAGGTGGCTACAGGAATTCACCCAGGCACAAGCGGAAACCTGGTGGACCTCGGCACCAGGCTGTAGGAAGTCCAAAGAGGCTTTGCCATCTTTGGACAGTAGGCTTACCAGACGTTTGCAACGCCTGGACAGGAATGGCCTGCGCCTGATGACTGCGACCATCACGGGACACTGCTCACTTAACAAACACTTCCACACCATAGGCATAACGCCTCTATGCAGGGCATGCATGGAGACTGAGGAAACCGTTGCGCACGTTCTCTTTGAATGCACAGAGGTCACCCAGATAAGAACACAAACCCTCGGGTCGCCCAGATCATACACAGACGTTCTAAGTAAACCAGGAGCCCTAATTAGCTTCTGGAGGGAGGTGGGCTGGTTGGAATAACCCACCCAACGGCCGCCATGACCCACGCACAATGATCCATCTGAAGGACTAAGTGCGGAAACTAAACCCCATAACATAGAACATGCAGAGAGGTCAACTCCGTGTGTGCTCGCTGCGGTGAATTTGGACACTCGGTGTCCGATTGCACGAAGAAAGCGGACACCGAGTTCAAGCGCAACTTATTCGCACTGTAAAAAGCCGCACATTAGTCGTTAGCTGCAAAAATTAAGTGTATTTGTTTAATTTTACAAAATCTTTATATTATGTCATTTAATCAAAGTGCACTTTTTTGGCAATATAGGTAAATAAGACATTAAGTAATTATGACCTGGTAATTTAGTTCTATGTTTATAGTTTTAAGTAAATTAAAATTAACTTTCAAAATTATACAATCTTGCCACTATTTTTAGACTTCTTATGTTAAATATTGTTTAAATTCTGTTGTCTTTTAGAGCCCCTACAGCCTGTGATAAAGGATTCCCTAGTACAGGCATCTTACATTATTGTATCTACATTAGTTATCTAAGATTGAAACTGTGTTTATACCTTTTCTAATATCTGAATAAAGATTTATTATTATAATTACTGTCGTCTTCCGACTTACTCGTGCAATTTAAAGGCGCTCGGGCAAAACAATCAGCTACTAAGTTATTGTTACCGGTTACATAACGTACTACATAATTGTAAGCAGAGAGCGTAATAGCATGTCTCTGGAGCCGTAAGGCTGTAGTTACCGGTATACCTATATTTTGGTTAAATATCGACACCAATGGCCTAAGATCCGTTTCTAATATGAATGGGTTACTGCGACCGTACAGATACTGATGGAATCTTTTCATACCAAATATGAAAGCGGTTGCCTCTTTCTGTATATGGCTATAGTTTCGCTCGCTAGCGGTCAGCGAGCGCAAAGCGAACGGGAGCGGACAGCGCTGCGACAGCACGGCGTCGAGTCCGGCCGGGCCTGCGACCACGGTTAACAGCAGCTGCGCCGCTGGCTCGAAGAGTGCCAGCACGCGCTCCGACGCAAGTTCACGGTGCACTGCCGCCATAGCCTGTCGCTGCCTATCACCCCATTCCCATGTCGCATTGCTTCGTAGTAACTCGTGTAGAGGATTAAGTTGTGACGAAGCGTTAGGAATAAAGTTCCTGTAGTAGTTTACGACGCCTAAAAATCGTTTTACTTCGGTGACATTTTCAGGCTCGGGGGCGCTTAATATTGCCTTGACTTTATCAGTACCCGTCTTTAGTCCTGCCTTACTGATCACATGGCCTAAGTAAATTACGCTTTCTTTGAAACAATTCGCACTTATCTTTTTGAAGAAGAAGACCGGTATCGCTCAATCTACCTAAAACTTCCGACAGTCGCATGTTAAAATATGCGAGTTATTGTCGGGTCCATGCATATATTATCGTCAAGCCAGACACTAACTTCGTCAATGTCCGCTAATAGCGTCTCCATGAATTTTTGAAAAATACCGGGTGCGTTAGCAAGGCCATAAACTAATCGCATATATTTGAACCGACCTTTATGTGTGTTTATGGCTGTTAAATCCTGCGATGACTCATCTAGTAAAAAATTATTGTATGCATACTGTTTAACTCACCTCCTCCAATCTTTGCAAAAACCTCGTCTATTCTGGGTAACGGGTATTTTTCTTTTACCAGATCTTTGTTTAGTGTTACCTAAAAATCGCCCGCGATTTTGACTTGATTGTTATCTTTTAACACAGGCACTATCGACCTATTAGAGATAGCGACGAGATAGCTAGTATGACGAGTTGTAATCACAACCGATAAATTTGGGGTTAGATTTTTATTTTAGTTGTAAGCTTACTTTAAATTTATTAAAACAATTTATTGCGCACGGTTGGCGCAGTGGTTGAACGATTGACTGCTGCGCAGCGTGTCGCGGGTTCAATCCCCGCACGGAACAAATATTTGTATGACCTACAGATAGTTGTTCCGGCTCTGGGTGTTGTGTATGTGAGTTTATATGTTTGTAAACGCACCCACGATACAGGAAGAAATTCTTATCGTGGGGAAAGGTTTTAAAAAAAAAAAAAAAATGAACCTAACTCATCTTGCTTCTAGATCTGGGTATTTTCCAAGCAATGCCAGTATGTCATTGTCGCTACTTATTAAAGAGTTAATGTTAGTTGTGATAATTATATTAAAAGCGGACATGAAATCCTTACATAATAATGGTTGGCCTCCGTTCTTAACTACAAATACTTTAAAATTTCTTTGCAAATGATTTGATTTTGCTTTAGCAGTGAAATTATGATGATTTTATGTCCGTTATACAAGCACATTTTTACATAACAATTTTGTAATTTCGGGTACTTTCTATTGTAAAATTTATCGGAAATGACAGTGCTACCCGATCCAGAATCTAGTTTCATTTTAACGAATTGGTCACCTAAAAATAATTCAATATGAATAGGGTTAACGGCATCGTACCCTATATTAAAATTCTGGCACTCCACACAACCTTTGTCTTGGGGCTGGTCACCACAGTCTCTCTTGATCGAATCAACATGATAAACACGTGTGGAGCCCCTTAAGTTACTGCACACTTTTTTAAATCGCCTTTTAACCCGCACTTTTGGCACATAACCTTTGTAGCGACACTTATCAGCACTATGGTTCTTCATACCGCAAACCTCTAGTCTAGCAAAGATGAAACAAGCGGGCGCCCGCGGCGGCTCACGCACACACGTATACAACATTCATTGGGGGTTCGTTTCGTTGGTTTTTCATCATCGTATTTCGTACTGTCTATCACAGCATTTGTTGTTATACAACCTAATGACTCCACTTTAGCGAAACCAAGTCCAGACAGTGTTATGTTATTGTGTATCACTTTTCTGATATTAGCACAAAACTCAGAAGATACCAAGTTCACATCACCGCCCGAATCAATAAGCGCACTTGTCGTTTTACCCGTTAACTCTACGATCTTCACAGGTTTTGCCCGTTGCGATTGTTTGTTTACATCGGATATGTCATACTCGATTTGACTTTGACGTTTGCTATCTCTGTCGTCATCTGCTAACTTGTCACTGTCATTGAGTGAGTGTGACGCCTCATTCTCGTTGTTAAACGATGATTGACCGAACATTGCTTGCTTGCTCACACGTTCACAACTCCCGCTCCCATTTGTCGATGCGCTGTTGTGATCTTTCCTATCGCCCGACGGTGATACCGGAACTAAGTCATCTTGATGAACCCGCAACTTCTTACGGGCGCCTACCGCCATGTTTTTTTATGCGAGCACTTCGGTGAAATATGGCCATATTCATTGCAGTTAAAGCACTTTGGATCTTGTGCCTTCTGCGGACAGTCTTCCGACACATGATCGCCGTCAACAGACTTTCCACCACCTTTTCAAATTTTTTCGTGACGTACTGTTACAACCCTTATTACAAGGAAATAAAAGCCGACATTTGCATTCTCTAGTTTTCATTGCAAAGCCAATGCTGAATTGCAGTTATCGCACATTAGCGGAATTTTAATGTTAATTTATTTAGTTAGATTCTGGAAACCGTCGCGTAAACCCAAATTCGTTAATTTTATCTCGAGAGATACAAGAGATTATACTCGTAGAAAGTCATTATTTTGTTTGGTGTATTATCGTGTATTATTAAATAGAACTTTAATCAAAATTGTAATTGTGGAATGAACAAGTGGTTTGGTAGAGAATAGTAACGGCCGTGTAATAAACTGGTGTCAGAAGTGGGATACCAGAGACGAAGTCTTACGACGTTGAGTCAGACAGACACTGGTATTCCAAATCCCGAGCTTCCCGTTCATTAACCAACAGTAAGACTTAGTCTAGATTTAAGCCTGCGTCACTACTTTGGACGACGGTCAGCTTCCACTCTTCAGCGTGAGCCCGCTACAGCCACAACGTATTGGACGACGGTTAGTCTCCGTTCTCCAGCGTGAGCCCGCTCCAGCCACGAAATTGGACGACGGTCAGTCTTCGCTTTTCAGCGTGAGCCCGCCCAGACATCATCAGCTTCAGGGTCTAACTCACCACATCAAATTGGCCAAGAGATTCCACAGCGAACCGTGTGAAAATTCCAGCTCCAACACGTCATTGCGACATAATGCAAACGCCAAGCTTCGTGTTACTGTGAGTGTTTCTTGCGTCTGTAATTTCAAAGTGAATCGCGCCCCCGAATCGTATTTCTAAGTGATTGCTATATTTTTACATTATATACTACATACTATTTGTACCTACACTGTTTCACGTATTCTACTGTTCGTAAATTATAAAAGTTGTCCAACATATCATAATATCTATGTCCGTTAAATCAGAAAGCGGAAAAATGTCCGACAAAATTACCTTGTCAGTCTTAACTAAATTCGTAAAACCATATAATGTCCAATCCATATAATTTCCTATCGCCCGCCGGTAATACCGGAACTAAGTCATCTTGATGAACCCGCAACTTCTTACGGCCGCCTACCGCCATGTTTTTTTATGCGAGCACTTCGGTGAAATATGGCCATATTCATTGCAGTTAAAGCACTTTGGATCTTGTGCCTTCTGCGGACAGTCTTCCGACACATGATCGCCGTCAACAGACTTTCCACCACCTTTTCAAATTTTTTCGTGACGTACTGTTACAACCCTTATTACAAGGAAATAAAAGCCGACATTTGCATTCTCTAGTTTTCATTGCAAAGCCAATGCTGAATTGCAGTTATCGCACATTAGCGGAATTTTAATGTTAATTTATTTAGTTAGATTCTGGAAACCGTCGCGTAAACCCAAATTCGTTAAATTTATCTCGAGAGATACAAGAGATTATACTCGTAGAAAGTCATTATTTTGTTTGGTGTATTATCGTGTATTATTAAATAGAACTTTAATCAAAATTGTAATTGTGGAATGAACAAGTGGTTTGGTAGAGAATAGTAACGGCCGTGTAATAAACTGGTGTCAGAAGTGGGATACCAGAGACGAAGTCTTACGACGTTGAGTCAGACAGACACTGGTATTCCAAATCCCGAGCTTCCCGTTCATTAACCAACAGTAAGACTTAGTCTAGATTTAAGCCTGCGTCACTACTTTGGACGACGGTCAGCTTCCGCTCTTCAGCGTGAGCCCGCTACAGCCACAACGTATTGGACGACGGTTAGTCTCCGTTCTCCAGCGTGAGCCCGCTCCAGCCACGAAATTGGACGACGGTCAGTCTTCGCTTTTCAGCGTGAGCCCGCCCAGACATCATCAGCTTCAGGGTCTAACTCACCACATCAAATTGGCCAAGAGATTCCACAGCGAACCGTGTGAAAATTCCAGCTCCAACACGTCATTGCGACATAATGCAAACGCCAAGCTTCGTGTTACTGTGAGTGTTTCTTGCGTCTGTAATTTCAAAGTGAATCGCGCCCCCGAATCGTATTTCTAAGTGATTGCTATATTTTTACATTATATACTACATACTATTTGTACCTACACTGTTTCACGTATTCTACTGTTCGTAAATTATAAAAGTTGTCCAACATATCATAATATCTATGTCCGTTAAATCAGAAAGCGGAAAAATGTCCGACAAAATTACCTTGTCAGTCTTAACTAAATTCGTAAAACCATATAATGTCCAATCCATATAATTTCCTATCGCCCGCCGGTAATACCGGAACTAAGTCATCTTGATGAACCCGCAACTTCTTACGGCCGCCTACCGCCATGTTTTTTTATGCGAGCACTTCGGTGAAATATGGCCATATTCATTGCAGTTAAAGCACTTTGGATCTTGTGCCTTCTGCGGACAGTCTTCCGACACATGATCGCCGTCAACAGACTTTCCACCACCTTTTCAAATTTTTTCGTGACGTACTGTTACAACCCTTATTACAAGGAAATAAAAGCCGACATTTGCATTCTCTAGTTTTCATTGCAAAGCCAATGCTGAATTGCAGTTATCGCACATTAGCGGAATTTTAATGTTAATTTATTTAGTTAGATTCTGGAAACCGTCGCGTAAACCCAAATTCGTTAAATTTATCTCGAGAGATACAAGAGATTATACTCGTAGAAAGTCATTATTTTGTTTGGTGTATTATCGTGTATTATTAAATAGAACTTTAATCAAAATTGTAATTGTGGAATGAACAAGTGGTTTGGTAGAGAATAGTAACGGCCGTGTAATAAACTGGTGTCAGAAGTGGGATACCAGAGACGAAGTCTTACGACGTTGAGTCAGACAGACACTGGTATTCCAAATCCCGAGCTTCCCGTTCATTAACCAACAGTAAGACTTAGTCTAGATTTAAGCCTGCGTCACTACTTTGGACGACGGTCAGCTTCCGCTCTTCAGCGTGAGCCCGCTACAGCCACAACGTATTGGACGACGGTTAGTCTCCGTTCTCCAGCGTGAGCCCGCTCCAGCCACGAAATTGGACGACGGTCAGTCTTCGCTTTTCAGCGTGAGCCCGCCCAGACATCATCAGCTTCAGGGTCTAACTCACCACATCAAATTGGCCAAGAGATTCCACAGCGAACCGTGTGAAAATTCCAGCTCCAACACGTCATTGCGACATAATGCAAACGCCAAGCTTCGTGTTACTGTGAGTGTTTCTTGCGTCTGTAATTTCAAAGTGAATCGCGCCCCCGAATCGTATTTCTAAGTGATTGCTATATTTTTACATTATATACTACATACTATTTGTACCTACACTGTTTCACGTATTCTACTGTTCGTAAATTATAAAAGTTGTCCAACATATCATAATATCTATGTCCGTTAAATCAGAAAGCGGAAAAATGTCCGACAAAATTACCTTGTCAGTCTTAACTAAATTCGTAAAACCATATAATGTCCAATCCATATAATTTCCTATCGCCCGCCGGTAATACCGGAACTAAGTCATCTTGATGAACCCGCAACTTCTTACGGCCGCCTACCGCCATGTTTTTTTATGCGAGCACTTCGGTGAAATATGGCCATATTCATTGCAGTTAAAGCACTTTGGATCTTGTGCCTTCTGCGGACAGTCTTCCGACACATGATCGCCGTCAACAGACTTTCTACCACCTTTTCAAATTTTTTCGTGACGTACTGTTACAACCCTTATTACAAGGAAATAAAAGCCGACATTTGCATTCTCTAGTTTTCATTGCAAAGCCAATGCTGAATTGCAGTTATCGCACATTAGCGGAATTTTAATGTTAATTTATTTAGTTAGATTCTGGAAACCGTCGCGTAAACCCAAATTCGTTAAATTTATCTCGAGAGATACAAGAGATTATACTCGTAGAAAGTCATTATTTTGTTTGGTGTATTATCGTGTATTATTAAATAGAACTTTAATCAAAATTGTAATTGTGGAATGAACAAGTGGTTTGGTAGAGAATAGTAACGGCCGTGTAATAAACTGGTGTCAGAAGTGGGATACCAGAGACGAAGTCTTACGACGTTGAGTCAGACAGACACTGGTATTCCAAATCCCGAGCTTCCCGTTCATTAACCAACAGTAAGACTTAGTCTAGATCTAAGCCTGCGTCACTACTTTGGACGACGGTCAGCTTCCGCTCTTCAGCGTGAGCCCGCTACAGCCACAACGTATTGGACGACGGTTAGCCTCCGTTCTCCAGCGTGAGCCCGCTCCAGCCACGACATTGGACGACGGTCAGTCTTCGCTTTTCAGCGTGAGCCCGCCCAGACATCATCAGCTTCAGGGTCTAACTCACCACATCAAATTGGCCAAGAAATTCCACAGCGAACCGTGTGAAAATTCCAGCTCCAACACGTCATTGCGACATATTGCAAACGCCAAGCTTCGTGTTACTGTGAGTGTTTCTTGCGTCTATAATTTCAAAGTGAATCGCGCCCCCGAATCGTATTTCTAAGTGATTGCTATATTTTTACATTATATACTACATACTATTTGTACCTACACTGTTTCACGTATTCTACTGTTCGTAAATTATAAAAGTTGTCCAACATATCATAATATCTATGTCCGTTAAATCAGAAAGCGGAAAAATGTCCGACAAAATTACCTTGTCAGTCTTAACTAAATTCGTAAAACCATATAATGGGGATAGACGTCTCCCTAAACATTACCTGCATTTCTCACAAATTGTGAGAATGCAATGTCTCTAGCCACCCAAGATCAAAAAAATGTGCTCTGTAAGTACATAATTTCCCAGATGGAAGGGAAAGCATAAATGGCACAATAGTAGCTTAAAATCATTAGAAAATGGTCAGAACTTAAAACCTTTCTCAAGTCCACCTTTGGAGAAAAAAACATGCATCACATCTCTTATCGACTTAAAACATTGCAAACAACTGCCAAACGAAGACGTTACACAATACTCTCTACGAATCGAGTCAATACTGACCCAAATTCAGTCGGACGCTTACACAGCTGTAAAGACGAAAACATTCATGCTAGACCTAAGCTCTTCTATATCCAACATTGTACGGTGATTAACTCCATCAACTCTTAACGAGGCGATTCAATACGCTATCAGTGTTGCCAGTCGGTCATGTCAGAAATCACCTGAAATATAAAACAATGTAACCTTTTTGTATAAAAAATAACCTTTCATATTTTTTTACTGGAAAGGTATTATAAATTGATAGAATAGAATATTAGTTGTATTTACAGAAACATCGATGAGTATTTGAGCACTTGCCCGCATTTATTGATTTATTCATATTGATCCTTTTTATTAAAATTGATGCATTAAGAATTGATATGAAGTTAAACGAGTATCGAAATATCGCAAAAATATGGTCCATTAAATGGGATAACGTGTAATATGAATTCTAGTACATATTTACATATTAAATATGAATTTCAATTTCTTTATTAGTTGTTATGATTCCTAAAATTTATATTTTATATAATCGACTATGTAGTGATCCCGAGAAGTGTACAATTCACGATTTCTATATTAAAATTTGTAAATTGATACAATAAATATTTTTTTACTGAGTGTTACCTGTATGTCTGACTGCACCATAAAATGTATATTAAGTAATAACGGGTTGTAGTACCGTAGGTACAACAATTGTGATTATGAGACTAAAATAATTATATGAAATTAAAATGATGACTGAAGAGTACATGAGCCCAGACAGCACATCAGCATCTGAAATTTTAAAATCAAATGTTTTTTCTGCGTTTTCAAATAAAGATTTCGCAAAATATTCTCTTGGAAAAAAAATGCTGATGTGTGAAAAAATAAGAAAAAGCAATAAGTACCGGTCTTCACCATCATCATCACTATCCTTACTGTATTTTATTCTAGCATGCATTAATGCTTTTGATGGCTCAAATGTTGTGGCATTTTTACAGCCGTTTTGGTAGCCATCAAAGCTGCAATTGTGTTCGTATTTAGTCTGTTTCTGTGGTCCGATTTTATCAGTTTTAATTGGCTGAAAACTCGTTCCACACATGCATTGGAAAATGGCAAAACGAGCAAAACCATTATTACTTCCTTCAAATTTGGGAACATGGGTTCTCCTGTTCCATCTGTCATTTTTAGGATTTTATTCCAGTATTCTTCGACCGGCAAGTCAGGCGACATGTTTAATTCGCTGAAGTCGAGAAAAGCGTGTTTCTTCCATTCTTTATGTAAATTTTCTATTTCAGTAACAATATTTGGAAATCTTTTTATGCATGATAAGTCTTTCTTACTAGGACTAAAGAAAAGGAGCTTTTAGCTATTTTATTTGCCGTTAAACCTTTTCGACCATATTTATCTATACCAATATTATAAAGAGGAAAGATTTTTTTGTCTGTTTGTTTGTTTGTACCGAATAGGCTCCGAAACTACTGGACCGATTTCGAAAATTCTTTCACCTATGGAAAGCTACATTATTCCCGAGTAACATAGGCTATAATTTTGACGGGAGCGAAGCCGCGGGGGTCAGCTAGTATGGAAATAAATTCAAAATAATTACAAACTATAGGCCCATCTCACCTCTTAGCCATGTCTACAAGTTGTTTTCAAGAGTCATCACGAATCGTCTCGCGCGCAGGTTTGACGATTTCCAGCCCCCGAACAAGCCGGATCCCGAAAAGGCTTTAGTACCGTAGACCACATACATATGCTGCGGCAGGTTATACAGAAGACCGAAGAGTATAACCTGCCTCTCTGTTTAGCGTTTGTGGACTACGAGAAAGCCTTCGATTCGATCGAGACTTGGGCTGTACTGCAGTCTCTCCAACGGTGCCAGATCGACTACCGGTACATTGAGGTGTTGAAGTGTTTGTACAAAAACGCCACCATGTCAGTCCGTCTTCAGGATCAGACCTCGAAACCAATCCTTCTCCAGCGCGGCGTGAGACAGGGAGACGTCATTTCTCCGAAACTGTTCACTGCTGCGCTGGAGGATGTCTTCAAGGTTCTGGACTGGAGGGGGCTGGGAATCAACGTTAATGGCGAGTACATTACTCACCTTCGGTTTCCGACGACATAGTGGTCATGGCTGAGACCATGGAGAGCCTCAGTAAAATGCTCGATGATCTCAGTAGAGCTTCCGAAAGAGTGGGTCTTAAAATGAACATGGACAAAACCAAGGTCATGGTGAATGCCCATGTAACACCCTCGACTCTACACTCGGAAGTTGTAGACGATTATGTCTACCGGTAGGTCCAATTTCGAGAAAGAGGTCAACCGTCGAATCCGACTAGGCTGGGCGGCGTTCGGGAAGTTACGTGGTATCTTCTCGTCCAATTCACCACAGTGTCTCAAGACAAAAATCTATGACCGGTGTGTGTTGCCAGTGATCACCTATGGGACCGAGACGTGTTTGCTCACAATGGGCCTTACCAGAAAGCTCAAAGTCACCCAAAGGGCAATGGAGAGAGCTATGCTAGGCATTTCCTAGCGTGATAACGTCAGAAATGATGATATCCGCAAAGGAACCAAAGTTACCGAAATAGCCCGAAGAATACCCAAACTTAAGTGGCAGATGGGCAGGGCACATTGCTCGCAGAATGGATGGCCGATGGGGCCGAAAAGTTCTGGAATGGCGACCGCGAACCGGAAGAAGATACGTTGGAAGGCCTCCCACTAGGTCTGATGACCTGGTTAAGGTTGCGGGAAGGCGCTGGATGCGAGACGCACGGGATCGGTCAATGTGGCGACGCCTGTGAGAGGCCTATGTCCAGCAGTGGACGTCTTTCGGCTGAAATGATGGATTACAAATCACATACCCCTCGTATGGTTGTTCAACGTTAAAAGTCCCGGCAGTAGACTCATTCGCTGGCGCCTCGAACTCGAGGAATATGACTACGAAATAACCTATAAACAAGGTCGCCTCAATTCCAACGCTGATGCGTTATCCCATTGCCCTATTAACTCTATTGATGTTAACTGTTAACGCCTAGCGTGTGTGTGCACAGACGTCTCACGCACACACGCACACGACTTAGAATCGACATGGAATCGACCGCCGCGCGCGCCACTCGCCCAAAGACCGTCAGAGTCACCACACGCTCAAATATTTTTTGTAAGCCGTTAATAAACGTGTTCTAAAGTTTGTGTGTCTCACATCATTCTTCCACCCTGAACAAATATCCACTAAAGCCGCAGTACCGGCGTTCACAATTTGGTCCTACGAACCTGGATAATTTCAACCACACCCACCAACAAGAACAAAGGAAATACTGCGTTGCGTGGATGGCGGCCATTACGAAGATTCAAGTTTCAACGAGTCGAGTCATACAACATCATACGATTCAAAGAGGACTACCTACATCTACATGAAAGGTCACACGTGAGTCCTGAGGGAAGCTTTACTGTGAGTTCGTTCCAATTTGTCTTAATTGTCCCGTAAATCTGTTAATTACCGCCACAAATCCGTCATTTTGTGAGCCCTATCATAGTCACAAATCCATCATTTTGTAATTTATGTACCAATTCTTTTTAAAAACAATCACTAATCCTTCATTTAGTGATAAATTAATGATTTAATATTCACAAATCCTTCATTTTGTGAACCACTTCGTAGGTACGTCATAGATCCATCATTCTTATAACAAACCACTCATTATTGCATTGCGCAATAAACATCCCGTGGCTCTTATCTATCCTTATACTCATTACTCATTTATTACGCTCAGTAAAATCTCTCTTTTATACCCACATGTATAAAACTTATTTTGAAATGATATAAAACTGAAGTGTTTATTCGTAACCTAACGTAAGTTTCACTTCAGAGGTTCTAGGTATTTCAAATTCCATTGGTGTGTACGGGAACTGTATAATATCGCGTAATTAACTATTGCTATTTCGCATGTTCTAGTGCATTCGATTGACCGCTGCCTGTCGCCTGCGCTGAGAACGGGTTCGGGCCGGACCGGCAAGCCGCGCTGTTGCTAGCTTGCTACTTTTGCGCACCACCGGCTGCTTGATTATTGCACATTTTGCGCGTACCCTCACTGCGCTTCACATATGATAATTTAAGTAATCGTTCCATTGCTTGTCTATAAATTAACTGCATTGCAATAATATATTGTTTGTGATTCTTTCTAGCAACTCATTTCATCGCATTGTTTGGTGTAATATACATAGAATCTATTCTCATTTTGGCTTAGACTTAGCCTTCATTGACATAAATATTCGCCTTTGAACATTGATTTCAATTCTTACTTAAAAATATCCTTATACCTACTTCACTATGGAAGATAAAACTTTAATTAAAAGGCGTGCAACATGCAAAGCTAAGTTTACAATATTTGAAACTTATTTGCTAAATGTTAAGAGTTGTGACAACTTAAGTAAATTACAAATAAATGAAATGAACATCCGGTTATCAAAAATTGAAGAAATCTATACAGAGTTTGATTCAATTCAGTGTGATATAGAAAATTTTATGGAAATTCCAGACGAGCAGTACAAAGAACGCGAGGCATTCGAGACCAAGTACTTCGGGGCGATCGCACGAGCTCATGGTCTGCTGGCTCCAGCCGGCCCTGCGGGCGCCGACAGGTCTGTGACGGGTTCTTGTTGTACTGCGCGTGAAGGTGGGCCAAAACTTGCACTTCCTACTATTCATTTGCCTAGTTTTTCGGGTCAGTATCATGACTGGTTGGAATTCCGTGACAAGTTTAGCAGTCTCATTCACTCAGACAAGTCAATACCCAATATTAATAAATTTCATTATTTACGGGCTGAGTTGAAAGACAGTGCCGCTGTAGTCATTCAGTCTTTAGATTTCACAAGTAGTAATTATGAAGTAGCTTGGGAACTACTTTGTGACCGCTATAATAATGAAAGGTCATTGGTCAATAATCACTCTCAAGCCATTGTGAATTTGGAACCGTTGGCAAAAGAATCACCTAAAGCATTACGTAGCTTAATCGATACAGTCAATAGGAACCTCAGAGCACTCAAAACACTTAACCTCCCTACTAAACACTGGGATGTACTATTAATTCAAATCTTGTCAAACAAGCTTGACATAGTCACAAGCAGTAAGTGGAAATATTATCGTAATAAAGTGAAAGAGTTCCCTACCCTTAAAATGTTTAATAACTTTCTAAAAGATCGTGCTGATTTTTTGGAAACAATGGAGAATACTCATAAAAACCGTAGGTCAAGTGATCCTATACATGTTCGTCATAAAACATTTGTGGCCAACTCAGAAACTCACCCCGCTCGCAGGTACCCTTGTCCATATTGCAAAGGTAATCATGCACTTTGTTTGTCAAAAATTCAAAGCATTACCGTTAGCAACCAGGGTTGAAAAGGCTAAGGCACTTAACTTATGTTTAAATTGTTTACGTAAAGGTCATGCTGACAATGCATGCATGTTAGGGCCATGTCGCTTGTGCGGCCCGCGACGCAACAGCTTATTACACGAGCGTGAAGCTCCTGCAACGTCTGCGCCTGTACCTTCAACAAATAACGTCATGTTACACTCTTTGCCACAGCCTGACGGTCAAGGACAACCTCCCAGTCCTCCTCAAGACATTGCTTTGTCAGCCACTCAAAATAAATGTGTTCTACTATCCACGGCCTTAGTCCATGTGACAGACAATAATGGTATATGCCATAAAGTGCGTACCATACTTGACAGTGGAAGTACATCCAGTTTTATAACTGAAAGTCTATGTCCCAAACTTAAGATACCTATATTTTCCACTTCGACTGTAGTCGAAGGGTTAAATTCTCAAATATCTTGCTTGTCAAAGCGTTGTGACGTACTCATGTCGTCATTATTTAATAATTATAGCGAGAACGTCTCCTGTTATGTTGTGCCGCGCATCACTCAGTTATTACCAACTACAAAAGTTGATCGTACAACACTAAATATACCGCCTCACATAACGTTGGCGGACCCCAAATTCCACATACCTGCTCCAGTCGATATGCTACTTGGCGCTGATATCTTCTGGACAATACTAGGTTCCCAAAACATATCATTGGGTAAAAATAAACCAACACTAAATAAATCTAAACTGGGTTACTTAATTTCAGGCCCAGTGCCAACACAACATACAAAAAACATTAAAACAGTCCACTGCAATCATATTGCCTTACAAAACAACGACGATCAATTAAATAATAAATTATCTCAATTCTTTGAAATAGATACAGTAGCTACACGTAAACCAATATCTAAGGAAGAGCTTGAATGTGAACAAAGTTTTATAAATAATACCACTCGGTTGCCTGATGGGCGATTCGAAGTGATGATTCCATTAAAGGATTCGCCTGATAAGCTGGGCGACTCTTATGAACAAGCTTTGTCCAGATTCTTATCCTTAGAACGCAGATTCAAACGCGAACTACATTTTAAAGAGCAATATTGTAATTTCATCAAAGAGTACATTTCATTAAATCATATGTCATTAAATGAAAATCCTGAAAATGATACTCTCACTTATATTTTACCACACCACGGTGTATTACGTGACTCAAGCTTATCGACAAAATTACGGGTAGTATATGACGCGTCTGCAGTGGCGACCTCTGGTGTCTCATTCAACCAAATTCAAATGGTAGGTCCAACAGTCCAAGATGACCTAATTAGTATCTTGATTAGAATGCGCCAGCATAGGTTTCTCGTGACTGCAGATGTCGAGAAAATGTACAGAATGGTGAATGTCAAACCATCACAACAAATGCTTCAACAAATCCTATGGCGATTCGAACCTCATGAACAACTGAGGCAGTATAAACTACACACAGTTACGTACGGAACCGCGTCTGCTCCTTATCTCGCGACAAGGTGTTTGACGCAGCTTGGTAACGAATGCCCAGATCAAACCGTCTCAGAAGTCATCTTACATGACTTCTATGTCGACGATTTAATTACAGGTGCCGCTACTGAATTGCAACTCATTGACACATGTAAGGGTGTAATTAGACAGTTAGAAAATGGAAAATTTCATTTACGTAAATTCCATTCAAATAGTGCGCACGTTGTCACTGAAATCGTTGGTGAAAGTACTAGCGACGAATTGCTTAACTTATGTACTTATGAATATTCAAAAACGTTAGGATTACTTTGGTCGTCCAAAGAGGACAATTTGTTATTCTCAGTCAATATTAATGAAGAAAAAATTCTAACTAAACGCACGATATTATCACTTATGTCACAAATATTTGACCCATTAGGTCTTAATAAGCCCATGTATACTGCTAGCTAATAATATTTTACAAAAACTATGGTCTTCACAGATAACGTGGGATGAATCTGTGCCTTTGGATATAGTGAACATGTGGTCTAAATTTATAACGTCACTTGCTCACATAAATAATATTCGAATCCCTAGATATATTTTAGGTGATGGACCTATCTTAATCGAACTTCATGTATTTAGTGATGCAAGTACACAAGCTTACGCCGCGTGCGTATATATAAAAAGTGTCAATAATAATAATCGTGTGTCTGTTCATTTAGTGACTGCAAAGGGCAGGGTGGCTCCCCTGAAGCCCATGACAGTGCCCCGGCTAGAGCTGTGCGGTGCTCTCCTCGCCGTGCGCTTGGCAGATAAAGTGAAATCATCACTCAGATTAAACATTAATAAGTGTGTCTATTGGTGTGACTCCACTATTGTCCTCGGTTGGATACATTCAACTAAAGCACACTTGCTTAAGCCGTTTGTATTTAACAGAATCAGTGAAATATCTGAGAAAACTGAATCATGCAGATGGCGTTATGTGCCCACTAAAAATAACCCAGCTGATATTGGGTCACGTGGGGCAGATGCCAAACAGTTACAAAACTGTATTTTATGGTGTTCAGGGCCGCCATTCCTTCTACATGACGAACAGTCATGGCCTAACCAACCGTCACACCTTCAAGAGCCTGACTTACCAGAGTTCAAGGTTAAATGTAATTTGACTTCTGACTGTACCGATTATGTTACTTATTACTCTACCTTCATAAAGAGTTTCTCTAATTTTAGTAAATTACAACGTGTGATTGTATACGTGCATCGGTTCATTCACAATTGTTTGCACCCACAACACAAACGTACTGAGTTCATAAAAATCTATGAATTAAATTCATCATTAACTTCACTGTGCAGATTTGTACAACTTGAAATTTTCAACTCAGAATACAACTTATTAAAAAACAATAAACAATTATCAGTTAAAAATAAACTACTTCAATTAAATCCATTTTATAACGAAAATGACACATTATTACGAGTAGGTGGTCGACTTAAAAATTCATTTTATGATTTTGACACAAAACACCCCATCCTGCTTGATTCACGGCATCATTTGGCCACATTATTATTTAGGCATTATCATATAATTTTATTGCATGCGCCCCCGCAATTATTACTTTTTACACTTCGTCATAAATTCTGGTTTATTAATGGTCGAAACCTTGCCAGACAGATAGTTCAAAAATGCATTAAATGTTGTCGTTTTGCAAGAAAAGGTATTCAACCGATCATGGGCAACCTTCCTTCCAGTCGCCTGCATACAGAGTATGTGTTTGCCAACACGGCAGTCGACTATGCCGGTCCCGTCATGATACTGAACCGAAAGGGCAGAGGAAGCAGACTCATAAAGTCCTATCTATGTATATTTGTTTGTCTGGCCATTAAGGCAGTACATATAGAACTTGTCACTGACTTAAGCAGCACAACATTTTTAGCTGCATTAGACCGGTTCGTTGCCCGTAGAGGACGACCGCTAACCATTTACTCTGATAATGGTACTTGTTTTGTCGGCGCATGTAATGAGTTAGCTAGATTTTTAAAGTCAAATTCTCACGAAATTAGCTCTCAAGCGTCTAATTCACATGTCAATTTCAAATTCTCACCAGCATATAGCCCACATTTTAACGGATTAGCAGAGGGTTCCGTAAAATCTGTAAAATATCATTTAAAGAGGGTTCTAGGTTTAGCTAACTTATGAAGAGATGAATACAGTTCTTGTACAGATCGAGGGTGTTCTGAATTCTTGCCTCTCACTCCGTTATCATCAGACCCTTCTGATCTCACGGCGCTTACCCCATCACATTTCTTAATTGGACGACCGCTTACAGCTTTGCCTTCTCCTCAGGACACTGACCCTGCGGCGATACCTTCTCTCTCACGATATATGAGAATCCAGCAACTGAAAGCCCATTTCTGGAAACGTTATTATATAGAATATATTACAGAACTCCAGAAGAGACAGAAATGGCGCAAACAAGGAGATCAACTTCGGCTTGGAGAAATGATGCTGGTGAAAGATGACCGGCTGCCTCCCACCCGGTGTCTGCTAGGGCGTGTAGTTCGCCTGTATCCCGGCTCCGACGGCGTGACCCGCGTGGCCGACGTGCTCACCACTTCGGGGACTCTTCGAAGAGCCTTCAACCGACTGTGCCCGCTACCAGTCATGGACCAGAACTGCGTTCCTGGGGCGGCAACATGTTAACGCCTAGCGTGTGTGTGCACAGACGTCTCACGCACACACGCACACGACTTAGAATCGACCGCCGCGCGCGACCCCGCCGCGCGCGCCACTCGATCAAAGACCGTCAGAGTCACCACACGCTCAAATATTTTTTGTAAACCATTAATAAACGTGTTCTAATGTTTGTGTGTCTCACATCATTCTTCCACCCTGACCAAATATCCACTAAAGCCACAGTACCGGCGTTCACATTAACAATTTAAATCTCTATTTATGAACAATATTTTAAAAACCAATTTACTAATCAGCTCCCTGCTTCAAATACTATTATAGTACAACGTACTCAGGGTCTGCACTTATCCAAGTTAAATACAATATAGCCTGCCCTGTCTCTTTAGACATGGATTAATATATGCCTTATTGCGAGGAAATACTATCACAACTCGATAATTCTGCTGACTTACTAAACTCAGAACGCGAACCTGTTACAATACGTCGCGTCCAGGATAAAAATAGATCTTACTATTTTCTATTTACATAAGTTCATCATTATGAGTAAATTAATTTTAGAGATGTCTATAGTTTATTAATTAAACTCAGAAATCTACTAATCGATTGCCCAAATATAACCTCACTTTACCAGATTTTAGTGACCCATCTTCTAAACTAGCTTATACTAAAGTTTATAATATGATATCTTATATTTTTCACAATACCAGCATTAAAATTTATATGTATGTCACGTCGAAGTACCTATGAATTATAGGACCACCATCACCATCAACTCCAATCCCTAGGGCAATTCCTTCATTCTTGATAGGAACGGGTGAACTTCAATAACACACATCACTGGATTTAAACTCAAATTATTTATTTGCCTTAGTTACGGGCAAAGTTTATTAGGTTTTCAAACATCTAATCAATCAGATTTATTAAACAGTTGTTATTTTACAAACACTTATACCTACGCGCGATGCGCGTTCTATCTAAGTGGACGGAACTTCCATATTGTTTTTTGTTTAGACACTAATTACTTATATAAATAAATAAAAATAAAAATTTATTGATTCCTTACTAGTTTAGGAAGGTTTGAAGTTGTATCATGTTTGTACAAACAGCGGTTTAAATTATGTTAGTATGTTAGTAAAATGTAAATAAAAACACTTAAACTTAATATTTGTTAGTATTGTGAGTTAGTATTGCCGTTGTCTGTCTCTAGTTCATTGTAAGGACCGCCTGAGGCGGTAAAAGCCTCCTCCAAATGCTTCCATTTGTCGCGAAGTCTAGCTGTCCTGGCCCAAAGGTTTCCAGCAGTCTTGACAATTTCGTCTCTCCACCTTTTAAAAGGCCTGCCTCTTCATCTTTTGACAGATCTGGGGGTCCAGTTTGTTATGATCTGGGCCCATCGTTGTGGTTCCAGCCTCTGGATGTGTCATGCCCATCTCCATTTAAGTTTGAGTGCCTGCTTAATCACGTCCGTAGATCTTGTTGCTTTCCTTATCAACGAGGTTTTCACTCGGTCTCTTAGTTTTATGTTCATGAAACTTCGTTCTAGACCTCTCCGACAAGTCCTAATTTTAATTTGTTGTATCTTTGTTAAGGACCAAGTTTGACACGCGTAAGTAAGGCAAGGAATTAAGCAGGCACCCATAGCTTTAGCTTTCAACCTTGGTGGAAAAGAATTTTTAAAAATTTCTTTCATGGACCAGTATTTATTCCATGTGTATTTTATTCTGGTGTTTATTTCCTTTTCGCTACAATCCTTAAATGATATGACATGGCCGAGATAGGTGTAGTCTTCCACGTATTGAATTTTGATTGAGTTGCAAGTAATAGGAACACGTTCTTTATTTGTCATAACTTTTGTTTTATCTTTGTTGATCTCGAGTCCAATATTTTTGCTATATATACTGAGGGTTTCCATCATCACTTGCAACTCCGCTGGTTCTTCAGAGAATATGACGATATCGTCCGCGAATCTAAGATGCGTTAAATATTTTCCGTCTATCCTGATTCCCATATTTTGCCAGTCAAGTTTTCTGAAGATATTTTCCAATACTGCGATGAAAAGCTTTGGGGAGAGTGGGTCACCCTGTTTTACACCTCGTGCTATGTATGTTAAATGATGGGCCTGCAACTTCAATTTTCACTCGAGCCGTGCTGTTTTTGTAAAATTCCTTAATGAGCTCTATATATTCCGTGCTGATACCTTGTTCTGTTAGTGTCTGCCAGATAGAGTAGTGTGATATAGAGTCGAATGCCTTTGAATAGTCTATGAACGCGATGTATAGACGTTTGTCGAAGTCTTATGTATTTCTCTATTATCTGCTTCAGAGTGTGGATATGGTGTAACGAAACGTTACAACAATGAACTAATGCTTCGTTCTTTGTTTGTTTGTGACTTGGAAAGCGGCGGGTACCTGAGGCGCGGGGGCGAGTGTTCGCATAGATCGAATGATAAAAAAGATTGCGCGCGGTCGCCCGCGCAGCAGTCGTCCGCCAGTCGCTCCTAGGCTGATTTGCGAGCACACGTATTGCTCTGCGTCCTGTCGAGCGCCCTAGCAGACACGAGCGTTAATTTTTTTAAACTTATATTTATTTCGCGAGTTAACGACGGTTTAATAAGTGCCGTTAAAGTTGTGCGTGGAAATCCCGAATTAGGGTAAGTTTTGAATAGCACACAAATTACGCAAAGCATAATCATTGCCATCTTCATTTCTTTTGCCAATCATTATTTATTGTACCTACCCCTATACTTCTCGTTACGCTACAGATGTAATTACTTTTTTCCAATAAACACCATTTAGTAATAGCCTCAGTTATAGCTAATAATGTTGCATCTTGCTACCTAATTTTCTTCTACCTTCAAGTTTATTAATAATTTTGAAAAATAAGTCTGTAACGTTTTAACGGATTCCTAATCATTGTTTTTACTGTTTTCTTTTTGCTCAAGCTTGCTTGATATTTATGTAAACTCCGTTCTGGTCAGTGCCACCACGTCAATACTACTACATTTAAATAGGTACTTTCTTATTGTTGTCGTCGGTGGTACCCCAGGACGGAGAATATTCGGCCACGATCTAATAGGCTGGAACGGTGGTTTCCAGGATCTACGGCTTCTTCGCTTCTGCAGCTTCATCATTTCTTCGGCATCGAGCACTTCGACAAGTACTGCGTGCACGTCACGTGTGCCGCAGTTCCGAAGGCCCACCTGTCGCTACGCCACTGGTGTGCTGAGCGAGTCGTGGCTGACACCTCGCCGTATAAGCTGCCAGAGACATCGACGTACAGCACCTCTGCATATCATCTGCCAGCTTCCATCTCCGGCTTCCTGCTACTACAGGAGAGTACCTATCCCTGCAGGAGTGACAACAGACGTCCGTAACCCACTACCTACAAATATTTGTGTGCCTCCGGCTAATCTAGTTTGGTTTTGCAAATTAAAACTTAATTTTTAAAGTACACGCCCGTTTTTTATTCAGTTGCCAATTCTTAGGTGGGAAAAGATCGGGTGGAGGCTACACTGGCGCCCAATTACGTGGTTCTGTCTGTTTTCGCTTCTGTAGTTAGTAGTTAGTTATTGTACGGTGAGTGGGTATATATTTTTTTCTTCTTTTGTAAAACGCTTTGTTAATTTTTGTGTGTGCAGTAACTGGGGTGAAGATTAATGTTCACATTTTTTTGTTAATTACAGCTTTTTAACCTTGTCATATTAGTTATTCTTTTTCTTAACTGTAAAAAAAAATACAGGTTGATTTTTTTATTTTCGTTAAATATTGCGGGTATAGTTTTTTTTGGAATCATATTGCTTCTCAAACTTATTGTGTAACTACCTTCACACCAGTTGCAAAAATTTTTTTATCACGTTTTTTTCTTTTCATACGCATTTTTCTTTTGTTTCAATCATTAGCTTGTTAATTGATCTTATCATAAAACATATAACACAGCGTTCTGTTCTGTTAAAGTTGATTGTAACAGAACGGAGTACTTTCATCATTAATTCGTTATAATTTGTGTGCTATTTACAACTTTTTAATATTGGTTGATATTTTTTTTTATTATTATTATTATGGCGTACCCTATAAAATATTTATCGTTGCAAAAATCAGAATTGGAATACGAGGTAGCCGTAAGAGGTGAAACCCCGGCTAGTACGGTGGCGGATCTTAGGCGGCAGATTTGCAAACTTAGTCAGGTTCTTGTGTCTGAGGATATTTTGTGTTCCCATCTAGACCCCCTTGAAGATTTGAATAATTCATTGGAAATATTAAATAAAATTAAATCTAATCTGGATGTGGACACAAAGGACAGGAATGCTTTGGGGCGAATGGAAAATCTTTTCCATCACCTATATCATCGGCTGAATAGGATCGTTTTGGATGAGAAATTTATAGATGTGCATACGGAATGTACGAGAATGTTTAAGGAGTACTATGAAATTTTCATATCACTAAAGGCAAAGGGTACTGACCCTCTCATAGCTGCCGTCCCAATTTCTGACCCGCAGGTCACTGAAAGAATTAATATTTCAGTGACATGTGAGGGTAGTTCAAGACATTCTGAGTTAACAAAACTAAAGTTTGATGGTAAGACTTGCGTGCGTGCCTTTATACAAAGAGCAAATGAATATAGCGTTGCTCGAAACATTACGAATTCAAAATTGCTTTCATTTGCAACCGATATTTTTGTGGACGATGCACTTCATTGGTTCAGAAGCGTAAAGCAACAAGTATCATCTTGGGATGAACTAGTCATTCTTCTGGTACAGGACTTCGACAAAGCGGATTACGATTACCGTCTTTTATCTGAGATTCGGTCTAGGACTCAGGGGGCAACGGAAAACATTACGATTTACTTGTCCATCATTTCGGGGATGTTTTCACGCTTGTCGAGGCCTTTTGCGGAGGAGGACAAACTGGAGGTGATTTTACACAATATTAGACCGTGTTATGCGAGCACTCTAGCCTCTGCATCTCAAATCACATCTGTTGAACAGTTGAGATCTCTTTGCAGGAACTTTGAAAATGTTCAGTCACGCATGGTTCAGTTCCGAGAACCTTCGGCTGCTACTTCTGACACATTAGCACCAGAATTTGCATACAAACAAAGATCAGATACAGTTAACAAACAAAATCAATATTTTAGTTCTAAAAATGTAAACAATAAAACCAACTTGGATAGTAACAAACAAAATTCAAATAATGCTAATGTTAATGAGAGATATTTACATGCTATAGATAAAAATAATACAGTTCCTGATGCGAAACTGCCATATTGTCCTAGATGTCGTAACGATTCGCATAGCCTCAAGGATTGTCAAAGTAAAGAAATTATGTGTTTTAAGTGTGGACATAAAGGTGTCAAGAAACCAGATTGTCCGAAATGTAACAGGGATCAGAAACCAAAAAACTAGGTTTGCAGGATTGTGTCAAATCGTCTACGTTAGAAGGTCGCTTTAATAGGGATGATTGGAATAATTGGTTGAAAACAATTAATTTATTTTTCAACAGTTACAAAATTTCATCAATCCTGCAAGCTAAGCCTACAGGTGATTCGCGACCATATATAGATATTAAAATAAATGGTATTACGGCGTCTGCCCTCCTAGATTCCGGGTCAGCTGTTACAATATTGGGTAATTATGCACATAACACGTTACTCAGTCGTGGCCTTAAGCTTTGTACTGATGATACTCCCTCGATAGTAGCTGCTGGTGGTCAAACACTAAAGAGTATTGGCTACATTAATGTACCAGTACATTTAGAGGAGCAATTTCACATAATTAAGTGTTATGTAGTTCCAGAAGTTCAATCATCGCTTATTCTAGGTATTGATTTCTGGCGCGCCTTCCAATTATGTCCGAAATATTTGGGCTCTGTTCAGTTGTCAACTAATCCTTTAGTAGATTTAAATAATAATAATCATAAAACTTTTATTCGTTCTTACGACAGTTTAGATGAGTCTCAACGCGCTATAGCTGATAACGTTGTAGAGCAATTTAGGGACATTTCATTTGAGCGCAAAGGCTTGGGCCGTACGCACGTTTTAACCCATCGCATCGATACTGGCGATTCTCCTCCTATTAGACAAAGATATTACAGGCTATCTCCTGAAAAACAGAGAATCCTTGTCGAACAGGTAGATGAGATGTTAAATCTAGATGTGGTGGAGCACTGTGAAAGTGCCTGGCAGTCTCCGGTACTCCTCGTTACTAAGAAGAATGGTCAGCCTCGTTTTTGTCTTGACAGCAGGAAGTTAAATTCAGTCACAAAACGAGATGCATACAACTTACCATACATTGCTGAAATTTTGGATAATCTGCGCGACGCTCGTTTTCTTACTAGCCTTGATTTATCCAAAGCTTTTTGGCAAATACCCATTGCAGAGGAGGACAGAGACAAAACGGCCTTTTACGTCCCAGGTCGAGGAACACTTAGATTCAAGACCACAGCTTTTGGCTTGACAAATGCTCCCGCTACGCAACAGCGTCTTGTAGATAAGTTGCTGGGTAACGTAGACCACAGGATATTTGCTTACCTAGATGACATTATAATTGTTAGCAATAGTTTTGATGAGCATGTGTCCCTCCTAATTCGCGTTTTAGACAGATTGCGTAAGGCAGGCCTAACCGTCAACTTGGAGAAGTGTGAGTTTTTTCGAAGCCAACTTAAATACTTAGGTTACGTGGTTGATGCGAACGGGTTGCGAACCGATCCAGAAAAGGTTGAAGCCATTCTTAACTACGCAACTCCTATTAATCGCAGGGAGTTAAAGCGATTTCTAGGCACAGCTACATGGTATCGTAGGTTCGTTCCCAACTTTAGCACAATTGCAGGACCACTCAACAAGTTGACTTCGAATAAGAAGAACACTCCACCCTTCAGGTGGACTGATGAGGCGGAAGTTGCATTTAAAAAACTAAAGGAATGTTTAGTTTCCGCGCCAGTTCTTTCTTGTCCCGATTACAATTTACCTTTCGAGGTGCATACGGATGCAAGTAACTATGGGATAGGCGGTATGCTCACTCAGTCTATAAATGGAAAAGAGCACCCCATAGCTTACATGAGCAAGTCTTTAACGGCGGCAGAAAGGAACTACAGCATTACGGAGCGGGAGACGTTGGCAGTTCTCACTGCATTAGAGCATTGGCGATGCTATTTGGAAAACGGGAAAACTTTCACGGTTTACACTGACCATAGTGCATTAAAGTGGTTTCTCTCTTTAAATAACCCTACAGGAAGGCTCGCACGTTGGGGTGTGCGCTTGTCTTCGTTCAATTTCGATATAAAGCACCGTCGAGGTGTCGACAACGTTATCCCCGATGCGTTGTCTAGAGCTGTAACTGTTTCTTCTATGGTCACTACTAATTCATTCGCGACTTCTAGTGATGATTGGTATAAGAACATTTATAATAACTGTGTCACAAAACCCGAAAATTTTCCCAATTACCAAATTAGAGATGGCACTCTTTTCCGCCTTAGTAAAAATAAGTGTTTGCTTACCAACGAATTTTCTTGGAAGGAAGTCGTTCCTTCTGAACTTAGGGATAAGGTCATTGCGGATAACCATAATGAGCCAACTGCTGGTCATTTGGGTATCTTTAAGACCTATAGACGCATTGCACTCAGATACTACTGGCCGGGCATGCATCGAAATGTAACAAAGTACGTTGGATCCTGTAGTACTTGTCTTCAATACAAGACTCAAAACCATGCTACTCTTGGTGAAATGGGTCGCCCCAAGCAATGCTCTCGTCCTTACCAAATGATATCAATCGACTTAATGGGACCACTCCCGGTCACTCGTAAACAAAATAGTTACATATTAGTAGTAACCTGTTGTTTTTCCAAATTTTGTCATATATTCCCAATTAAAAAAGCAACCTCTCAGATAATAGTTAAAATTTTAGAAGAACAAATTTTCTTAGTTCACGGTGTTCCTCAAAGTATTTTTCTGGACAATGGCACTCAATTTATTAGTGGACATACTCAAGATTTATTCAAGAAATATAAAGTACCAAACACATTCTATTCACCAAAATATACCCCTCAGGTCAATACTGTGGAGCGGTATAATAAAACTATTATTACTTGCATTGCTGCTTTCGTTGATGGTGATCATCGATCATGGGACTTATTTATTCCGAAGGTACAATTCGCGATAAATAGCTCAGTTAACGAAGCCACCGGATTTACACCTTCTTTTCTGGTTTTTGGACGGGAAATAGTATTATGTGGTTCACATTACGCCGATACAGACTTAGGAGATGAGGTTTTATTTCTACCTCGCGATGTGTATGCGGAAAACCTTGGTTGCCTAAGTTCTATCTTTGACCAAGTCCAAAAAACTTTGTATCACGCCCATGTTAAAAATACATCATATTATAATTTAAGACGTAAAGCTTTTGAATTTAATAACGGTGATATCGTATACAAGCGTGCTTACGTCCTGAGCGATAAGGATAAGCACTTTAGCAAAAAATTAGCTCCCAAATACATTAAGTGCCGGGTCATTCAAAAACTATCACCACTTGTGTATGTCTTGGAGGATATGTCAGGTAAGAGCTTAGGGTCTTGGCATATAAAGGACCTGAAAATATCAAATTAAATATAATTCCGTCTTCGTTACATTCTCCCATACACTACTAAACGACTTTAAGACCTGTTACAAAAGTCATTGACGGATATTAGTCAATAGATTTTCGGCATGATAGGACACGTCGCATAATTTGTTATATTGTGTGATGTACTGTATATTAGGTATTTGATTGATGAGGTATGATTGAAGTGAAAGGATGAGTGAAAGGATATTGTAACAAATATAACATGCGGATTTTATTATTAAAATAAAATCCTTATGAGGGAACGGCGGGTAACGTAACGAAACGTTACAACAATGAACTAATGCTTCGTTCTTTGTTTGTTTGTGACTTGGAAAGCGGCGGGTACCTGAGGCGCGGGGGCGAGTGTTCGCATAGATCGAATGATAAAAAAGATTGCGCGCGGTCGCCCGCGCAGCAGTCGTCCGCCAGTCGCTCCTAGGCTGATTTGCGAGCACACGTATTGCTCTGCGTCCTGTCGAGCGCCCTAGCAGACACGAGCGTTAATTTTTTTAAACTTATATTTATTTCGCGAGTTAACGACGGTTTAATAAGTGCCGTTAAAGTTGTGCGTGGAAATCCCGAATTAGGGTAAGTTTTGAATAGCACACAAATTACGCAAAGCATAATCATTGCCATCTTCATTTCTTTTGCCAATCATTATTTATTGTACCTACCCCTATACTTCTCGTTACGCTACAGATGTAATTACTTTTTTCCAATAAACACCATTTAGTAATAGCCTCAGTTATAGCTAATAATGTTGCATCTTGCTACCTAATTTTCTTCTACCTTCAAGTTTATTAATAATTTTGAAAAATAAGTCTGTAACGTTTTAACGGATTCCTAATCATTGTTTTTACTGTTTTCTTTTTGCTCAAGCTTGCTTGATATTTATGTAAACTCCGTTCTGGTCAGTGCCACCACGTCAATACTACTACATTTAAATAGGTACTTTCTTATTGTTGTCGTCGGTGGTACCCCAGGACGGAGAATATTCGGCCACGATCTAATAGGCTGGAACGGTGGTTTCCAGGATCTACGGCTTCTTCGCTTCTGCAGCTTCATCATTTCTTCGGCATCGAGCACTTCGACAAGTACTGCGTGCACGTCACGTGTGCCGCAGTTCCGAAGGCCCACCTGTCGCTACGCCACTGGTGTGCTGAGCGAGTCGTGGCTGACACCTCGCCGTATAAGCTGCCAGAGACATCGACGTACAGCACCTCTGCATATCATCTGCCAGCTTCCATCTCCGGCTTCCTGCTACTACAGGAGAGTACCTATCCCTGCAGGAGTGACAACAGACGTCCGTAACCCACTACCTACAAATATTTGTGTGCCTCCGGCTAATCTAGTTTGGTTTTGCAAATTAAAACTTAATTTTTAAAGTACACGCCCGTTTTTTATTCAGTTGCCAATTCTTAGGTGGGAAAAGATCGGGTGGAGGCTACAATGGTCAACTGTTGAGTACTTCCCACGAAACCCCGCCTGCTCAACTGGTTGATTCTCATCTATCACTTTCGTAATTCTTCGAAGTAGAGTCGACGTGAAAACTTTGTACAAACAAGGCATCAAACTAATAGGTCTGTAGTTTGATATCAATTTTGGATCTCCATTTTTGTATAGTAGTACTATTTCTGAACACGTCCACTGTGCGGGCATTTTTTTATGTTTTAAAATTAAGTTAAACAATCTATTGAGGGGGGCGATTAATTTGTCTATTTCTGCGATGATCATTTCGTTAGTCATACCGTCTGGGCCGGGGCTCTTCTCTGTCTTTATCTTTCTGATGGATAATTCCACTTCGCTTTCTAAGAAAGGTGGGACTGAGTCGTCGTTGCCTGCCCCGTTGATGGTATTTGTCTGTATGTCTTGACGAGGCTCGTCGTAGAGTTTTTTAAAGAACTGCGTAGCCACCTTCATAACGTCATTCCTATTTGTTACCGTTGAGCCATCAGTATTGCATAGGTGTGACAATAGGATTTTGGTGTTGTTTATTGCTTTATACGCTTTCTTGATGCCGCCTGACTTTTTCAGGGAGGAGTAGAGTATGCCGCTTCTGTAATTCTTTAGATTAGTTTTTATCAGATTGTTAACTTCTCTGTATAATTTACTGAGTCTCAATTTCTCGTGTTTTGTTTTATTATTTTTGTTTTTCAGCTGTTGTCTTTGGTTCTGTTTTTCTATAATTTGTTGTGTAATAATCGATTCTAATTTATTTTTCCTTTTAGAGGTATTTGGTTTGGTAGAGCATTTTTTTAGGGTCATTTCCAACTGGTCATACAGTATTTGTACTGTTTCATCTTTATGTTCAATATGATATGAGAATTCTTTTTCAAATTTGATGTAGTCTACTGAGCAATGTGCATTTTTCCGGTATTGTGATCGTGATTTCTTTATGTTTTTTAAGGTCAACGTAATCCTTACCATGCTGTGGTCACTAGAATGTGAAAATCTGCTAAGCACCTCGACTCGTTTTCTATGTTTTTAGTTTGATGTGTTGCTATAAAATCAATTTCATTTCTAGTTTTTCCATCTGGCGAGAGCCATATCCATCTTAGTTCCTCTGGCTTTTTGAATAATGTGTTAGTTACCTTGAGCTGGTGTTGGTGGCAAAAATTTAAAAACATCTGTCCTCTTTTATTCCTTTTACCATATCCGTACCTACCCATGGTCAGATGCTCGCCAGATTCCTGTTTCCCTATTTTGGCATTCATGTCACCCATAAAGATAGTATACTTTGTGCAACTCACCATAGCTGTCTCTAAATCATAGTAGAACTGTTGTATTTCCGATTCATTAGCGGTTTATGTGGGTGCGTAGGCTTGCAATAGTGAGTAGATCTTATCTTGAATCTTCACTTGTAGAGTCACGACTCTTTCCGATGTAGGGATAAAGTCTTGCACTTTGATGTTTTTCTGTTTTCCTACCAGAAAGCCCACACCCCTTGCCCCTTTTGATTGTCCATAGTAGTACAAAAGATAACTGCCTCTATCTTCTATTGAGAATCCTTCTCTTCTCACTTCAGAGATTCCTATTATGTCCCATTTTATAAGGGAGATAGCATATTCCAACTCAATAATTTTTGTTTCACTCGCTAATTATCTAACATTGAAAGTGGCTATGTAGTACTTTGGGTTTTCCGTAGGTTGATAGCTTGATGTGTTCTCAGTTTCATTTGGAGGGTTTTGGTCTACAACCCCCACGGCGACCGGCCGTTCTGGGGCTAATTACTTAGTAGAATAAAATTAGAAAACAAGACTAAAATGCTGTTCAGTTAATTATTTTAACATTAAACAACCCCTGTACTTACAAATACAAAGTTGTTTGTAGATTATTATTGAAAAAATCATCCCATCACAAAACTATCCAAGTTACCGGTGATCTGACAATCTTACTAATCAGAAGGTCCAATTTCTGTTCTCTGTTAAACTAATCGATATGTTAATAATATTTACATCTCTCATGTTCGGTAAGTAGGTTCTTATTACCTCCAAATGGGGCTTGTAGATGACTAATTAGCGCTCTAGGGTAATAATATAGCTAGAAAAGCCCTAGGGCGGTAAGTAATTAAAAAAAACACTTCTTTCTTTCAAAAATTTCGCGTACATCCAACCATCGTACTAAGACAAAGACAAAGATATTTTATTTCAACTAGGCCACAAAGCGGCACTTTTGAATGTTAGATACATTAAAATTTACAAGGAATAAAAATTGATTCTACCGTGCATTCGGAAAGTAGCTTGTTATGGAGAAGAACGCACAAGAAACTCCATACTTACTCTTTTAAAAAAAAAATGTTTTTTTTTACTATATTTAGGTACATAAGTACATACATTAATAAATTTATATGTGTGAGGACAATGCTCCCAGAATCACTACATACTATACTACTTACAGGTACAAAGTATTAAAAGTACTCACACATGTACTGTGCAGTTACATAATAGGTACTAGAAAAACACCAGCATCCGAAGCAGTTAAGTTAAGACCAATCCCAACTGACGGCGCCCGTTCACGAACATGACGCATGAATCGGCACCACCCAGCTCAACCATCATGAAGGGAACCGAATGATCCAACACACACGCCACCATCAGAGAGACATTTGAGAGAGCACATGACACACTCAACTGCCAGGGCAAACACAAGACAACGAACGACACCAACGTACAGCAAATGGTAGATTTACAGTTGGGTACATAGTACTCACACACGTGCTGCGCAGTTATACAATACTAAAAGAAATTGAGTCTATATAATACAAATATATTCATACAGTCTTCAGCAGGTCCAACAATTCTACAAAACAATAATGTTCTGCATATCACTTGTTTTTGCGCCCTAGTGGTTGTGGAGCAACTAGCATTGAGTCAAGCATTTTTATCAGTGATGTAATCCCCCAACTTATAATATGCCTGCCTGCATAGTGTGCGTTTTACACAAGTTTTAAATTTCGTCTCATTCAGTTCTAGAATGTGGGGAGGAATTTGAATGTGGGGAGGAATTTTATTGTAACATTTTGTACAGTACCCCATGAAAGAAGAGGCTACTTTAGCCAGTCTGAAACCTGGTTGAACTAATTGGTCCCTATTTCTAGTAATGTAATTATGTATATCTCCGTTTTTACTAAAAATATGTAAATTCTTTCTCACGTACATGATGTTTTCATAAATATATTGACAAGGAACCGTCATGATGTTAATGCCCTTAAACAGTTCCCTTAGAGAATCGCGCCGGCGAAGATTGTATATCGCTCTGATGGCTCGTTTTTGCAGAATAAAAATTGACTCAATGTTTGCAGCCCTTCCCCATAGTAAAATACCGTAAGACATTTTACTATGAAAGTAACTAAAATAGACCAGCCTCGCGGTATCTACATCACTAAATTGACGAATCTTTCTAACAGCATAAGCTGCCGAACTTAGCCGCCGTGCAAGCGATATTAAATGAGGTCCCCATTGTAACGCTGAGTCTAGCGTGATCCCCGGAAAACCGTTTTATTTATCGACGAATTCTATAGCTTCTCCTTGTTTAATATAATGTCACAATCAGTACTTTTTACATTTGGCACGGAAAATTTTACGCACTTGGTTTTTTTACCATTTAAAACTAAATTATTGGCAGTGAACCAATCCTGAACCTGCCGTAGCGCGTTATTTACGTCGTCAACCTGACAAGTACGTCTATTTATTTAAAAAATTTAAGATGTGTCATCAGCAAATAGCACCATGTTTAGTTTGTTTTTCAATAAACGGGGTAAATCGTTTATGTATATATAATAGTAATATGCTTTCGTGAAATAAAGACGAAATTGCGTTTTCTGAAATAACAAAATTTTATTTTATTCACAACACAATTGAATACAAAGTTTTAACACAGTTTACACATTCTAAACAGAGTAACTTACTTGAAATAACAAAAAACAACATTTAAAGCCTTTACTTCTAGTTTAGTTTATATGCATCCTTTTATTTTACCGGAAACTATTTACTGTTCCACATTATTCTAAATAACCATAACCTAATTGTATCAATACCTCCAATTGTATCAATCGATATAATTTCAAATGGGCGTGTCGCTGGCCCCAAATGGGACATCAAACCAAATTTTGAATTCCTTCTTGATTTGTTTTTGATACAAATGTCACATTCATCACAAATTTTCTTGATATTTGTGATGATATTCTTTGCTGTATAGAAAGGGGTTATTTTATTTATCATCTGGGTTCTCCCAATGTGGCAGTAAGTATTGTGGACATCTCTAATTAGTGTTTTGCTAAATGCTTCTGATAGTATGATTTTTTTTCTTCTTTTATTATTTTTGTAATAAATGTTACTCTCCAGTATAAACTTTGATTTTTCATCTTGTAGATTTAGGTTTGTGTCTTGGTCCTTTTTTATATCTTCCATGTTTATTAAGTTTACAACTTTTAAAAAATCTTCAGTATTGTCATGAGGTTCTAAGACTGGATTTCTGCTTAAGCAGTCTGCTTCTTGATTTGACTGTCCCGGGTTATATTTTATCTTAAAATTGTATTGGGATAAATAATATGTCAAATCACCCAGTTCCTCATCAGTTCTAGACCTGATGTTCTGATTTTCCAAAGGTTTATGATCTGAATATACTATAAATTCTTTATTCATAAGCCAGTGTTGCCAATATTTTACAGCTTCTTTAATTGCCAGGCATTCTAAATATATTGCCTTCTTTTTCTTTTGGCCGTCAGTCAATTTTTTTGAAAAATAGGCTACAGGTTTATTTACTCAGTTTTCATCTTCCTGTTTTAACACAGCTCCTACTCCTTTAATACTAGCATCAGTGTAAATTTTTATTGGTTGTTCTGGGTCAAATATTTTTAGGATTGGTTTCGAGCATAGTAATTCCTTTATTTTATCCAATGATTTCTGGCATTCTTCGGTCCATATAAATTTTACATCTTTCCGTAATAAATTGTGTAATGGTTCCAGAATAATTGCATTGTGTGGTACAAATTTATGATAAAAGTTTACTTTCCCAAGGAACTGGCGTACATTATTCCTTTTTTCTGGAATGGGGAAGTTTCTGACAGCTGTTAAATAATCTTTGAGAGGTCTAACTGAATTATTTTCTATTATGTGTCCCAAATACTTGGCAGGATTATTTTCAAAAGTGCATTTCGAGAATTTCAGTCTAAATCCTTCTGTTTGTATTGCCTCAAGAAGTTTTGAGATATGTATTATGCGTTCTTCGAAAGTTTTAGAAAAAACTAGGATATCGTCTATGAAATTTTCTGCAAAGTCTGAGAGTTTATATTTTCTTATTATTTTTCTCAATATTCTTTGGAAAATAGCCGGAGCTGTCTTTAAACCAAATGGGAGGCATGTCCACTGGAAATGGCCTTCTTGCGTGACGAACGCCGTCTTATATCTATCTTGAATTTTCAATGGAATGGACCAAAATGCTGAATTTATATCAAAGGTAGAATAATACTCACAGTTTACAGTCATTACCATCAAGTCTTCAATCAAGGGAAATGGCTGTGATTGAGGGACAACAATTTTATTCAATGCCCGGAAATCTATACACAGTTTTGATATTTTCCCACCTTCTTTCTTATACGCCAGTGTAACCAGAGCAGCAAATGGGCTATATGATTACTCAATTAAGTTGTTCTTCAATAGTTTTGATATTTGATTTTCAATTTCTTTTCTGTCATCTGCTGTGCATCTGTATGGGCGCTTGTAGCAATATTTATCTACTATTAAGTCTATGTGAGCTTCATAATCTCGTACCGTACCAACGTCGTATTTGTCTTTAGCAAATACTGGTTTGTATTTTTTTATTAATTTATCAATTTCAGTTTGTTTACATAAATCTAGGTGGTTTACTGAAATTTCAAATTCACTGAAATTAATATGTTCATTGAAATTTACTTCACATCTGTTTATATTGTTCATATCTTGTTTCCGTACCTCAGAGTATAGAGGAATATCTTGTTCATTTTTGTCACCTAGTACATCAGGAATGTCGACATTCATTAAATTGAAAATATTCGTTTCGGAGTCTTTATTTTTGCTATCCTCTTCATTTTGGACTTTATTTTCTTTTTGTGGATTATTACATTGTATTATATTCAATTCTTCATTTTGGATTAATTTGAATTGTTTTATACAATCCAAACCAATGAGAAAATCATAATGAAAATTTTCACTATCTATCACAAAAATATTCATTTTTCTTTCAATGTTATATATTTTTATTTTCAATGTTACCATACCTTTAGTTTTCTTTTCACCATTAATAGTTTTCAAGTTTGCTGTGTGTTTATTAAGTGTGTCATCTTCTTTTTCATGTATTTTCAATAATTTAGCATTAATTAATGACACATTTGAACCAGAATCATAAATTGCGGTAACTTTTAAACTGTCATTTAATAATATCTTTACTTTTATTAATGGTGATACTTCTAGTTTTTTGGATTCTCTTTATTTAGTTCAATTTCTAATTCAGAGTTATTCACACTTTTCACAACTGATTTTTGATTTTTTCCATTAAACCAGCAGGTTTCTTCAGGATGAAAACGTTTCCCTTTTTTCTCAGTGAGACAAATTTGGCATGCTTTCTTTTCTTCTTTTTTTTTGTTTTTATGTCAGTGTATGTGTAGTTCTTCTTTTCATATTTGTTCCTCCCAACAAGATGTTCAAATTTGCCTATCTCATTGTAGAGATCTTCGGTTTCATGTAACATCTTTCGATCAATTTTATCACTTATGTAATTAGGCAGGCCTGCGGCTATAAGGTCTATAAGAGTGCCAGTATCAATCGTCTTTCTAACCTCTAATAACATTTTTTCTTTTTTCAATGCATATTCAAGTAATGAACCTGTTTGATATTTAAATCCAAGAGCATATCTGATCGGCGAACAACCCTTGTTCCCAAATGTTTCACAGAAGTTTTTTCCCATTTAATCCACTCTGATTCTATTGTAAATTTAATTAACATACAACTGTACCAATTCACACTAGAATATTCCAAAAATTGTTTTAATATTTCAATTTTTTTTCTGTCTTCATCAATATGGAAACGTTCACATTCTTTGTTGTTTGCATTATACAAAATCTTTTGAAATTTTCCCCAAATTTTGAGTGTCAGATGTTTTTTGCTTTTCATCGAGTAATTTCTCTAATAGTTTCTCCAATGTTTCATTTGAGCTTCTAGTTAAAGATTTTTGATCATTTATGTTTTCTATAATCTCTTCAAGGTAAAAATCATTGAACTGTATATTTCGTTCTTCATCTAAATATGTCTTTGATATCTCATCAGTTAAAGTTATCCAAATTTTCCTTGTCTGATGTCTCTTATTCAATGTTTTTCTAATTTTGGCGTAGTTAGATGTATTTGTTAAATGATAAATGATTTTATTTTTTGTAAGTTGGTTTGTACAAACACTTTTACATGTCGAACATATTTTTAAAACTAGATGAGGTCGGCGTTTCCTATCTGTCTGATTCTGTTATTAATTGATGTAAACTTGCAGGTTGATATTCGTCCGGTATGCCAAAAGTTTGACCATCAGGTGTTCCTATTGAGGTTATGCAAATAATGTTTGATTTTTCATCTGATGCTGTTTTCACACAAAAATCAAATCTTAACTTCTCCATACTTCTTAAAATATTCGCAGAAAATGTTATTTTATAATAGTAATATGCTTTCGTGAAATAAAGACGAAATTGCGTTTTCTGAAATAACAAAATTTTCTTTTATTCACAACACAATTGAATACAAAGTTTTAACACAGTTTACACATTCTAAACAGAGTAACTTACCTGAAATAACAAAAAACAACATTTAAAGCCTTTACTTCTAGTTTAGTTTATATGCATCCTTTTATTTTACCGGAAACTATTTACTGTTCCACATTATTCTAAATTAACATAACCTAACTTTCACTTATAAAAAATTACCTCAATTCTGACAGTCGGTGTCACTGACACGACACTGACATCTATTAGAGATCTGTAGATAATAAATGCATAAAGAAAAGGAACGACAATAGTGTAGTGATATTTCTTTACATATATTAAAAGTAAGAAAGGACCTAAAATTGAGCCCTGGGGTTCCCCTGCATTTTCACGTTTAACCCCGACGAATTCACACCGTTTATTTGAACTAATTGCTGTCTATCACTTAAATAAGATTCAACCAAACTTAACGCTGATTGACCTAGCCCGTAATGCTCAAGTTTTAGAAGTAATGTTTCATGATTAACGCAATCAAACGCCTTCGACAGGTCGCAGAAGATACCTATGGCATCCTGCGACTCTTCCCACGCATTAAAGATGTGTTTTAATAGGGTGACACCAGCGTCAGTTGTACAACGTCCTTTGGTGAAACCATATAATCATTATCATGCAAGATGTTATTCGTATTAAAATGAATTAGCATTTGATTAAGCATTATCTTCTCAAATACATTGCTGAAAACCGGCAACACGGATACTGGTCTATAATTATTTGTGTCTTTACTGTCCCCGGATTTAAAAAGTGGTATAACCTTACTATATTTCATTAGATCCGGAAAGACTCCTTGATCCACACACAAATTGAAAATTACAGCTAAGTATGGCGCTATAGTCTGAATAATGGAGGTACAAGCTTTGATGGACATTCCCCACAGATCTTCAGTCAGTTTGATGTTGATTTGCTTAAAAGCTTTTATTACTGTTATGGGGTTTATATGTGAAAAGTTAGATACATTCGGGCAGGCTGAAACGTTCGCGTTTAATAATCAAGAATTTAAGGTTTCAGTAGTTTTAATTGGGATGTTGGTAAAGAAATTTACAAATTCTTGCGCATCTTTTTTGTTATCTCTAATAAGTCCGTGTGTGGTCTCAAGCGTGTAATCAGTATTATTTCTTTTATTCCTGTTCGTTTCATTATTTATAATTTTTGAAACCGTCTTGATTTTATTTTCTGCTAATTTAACCTTATTTCTAATGTACAAGGCCTTAGCTGCCTTACATGTATTTAAAAAAAATCTCGAGTAAGTAGCAACATACTTATGAAACGTTTAAGTGTTAATACAAGGCTTAAGGCCATATATCTCGTAAAGTCTTTCCCTACTTTTTCTAAGTCCTGTAGTCGCCCAGTCACTGAATAAAAAATTAGGGCATACAGTTTTAGTTATGTTCTTAAAAGAGTTATTGAACTCTTTTTGAACCACTGAAAAAACTTCATCATACAAAATATTACTATCATTCACTGGGAGGTCCTGATCGCTTAACTTAGCGATTAAAGTGCTGTTAAATTTATTTAATTTACCGGATGTTATTGGTCTGGATTGAATCTGCACTTGTTTTATTAGCATATTAGACTCAAATGTCACAAGTAGCCCACTATGATTCGAAGGCAGATAATTTATAATGGCATTGTCCAAGTAGTTGCAGCAACAAAAAACATTATCAATACATGTAGCAGAAGTCAGTGTAGTTCGGGTTGGTTCCGTAAACACATGTGACAAATTAAATGATTTAAAGAGATTTAATAACCTACTTCTATCTGAATTATCTTCTAGAATATTAATATTAAAGTCACCACAGACTAGTTACTAGTTTATTACCCATTGCGAGTTTTGCCAAAACATCTACCATCACTGACTCGAATATAGAGTAGTTCTTATAATTAGGGGGTCTGTAGACGCACACTATGGCATGCTTATCCAGCTCAACACAAGACAGTTCAACACTATGTTCAACTGAGAGGTCTACTATATCTTTACGAGGTTTTGAGTTTAATACCATTTTTAATTAATATAAGTGAACCCCCACGCAACATAATATTTCTGTTAAAACAACTGCCCACAGTATAATTTTCATAATTGATTAGCACTGCATAATCTTTCAGCCAATGCTCAGTGAAACAAACAATTTCAAACATTGTTTTTTCTAAAAACAGTTCGATTTCTAATTCCTTTGAAGAAAAACCCTGAATATTTTGGTGAAATTATTTCAGAGAATTCTGTTCAGACCTTATTTTTAAATAATTTTTTTGCGAGCAAGAAGGTACCTTTTTGATGGTGGATATACTCGTAACTATTGCGTTATTGATACCCTCCCTTGTCCTATCAACTAGTTTAAAGAATAAATATTAATAGCATTTTTGCTAATGTTATTCAAGGCCAATACCACCTTTAAATTAGTACTATTACTAATATCAATAATAACTGGATACTTCGACATACTACTTATGTCTGAGTTTATTGTATAAGATAATAGCCGAGCTATTTGATGTCTTACCCTAAGAGGCAGATACAAAGTATCGCCTGTCGACTTTAATTTATCAACAAAAATGTTGATGTCAAAAAAAAAACTAGTTTGTCACTATAGTGACTCACAAGAAAGTGCAGATGCTTATTAAGCATGTGAATGTGATTATTTTGTCTATTTGACAATTTATCCAAGTAAGGGAAGGCACACAAAATAATTTTACTGCAATTTAACTTAAACATCTCTTTTACACACTCAGTGATGTCATCTTTTTTTACTTTTTTACTATTACCTACAAATACAGTTAAATTGGTATCTGGTTTATAAATATTCTTTGTCACAGATTCCATTATTTGCTTGTAAGATGACCCGGGCATGCAATAATTAAAAGTGGAATGACTGTGATTGCCATTTAGTAATTTACCGAAACCTTTTCCAATACCGTCTGAAAACATAACCGAATGAAAACCTTCTTTACTTTGACTAGATGAAAAGCCAGCACTCTCAGGCCGGTCTACTTGAGGCAAATCCTGTGCTACATTTGATATGTCTTGTACGAAGACACTGTTTTGAGACACCCTCTCAGCTTGAACCGGGTCCTCTGTAGCATCAGGATGGACTGCGATTAGATTTGAGACTGTCTGGCAGTTATACTGACACCTCACTAACTACTGGCAATAGACATCATGCATTCGGCCCCATTGGGCTGAATGCATTACCAAAGAGATCGCTTTGCTATTCAGCCTTGTCTTCATGTGGGTATAATAGTCATCAATTTTAAATATTGAACGGCGAAGCTCAATTTCGATCTTGAAAAAAATAATTAAAACGTTCTTTAAAAAGAATCAATTCTTTTTAATGAAAAAAGGCGGGAATAGAAAACTTTTACTTTAAATATTGTTTGTTTTTGGGATTTTTTTATAATTACGTGCTAATTAGGAAAAAACATGAGTTCTTCAAGTGATGAAGATATAAGCTGCACTCCCGATTCAATGAAAATGGAAGCTGAAGCAGCAATTAACAATATTTTGCCTGAAACTTCTAAAGAGAGATAGTTGAAAACTTACGACGAGTTCATAAAGTGGCGAACAGAAAAACGAGTAAAGTCTTTATCCGAGACTGTATTCTTAACATACTTTAGTGAGCTATCAAAAAAGCTGCAGCCATCTAGTTTGTGGAACATTTATTCAATTTTAAAAGCAACTGTGAGTACTAAACACGACATCAATATCAAGAACTATCCAAAATTATCATCTTTTCTAAAAAGACAATCTGCTGGGCACAAAATTAAAAAGTCTAAGGTTTTTATAGCGCAAGACGTGACAACATTCATAAATCAAGCCCCTGATGACATATATTTAGCTGTAAAGGTACGTAAAATAATAATCATATAATAAAAGTATTACACTTCATAATTAATTTTTTATACTCTTACAATCCTATAAAACATACTTATTTTTATATTTCGCTTGTTTTAGGTAGTTCTTATCTTCGGTATAAGTGGCGCATGCCGAGGTATTGAATTGACAACTATAACAATAGAGAACATAGAACAGCAGGGTCAGTTGTTAGTAATTAAACTACCGAACACAAAAACTAAAATTGACCGAATATTTGTAGTTCCTCAAGAATTCTCTGAATTGGTACAAAAATACAGAAATCTTCGTCCTAAAAATGTAAACACCAACCGATTTTTTTTGAAGTACCAACAAGGCAAGCGCTACAAAGAAGTTATTGGAAAAAACCATCAGAAGTATGCCGAAGCAAATCGCAAGTTATTTAAAGTTAGCAAACCCGGAATTGTACATAGGTCATTGCTTCCGGAGAACATCTGCTACACTTTTAGCAGATTCTGGTTCCACTATAAAAAGGCACGGTGGGTGGAAATTCAGCAAGGTGGTTGAAGGTTACTTTGAAGATTCCATACAAAATAAAAGTAAAATTACCAACAAAATTACGAAAACTATTCAGCTTTCAAAAAATGAAACATCTTTTTCAAGAGATGATTCTCAACCATCAACTTCTGCTGAAGAAAGTTTCATCCCGTCAGATTTTGTCCATGACCAACAAATATCTCAATCTCAAACTATTAACATACCCAAAAAACACCAGTCCTTAAAAATTTGAAAATTGTTCTCATTTCACTATACATTTCAACAAATAAAATGTTTTATTCTAGTAATGCCGGTTTTTTTCTACTTACCTCACAATCGAGATGTAAAGCAGAATACTTAGCTCGGGTATAAGCACCAATTGCACCCTCGAACTATAGGCGCCCTCGCTGCGCTCGTGCGCTTTAATATCTCTGGCTGCAATTGATGCCTTACAGCCCTTGGCTACTAATCTACTATTAAGTGGCTACATATATCTTGTGAATTCTGGTGATTAAATATATGGTTAAAAACATGTTTAATTTTTTTACAGTTATAAGATGCAAAGAATCAGGGAAAATTTTCGAAAAGTAATGAATCTGCGAAAAACAAAAAGTGGTCAGTAAGAGTTAAGTTTTCTGACACCATACTTGACAGATGATGAAAAAAGAGCAAGCAACGTTTCAAGAACTAGGACTCGATTGTCCCCAAGTCCACATTCTGGTATGGATTCAAGTCGGCTTTATTCCAAATGGTACATAATGTAGAAATAGAAAAGAGTAACGAAGAGACTTCCTTTAAATTGATACTTCCAGAAATTACTACTACTCCCTCACCGTCTTCAGCTGAATCCCGGCTGCCACGCCATTATAGTAATCGAACTGAAAATGAATCCTACAAGATTATTCCAAGCGCCCCTCAGCCGATCGATTCCAACATTGGCTTATCGCCTTCAGCTGAATCCCGGCTGCCACGCCATTATAGTAATCGTTCCAAAAACGAATCCTACCAGATTATTTCAGGAGCCTCTCAGCCGATTGATTCCAACAATGGCTCTGAATTAAGCCAGATCACTGAGGTGACTGCCTCTGAATCCAAAGGTTTCATAAACGAATACTTATTGTTTAGCAAGTAAGTAGCCTCACTAAAACTTATCGTTTAAATTTTTGTTTGTAATGCTAAGCTTATTAAAAACTTAAGTGCTTTTACTTGTATTATCCTATCATTGTAATTTAAATACCTACTTTAAAGAAAAAATAAATGCGTTTTCACCTCAAACAAACAACGAGTGTTTCTTCTGGTCCAATTGCCTTTCTATATTTTGTATTTTGTCTAGTTAGATGCGTTCCCAGTATATCCAACAGCTGGCTGAACTTGAGCGGAGTCATATTGAAATATTTAAAAAACCGTTTATCATCCTTTAGCAAGTCAGGGAATAATGTGTGATACTCTCCAAACTGTTGTCTTTTTAAATTAATGTCATGAACCCATTTCTTTTTTTCTTTCATGTTCTTCTTCTAACAATAGGCAACCGACAATTACAGGATCAAGTGCCATAGTACACTACGTAAGTTTGTTATGTTCAGATACTCGTAATATTCGTATAATAAGTTGGATAAAAGTGAATATGATTCCGACAACACTGTGCGTGCGGCGTGTTCGGCGCGTCCGGCGCGTTCGGGGCGGAGAGCGCGGGGCCTTGAGAAAATGCGATGACTGCGGCACGTGCGGCTCCTGCGGCGCGGATAGGTGCGTGTTCACCTTTAGTTTCCTCCACGGATTACTAACGGTCAGCTTATTGCATTATCATTATTAGTTGCTTCCACACCATACCAACAGGATAGTTTATTGTATTATCATTATTATTTGCTTCCACAGCATTAAGATAGATTATTGTGTTCTCATTATTACCTCAAACCCACCTCCATGGATGATGATAGTTTGATGTTGATATAACCTATTGTGTTATTAACTGCCTCCAGAGCTATAGGTTATTGGGCATCTCAATAATTAGAGCTTGTTTTATTATACATTTTTATATATACACACATTTTACTTTGGCCTAGTTAGAATACTGCAAATTTAGTTAATTTATAAAATGTAAAATCGGCACTTACGCAAGAACACCAGTCTTCGGTTTGTATCGAGCTCGCACAACATTCAACATTTTTATAACATTTTTCTATTATTTTATTATTACATTAGTTTAGTGCAATTTAGTATTAAATACCTTTTTTAACATTAAAATTAATTTTATTAAACATTTAACATTAAGTGTAAAGGCTCCTGCCCTTACATATTTGTCCTTCGAGCCGTTAAGAGTAGAATCAGTGCCGTGGTACGTTTCACTGACGGGAACATTTGAACATTAATTAGAACATTCAACAAAAACAATGTCAACAGTGATAGTGAGTGAGAGCTACACAGATCGGGGTGAAGTATAAGCAGAAAGCGTAAGCAGCGAATCGGTGAGCACGTTCTATATTACTTATTTTTCTGAAATTTTGGATTTATTGTGAGCACAAACCACCGTTAACAACAATGGCTTCTTACGATGCTTTACTTAACTTGCAATCTACAAATCTTGATGCTATCAAAAGAATAAACGAAAACTTTAAGAAAGATAGTTCTACACGTAAAACCACTCTTGAATATCATGATGACAGACTTCAAAACCTGGAGGAGTATTGGAGTGAGTTTAAAAAGAACGACATCCAATTAGCTTTGTTTAAAGGCAAGACGTCCAGACTTCTTGCCTTTAAACAAAGCTAATAATTATTACGAGAATCGCAATACGAGCGTCTGGAACAAATATACGAAGAAACGAAGTGTATTATAATGAAGTCGAAACAAAAATTATTGGCGAAAATCGATGACGACCAATTTGCTTCTTTTAGCCAGTTACAAAAACAAGAAGAAAGGTCAGGTGCCCAAGAGAATGTTCCAGAACAACAGGAGAGCGATGAGATCGCGGACGATTCGAATAACACGTCATACAAATAGTTGCCCGTGGACCAACGGACTAAAGATATGATGAATGAGCAGTGGTCAAAAATCAAGGCGTTTGAGAAAACAGTACGGAACATGGACATTGAACATTTAAAAGAAAAGTGGCAACTTGAAGATAAGTTGAGGACAATAACTCAACGTTGGGAAAAAGTTGATAGTACTTATTGGAGGCTTGATAACATGTTGGACAACACGCAAGCATTTGAAAGTGATTACAACAGATTAGAAAGGCTGTATGAATTCAGCAAGAAACAAATAAACAAGAGGATTTGGGATAACAAACATCAGGAAAAATCCACGCCCAAAATTGAACTTCCGATTTTCAGTGGTAGCTATGCCCAGTGGACAACATTCATGGACTTATTCGAGGAAATCGTGCATCGTAACACTTTCATCAAAAATGCAACATCTGAAAGCGAAATTGAAGGGAGAGCCCGAGCGATTAATACAGCACGTGAACATCAGTGCTGATAACTACGAAGCTAGTTGGCAGATTATTCAACAGAGGTATGATAATAAGAGGCTATTATTTACCTACCAGGCAAACATTTTACTGAGTCTACCCAACATACAAACCCCAACGGCATCTCTACTGAAAATAATGCATGACACGACCATTGAGTGCCTTCAAGCTATTAAGAATCTGCAGTACGACACTTCTAGTTGGGACCCCTTAGTAGTTCACATATTATTGCATAAGCTGGACGCAGACACACGCCAGTAATTCAATGAATCCATGAAAAATCCAAGGGAAATGCCACCACTAAACAAGTTACTGAATTTCATTGAAACCAAATTCATGTCAATGGAATCGGGTACAAACCCGAACCGCCCACGAAACTATAACAGTTAAGTTTTCAACCGAAAACAGTTCATAATGCAACATACAGCAAGCCTAAGGTGCAGCAACAGCCCATTCAAGGGGGTACTAAGAACATGCCGAGAACATTCCATAACCAGCAAACATTTCCTAATTCCTTTATAAGTTGTCCGAAATGTAATAAACAACACGGGCTCTACAATTGCAGAGAATTTTTATGTATGTCACCAGAAGAAAGGTTAAAGACCGCTAACAACCTACATGTATGTCTAAATTGCCTATTTAGTCATAACGGCGAAAAATGTTCCTTGGAAAAAAAAGTGCAAGCACTGCGATGAGCCGCATAGCAGCATTTTGCATGAGGCGATTGGAATCGCAAAATCGAGAACCGGCAGGGCTAATGTAGGTCAACAATTGAACACGCATTTAACACACGACAACTCAAATGAGGTACTGCTAGCCACGGCCCAGGTCAAAACAATAGCCTAAGACGGCAGTACGATCATTTTACGCGCTTTATTAGACCAGGGCTCTCAGATTAGCCTAATTACAGAAAATGCTGCACAAAGATTGCAGTTAAAACGAAACAAGATGAGCGCGGTGGTGTCAGGTGTTGGTGCTTCAGCCACCACCAAGTGTAAAGGAGTGCTCCATCTTAAATGCCAAGCGATATACAATGACTTCAACATTAACATTAATGCACTTATTATCTAGGCAATAACAAACAAATTGCCAAGTAAAACAGTAAATAAAGGTAATTTACAACTCGCTGATCCTGATTTTAGCATATCTCAGGATATAGATTTACTATTGGGAGCCGATGTATATTCCGAAATATTGTTAGAGGGATTAATAAAAACAAACACGTCATCCATCATAGCACAACAAACCCAATTAGGCTGGGTAGTATGTGTTAATTACAAAACATTAAATTGCCATGTAATTGTCAACAACATTCAGGATCTTGCCCAATTCTGGAAACAGGAGTCCTTACAAGAAAACAAAGAAGATATGGACCGTGACAACAAGTGCGAATAGTTGTACAAAGAATCAACAACACGACATCCTGACGGGCGATACCAAGTTCGTCTCCCCCTCAATTTTATTGAACACTTAAGAACATCGAAACCACAGGCCGTCGCTCAATTTCAAAAACTTGAGCGAAAGATGGCAAAAAATCATGCGTTTGCAAAATATTATAAAGCTTTTATGGATGAATATGAAGAAATGGTTCACATGGAGCAAGTCGAAAGCAACACTAGGAACAAAAACATGGAATATTTTCTCCCGCACCACGGGGTTGTGCGGCCAGGTGCTATCACAACGAAAAGTTAGAGTTGCGTTCAACGCGTCGGCAAAAACCAGCTCAAAACACAGTCTTAATGACTTAATGGAGGCGGGACCGAATCTACAAAAAGTTGTCCTTAGCATCTTGCTGAAATGGAGACAATACAAATACGACTTAACATCAGACATTGAGAAAATTTACCGATTTATAATGGTACATCCAGAACATCAACACTTACAGAAAATAGTGTGGAGGAATTGTCCACGGCAACTACTAAGAGAATAACAACTACGTACAGTCACCTATGGTACTAAGGCCGCTCCGTTCTTAGCATTCCGAACAATTCAACAGCTAGCAATGGACGAAGGTGACAAGTACCCGGAAGCTAAAAACATCTTACTCAACCAATTTTTTGTAGATGATGCGTTATTCGGAAAGGATACCATGGACGAGGCCCGAGATACAAGAGACTAACTAATACAGCTATTGAAAGAAGGAGGCTTTATATATATATACATTAAAGACAAGAAGACTAGATCACGACACAGGGTATCCTAGTGTGGGATCTAGGGCTACTTAAATGCAAATCGTTGCAATTAAAATTTTATTTGTTGTGCTTTTCATGTTTTCAGGTTAATACATTTTCTTATCTTACTTTACTTAAAAAAAAATGGCATGCAACGGGTTCCACATTATTCAATAATAACCCCCGTTTGGCAGTCGGGTAAAAACGTAAACTCATTGCAAAAATACCAATTACAGCGTCAACATGCCACTTTTTGCACTTTTGCCAATTGTTTACTAAAATTTTGTTTTACCTACCTAAATGTAATGAATGCTATAAAAATAAGTTAAGTTACTTTTTGTCCAGTACTAAACTCAACGTAGGTACTTTGAATTGTTTAAAATTCATACACACCCACACACCTTGTCCCCGATGGGGATAGGCAGCAACCACAGATCGCCACTTGCTACGATTCTTACATACTCCTCAAATAAAATTTTCTCAAATAACTGAGCCATTGTAATTCTTAAGACAAAAGAAAGAACCATATTTAAACAATAACATTGAATTCCTAGTCAGCTGTCTTATTTTATGGAGTAATGGCTGTTTTCATTCATTTTACTTTAACAAATTGTCACACAAACAACAGCAGGCACCAGTCTTGCCAAGGGGTATTGTGTTACCCAGTTACTGGGTTTTGGTTGCTCCATGTAAAACATTAGTATTCAGCCGAATCCAGTTAGACAGGAGGCCGACCCAAACTTGGCTGATTGATTGAAATTGTCACACAAAGGTCACTAACCTTGCCTTGTATTTTGAAAATACATATACAAATATTTTTTCATAATAGACCTTAAGGCACGGACATTCCAGTTGCACGTATAAGACGCGAGGATTTAAAGGTTAACTTTTGTTCATCACTGTTAGCGACGCGCTCAATAGTTTAAGGAATGAGTAATGTAGATACATCCCTAGTTATAAGTTAGCTATAGAGACGGGTCACACTTTGAATCCCCCGCCACCGACAGTCTGCCACTACACGCTGATCTATGCGTACGCTAATTTTAAGTAATTTTTGTGCAACGGTCATCTTGCCTTTTTGTGAAAATTAAGCATTACCATTACATTAAGTTATACCCAAACAATTTGTTTTATTTTTTTATTTGTGTAACATTTTGAATACCTACATCAGTAGAAGGTTAGTGACTTGCATTTTATTTCTTGGTGAACTATTGTAATGATATTATGAACTTAATTTAATAAACATATTATACGCACTTGTATAATACTGCTTTCAGTTACGGTACAAGAATTGTTTAGCTGAAACCTGTATTGTTTACAATTCATACTAGAATATTAACATTGCAATCTGTAATATACAGACTCAGGTGCGTTTATGAGGAACTCGAGTTCACACAATATCATAATTTTCAAGAAACACACTTTCTTTTGGTTGTACAAAGTGATGAAAACAACTTAGATTATTCACGGATACCACACAGTAACATTTGTCTTAAACAAATTGAATTCGTATTATTTTCTTATAACAACTACTCAATAACGAAGATTATCGTTCCGAGTTAATAGCAGAAGCCTTATTTGCTGGATTATACGCATTTCTATCGAATTAAGATAAATATCTTAATTTCATGCGGGGAAATAACCAATGTTTTTGTTTTACTTGACTGTCATGGTGTTTTTCTAGTGATATAATAAAACACGTTTTATTGTATCACTAGAAAGGTTTAGGTCAGATCAGCTTGATAGAGACTTGCGAAACGTCGAAAGCAATATTTGACAAGTTGGATTCGATATATGACCAGAAAAGTAAAAACAGCAAAATGCTGTTACTCGTACATGAAAAATTCCATACTATAAAGTTCTTTAAGGATGATAGAGTTGCCGAACACATCTCTAAAATCGAAATTATTGCTAAACAGCTAAAAGATGCGGGAGAGAGAATATGTCGGAAATGTCTATTGTGACCAAAATATTGGGCTCACTGCCAGAGCGCTATCGCATGGTGCGATAAGCGTGGCTGTCACTGGAACCAAGTAAACAGACAGTAATTAACCTTACGGCACGTCTTTTGGATGAGGAATTGAATTTCAAAAGTAAGGAAGAAATGACTGAAACATCACTGGCCACCGAGAAGGTAATGAGAAAATTGTTAAAATGCTTTAAATGTAAAAAGAAGGGACACCTTGCTTGTGATTGTGGCTCCAGCTCACAACACAGTGGTTCATTTAAAAAGTGCTTATCGGTAGTGGAAAATAAAGTATATAGTGATCTGTGTGGTCCCATGTCCTTGCCATCTGTTGGAGGGGCTCGGTACTCTATGACATTCTTGGACGCAGTGTCTGGATCCATCACTGTTTACTTCCTGAAGCGCAAAAGTGAGGCTTTGGAGGCTTTCTATGTACATTTACTTGAGAATAAGTTTGATACCAAGAGAGTACTGTAATGAGCTCGATTGGTTGCGAAGAGTTATACCCAAGAAAAAGGTATAGACTATGATGAGACATTCTCACCGACAGTGCGTTATGATACTATCAAAATTATGCTCTCACTAGCGGCCAGAGAACAATTATGTATGACTCAATTTAATGTAAAGACTGCTTTTCTGTATTTTTCAATAATTGAAGAAATATTCATGAATCCACTTCCGGGTCTAGAAGCCAATGGGAAAGTTTGTAAACTTGTAAGGTCATTGTACGGACTTAAACAGTCACCATTGTGTTGGACGATACACGCGTTTAGATACGTTTTTGATGACCCATGGTTTCAAGAACTCTGAGGGGGACCGATGTTTATATATCATTAATAATTTAAATGAAGATCCCATATATTTGTTGTTATATGTCGATGATGGTCTATTGATTTACAAAAATAAAGACCAGGCAGATAAATTTATGTTTTGCAAAAAGAGTTTCAGATAACTATTATGAAGCCTAGACATTATGTGGGTATTGAAATAGAGGTTCTTGTTTATGGTTCTATATTCATTAATCAAGAAAAATATTTTTCTAAAATTGTTAATAAATTCTATATAGAAAATTCGAAAAAATGTTCCTGCAGATCCTAATGTAAAATTAAGTACTGCTAATGGTAGTCAGTATAAGGTACCGTATAGAGTGGCTGTAGGGTCACTTATGTTTGCAGCTATAGGCACGTAGCCTGATGCACTCATTTGATAATACACACTGGGCAGCTGTAAAGCAGATTCTTAAGTATTTGAATGCTACTAAGCATCTTGGTGTTTTATATAGTCAAGGTAACAAAACCATTTCAGGTTTTTCTGATGCTGATTATGGCAATTGTATTGATTCCAGAAAGTCAGTTTCTGGGTATGTTTTTGTAATGAATGGTGGTGCTGTTACTCGAAACTCACAAAAGCAGAAGTGTGTAACTTTGTCTACAATGGAGGCAGAATATGTAGCAGCTTGTTCAGCAACTAAAGAGTTAATGTGGTTGAGACAGATTCTAACTAGTATTGGCCTGAATGTTGATAAAATAACTTTGTTTTTAGATAATCAGAATTATGTAAAGCTTGTGCAGAATCATGAATTCCATAAACGCTCAAAACATATTGATATCCAATATCATTATATTAGAGAAAAAATATTTGGAAGGGCTTATTGATGTTAAGTATGTTTGTACTAAAGAACAAGCTGCAGATATTATGACTAAACCAATATCTAAAGGTCAGTTTGAGATATTAGGAAAAGCTATAGGTATTGTTAGTTTGTTTATTGCTGTTGGCTTGCTGCTAATTGCACCGCATCTAACATGCGCACTCTATGGTGCTTCCAGGGTTCTTCGTACGGGCTGAGGGCTAGACCCCTTACCCACTGCAACACGCAGCTTGCTACCTGCACGCTACCTCCGCACACTGCCCAGGTCGTGACCTGCTTACCTGCGGCCTACCCCCACGCGAACCGGTGCTGACATGCTGTCTCCAGGGACTACCTGTGGGAGTTACGAGGGCCGTCCGGCTTATTGCTGAGCCTGTGCTGAACGGGTCCCCGCGTCTGCCACGTGCTGCCATGGGACGGTACCCTTCTTACCCTATATAATCTGCTGTGGACACTCAGTCGACTAATCCCGGTCGATTAATTAGATCGTCAACCTTTTTCACATTTCTCTTAAGTATTTATCATTGTTTACATTCAGTGTTTTAACTATGAAAACGTGCGCATTGTGTAACGTGCGGTTCAACGATGGCGTTAAGTGAGAAAGCTGCGAGAAGTATTTAGATTTTGGATGTGCAAACATAACTGAAGCTGGATCGAGAAAGCTGGGTGCTGCTAGAATGACACAGTGGAAGTGCTCAGCTTTCAGAATCTCTTCTTCTTCTCCAATTGTACCCACTTCTCAGGCGACTGATCAAGCGTCCCTTGAAACCATTCTGAGTGAAATCCGGGACATGAAGCGACAGTTACTTAATTTACCGACACTAAGTGATGACATTAAGTTGATTAAGGATGAGCTATCTGAGCTGAAGTCGACATGTCAAGGTACCAGTGGCAAACTCGAGGAATTTGATGCAAGGATTGCTGAAGTTGAAACTAGAGTATCTGAACTTGAGAAGATGCTCAAGTTCAATGCAAATACGGATTTATCTAAGGTGAAGTTCGAATTCTGGTCAATTGATCAGCGGTCCCGATTAAATAATGTTGAAATCAAGAGAGTTCATATACGGACAGATGAGAATTTGTGTACGATTATTGAACCCATTGGTCGTAAAGTAAACTATAGCTGCCCCAAGACACTGATCAACTACGTTTCGAGGGTGCCCATTTACAACTCCAATGATAAACTTATAATAGTAAGTTTTCTGAACAGATAATATATCAAAGAAGATCTTATAGCGGCAGCGCGAGCTGTAAAGAACTTATTCACCTCTGATATCGGGTTCTAAGGCACTTCTCAGCGTGTGTTTTTCAATGACCACCTAAGTGTAGAAAATAAGAAGCTGCTGGGTTAAGTTAAAACTATCGCCAGGGATAAGATTTATGAGTTCATTTGGGTGAACCACGGAAAAATTCACGTACTCAAAAACACTAACTCCAAAGTTCTCATAGTGACAAAGGAATCAAATTTAAACAAAATCGCTTAATATGCACATTTTTAGATCCCGACCTAAGTGATGGTAGTAGTTCTAATTCCTCTTCTATTAATTCTCCTCAAACCTGTCGTCCGATATCAGTCGTATCACGGTGAACACTGAAGACATAGTCAACTTGCTTCGTAAATTAGATACATCGAAAGCGCCAGGCCCGGATAATATCTCATCCCAGTTTCTCGTACGTTGCGCTGCATCTATTGCAGTTACTATTTCAATTAATTTAAAAAAATCTGTAAATACTTGTGTTGTCCCCAAACTTTGGAAATCTGCATTCATAACGCCTGTACATAAGAAAGGAGTCAAAATAGACATTACTAATTACAGGCCGATATCCAAATTGTGTATAATCGCTAAGGTTTTCGAAAGGATTATTTATAACCAGGTCTATTCTGCTCTGGAACAATCGTTTAGTCCGATCCAACACGGCTTTCTTAAAGGTAGATCCACTATCACCAATCTTATTTTGCTTAATAACTACATCACTGACGCAATGGACCACGGTAAGCAAGTCGATGTTGTTTACACAGACTATAGTTAGTGTTTCGACCGAATCGACCACGTCATCCTATTACAGAAGCTGGTTCATTAGCCTTTACTAGAATTTCAGAATTGGTTAGCTTCTCAAGAAGTTGTAACAGTTCTATGTTCTATGTTAGGGGGGTTTGGTTTCCGCACTTAGTCCTTCAAATGGACCTTTGTACGTGGGTACGTACATGGCGGCCGTTGGGTGGTCACTCCAACCAGCCCACCTCCCTCCAGAAGTCAATTAGAGCTCATGGTTTCCCCAAAATATCTGTGTAAGATCTGGGTGACCCGAGGGTTCGTGTTCTTATATGGGCTACACCTGTGCATTCAAAGATAACGTGCGTAACGGTTTCCTCGGCCTCCATGCATGCCCTGCACAGGGGACTGTCCGTGATGCCTATTGTGTGGAAAAGTTTGTTGAGTGAGCAGTGTCCCGTGATGGTCCCCGTCACCAGGCGTAGGCCATTCTTGTCCAGTCGTAAAAGACGCCTGGTAAGCATACTGTCCATGGATGGCAGAGCTTCTTTGGACTGCCTACATCCCGGTGTCGAGGCCCACCAGTTCTCCGCCTGTGTCTGGGTGAATTCCTGTAGCCACCTGCGTAATTGGTTGAAGGGGATGTGTTCAACAGGTTCGGGTCCATAGACCGCCGAGCTGGATCCGCGTCTCGCAAGCTCGTCAGCCGCGTCGTTGCCCAGCGATCCGCTGTGTCCCTTTATCCGTTGTAGTGTCACCGTGTTGCGACTAGATACAGTTATTTGTTCTAGTGCATTTTGACATTCTAGTACTAGTTTTGATGTAATATATTTTTTCCGTAAGGATTGGAGGACTGATGCGCTGTCGGAGAGTATCCGTATGTGGGCGTCCGTAACCCTTCTGGCTTCTAGGGCTTGGACCGCTTGTATAATGCCCACACACTCCGCCTGATAGACGGTGTTGAACCCTCCTAGCGGTCTGGATATATGTATGTTGAAATCGTGTGAGAAGACTCCAACTCCGGTACCGGAGTCCGATTTCGATCCGTCGGTGTATACTCTCATCTCTTTTGGGCCTGAGTAGTCACATCGTTCTTCTGTGAGTATTATGTTGTAGTGCCTGTGAAAGTGGTGTGTTTTGGGGGCTTTGTCGCATGGTGATGAACATCGGTTTACGCTTGATTGCATCTTCCATTATGCGTCTGTGCTTAATTCTGGAGTCTTTATTTAGGGTACCTGATAGATGGAGTCTAAAAGTGGCCAGGGCTGCCTCCTCCCGCACCATAAGGTGTAGAGGTGGCAGTTCCAGCATTGCCTGTAGGGCTGCAGTGTATGTGGTTCTCATACTGTTAGTGATTGCAACGCAAGCAAACCGCTGCAGTTTTTCGAGATCTCTTTGGGCTGTGCTGAGGTCTGTCCTGGGCCACCAGACCAACGAGCCATATGTGAAGATTGATCGGATGACTGTGGTGTATAGCCAGTGGGTGACCATGGGGCTAATCCCCCAGTTCCAGCCTAGCAGTCGTTTGCACTGCCACAGGGATATACTGGCTTTTGTGATAATATGGTTCATGTGTTTTGCCCAATTCAATTGTTTGTCCAAATAGATGCCCAGGTACTTGGTTTCGGTTGAAAGGCTTAGGATTGTTCTGAAGAAACGCGGTAGTTGCAGTGTCATCGGTTTCCTCTTTTTTGTGAAGAGAATAAGTTCAGTTTTTGTGGGGTTTACTGAGAGTTGGTGCTCGTTGCACCATTCCTCTACTATTCTCAGGGCTTGACGCATGAGATTGCAGAGTGTTTTCGTGGGTCCCGTTTATTATCCGCGTAGCCAACGGTGAAATAACCACTGTCGTTGAGTGTTTTGATGAGGCTGTCAGGTACCAGGTTCCACAGAAGTGGCGAAAGGACGCCCCCCTGCGGACCGCCCTTCGCGACGATGGCCTTCGTAGTGTCGTTAACCGTGACTTGAACCGCTCTCAGTTTGAGCATATTGGTGATCCAGCCCCCTAGGGTCGGGTCTATGCCGTGTCTGTCGAGGGCCGTGTTGACGCTTTTGAACATGGTCTTATCGAAGGCGCCCTCGATGTCAATGAAGGCAGCCAGTGCTGAGCATTTGTGGTCCACTGCGCATTCAATTTTAGAAACTAAGTTATGCAACGCAAATTCTGTTGATTTGCCTGTGGAGTACGCATGCTGCTGTTTGTGCAGTGGTTTTTCCATGAGTTTTTCCAGAGGCCCATCACGGATGTGCCTATCACAAGAGTCTTTCGATGGTTTTCAGTAGAAAGGATGTGAGGCTATATGTCTGGGGTTGTGTGTAACCAGTATTCCCGGTTTGGGTATGAAGATGACTTTGACCTCGAACCATGCGAGAGGTACGTATCTATGTGCTATGCAGGCCCGATAGATCTCCAACAGCCATGGCGTTAGATAATCTACCCACCACTGTAGCAGGGCTGGGAAGATGCCATCCAGCCCCGCCGACTTGTATGGCTGAAAGGTGCTTATAGCCCATTTTATCCGGTCTACTGTTACTATATTGTGGGCTCTTGACCAGTCTTGTTCCGCTGGGGTCCATTCGGGTTCAACCTCCCACGTCCTGTCCTCTTGGACTTGACAGTCCGGGAAGTGAGTTTCGAGGAGGACCTTGCTGATTTCATAGTCGGTTTGTGTGTATGAGTTGTCGGGTTTTTTCAGCGCGCCGAGGGTTCGGTCCTGGTCAGTTGATAGGATCTTCCGTACCCTTGCAGCCTCATTATTTGTTTCAATAGATTCACAGAATTTCCGCCATGCCATCCTCCTGGTGGTTCTAGACTGTTTTTTGTATGCATATTGGGTATCTTTGTATGAATCCCAGTCTTCCGGGAGTCTTGTGTTTTTTGCTTTGTTAAATTGCTTACGAACGTGTCTCTGAGTTTACCAAGTTCAGCGTTCCACCAGGGGTTCCTCTCGTTCCTGCTTTGTGGCGCTCTTGATTTACAGCATGCGTGGTAAGCTTCTGTTAGGTATTTGGATAATATTGTTACGGTGTGTTCTAATTGTGCTTGGTCCCTTATGGGTGCTAGTGCTAGATGTTCAGCCAATACTGAGGCTTTTGAACCCGGGAACGTTGGTACGCCTCGGGTTTCGCCTCGGTGCGGGTTTTTTAGTGTTTGTAGTTAGTGTAAAGCGGATCCTTCTATGGTCTGAGCAAGAAGGCTCGTCCGATACGTGCCAATTTGTTATAAGGTTTGTCGCGTTTTCTGTGGCGAGTGTAAAATCTATGATCGTTTGTCCACGGGCCGTGTCCCAAGTGGGTTCTGTGCCGCTGTTAACAATGTTAAGATTAGTAGAGAATAAAAAGGTGGATAGTACCTCTCCTCTGGAGTTCGGTGTGACACTACCCCAGAGCGGGTGGTGGGCATTTGAGTCGGTGCCGATGATCAGGTCCAGACCTGCGCGCTCACAGCGCTGCACTAGGTCGGCTAGCTCCTTTGGCGGGCAATCTGAGTCCTCGCCTGGCATGTATGCCGAGGCCAGTACAACGTCTGGATCGCTACCTTCAGTATGGAGCCTGACAGCTGTCAGGCCTCTGGAACAGAATTGAGTCAGTGTCATTAAGGGAATTTCATTGGGTATGTACACGCAGGTTCTTGGCTTGTCTTGGCGCGTGTGTCGAGAATTATCTTACCTCCGATGTTACTGAGGCCACATATACTGTTTTTCCTGATCCACGGCTCTTGGATCAGTGCGATGGTTCGGGGCTTTGCGTCCAGTGCCCTGCGTAAGGTAGGCTATGCTGGAGGTTGGTTTGGATGATGTTGACGGGTGGGGATGGTGATGGAGATGTGGTGGAGTTAGTCGGAGGTGGATCCATCAGATAGTCCTTCCGAGTCCACCTCTCTGTAATTTTCGACGTGTCGGTCGCCCGGTGACGAGGCAAGGAGCGGCTCGTTCCAGCCAGGTGATGCGGGCGGTAGGGTGTCGCCGTCCTCGGCCATTGCCGCTCGGGCCATCTTCTCCTTGAGCTGGACAATGTCGCTTGTCAGAGTCGTCGTCGGTTCCGTCGTTTGTTCTGATGGTTTCCCATCCGTGTTGTCAGTCTGGGTGTCGGAGGGTCGGGTCGTGGGACAGAAGCGCACGTATATCGACCCTAAGAGGTACGATATCCGTCGCTCCCGCCCCAGGACCTTTTCGGCTTCCTCCGGTGGCAGCCCCAGGGTCAGGTATGTCCCGTAGCGGTCGCCACCGACTGTTGTCGCCCTGTACAGTGACCACCTGCTGATGTCATACCAGGTATTCTGACGGATCAAAATACCGTGGAGCCTGCCCACATCATCTCTGTAGCGAGGGACGAAGAGCGAGACTCGGACACGGGTGGGCACGTCGGTCTGTTTTAGTACCGTCAGTGTAAGGTCGTTGTCGGGAAGTTTTATGTGGGGAACATTCTGGGTCAGCCAGTTCAGAGCATTCTCATCTTCGCACCATAACTGCACCGTGCCTTCCCCTACCCGTGTGTTTTCGCGGAAGGCCGGGAGTGGTGTCGTCGAGTCCGTGTCTACAGTCTGGCCTCTAGTGCGGTCTTTATGGGCTCGGCCTCTTGCCTAGTCAGTTCTCTGCCGGGGTGGGGAAGGCAGATTGCTACCGCCAGCCGCGCAGGAATATCATTCGTGGACCGCGTGTAGGTTCTCTGCCCCCCTGAGCGGAGTGGGTCTTCGCCCGCTTTGCGTCCCCCTGAAGTGTACTTGGCGAGGCTGTGTGTCACCCTCTTTAATGGCGCTTTCCCACTTGGTCCAGGCTGCAGGTTAGGGGGGCTTGGCACGGTCTTATTTGTCTTTCGTGCAGCTCCACCAGGCTTGCTCCTGGTGTGTTTGGGTTTAGGTCCGTCGTGGGTTCTGTCAGTGTCTTGGGGTCGGTTTGCGGCCCTGGCAGGTTCTGTCGCGTGTCAAGGCTTTTCGCGTTGGGTTTCCCCTACGCGTACTTGCGGCTGGTCGCGTACCATCCCTTCGGCATCCGATCGCGCTTCGCTCTGGCTGGTGCCGTCGCGGGTATTGCGCTTTCGGTCGCCTACTTTACTCTCGCGGGCTAGGATTTTTCCGCGCTTACTCAGCGGGCGTATTCCATCAACTACAGCCAGGAGAGTTGTGGGACTGCCAGTTCCAGCATCTTTCCCCGTGTCTGTCTGTCCGTGCTGGTCTGGGTCGTTGTCTGGGTAGTTAGTATTTGAACCCTATCGAAAACCTATGGGTCAAATAGTTTTAAATTGGGACACATCCGAAGTGCGGCAAAAAAAACAAATTTCCTGAAATCGTGCCATCGACATGGGTGCTCCCTTGGGAGGAACATGGTGTGCGGTATGCGTAGCAGCTCCGCTACTAACTAATCTACTTATAATCAAAACTATTTTTAACACACTATTTAAGTAAATGATCAATAGTGTGAATGCTAAACCATTAAAATATTACAGATTCTGTGGTGATGCTATTGTTATAAATGGAAATGCATTTTTTAATTTAAATAACATGTTAATTCAATACACAAAGCTATAAATCTGTAAAACATTTCACATATTAATTAATTTTCATGATAACAAACAGCCAAACATTAGCACGCCTTTTAAAAAATGTTTATAAAGTTTCGAATATGATATTATAAAATGTATAATTATAAATTTTGAACTATGAGCATTTACTAACTTTATCTTACTTAAGTATTGTAGGATTTCAACTTCAACTCAGAAATGAAACAAAGATTAAAAAGATATTCTTCGATATAATTCTTACAGCAAAATATCAACGCTCCGTTTGACGGTTTAATCACCATTCGTGCCAACACGTGCTCACGTCAAAAACTGCCACACTTCAAAAATAGTGGCAAAAGCCTCAAGTCTCAACAGCCAAACAATGTTCAATAAATTAGTCGATCACTACTTTAGTGACGGGTATCTGTCAATGTTACCAGATAATAATTGGATGGATTTGTATGATACTATAGATTAAATGAAAAGTTAAAACGTTATTGTAGAACACGTATCCTAAATAAAAATAAATAAAACAACAAATCAGCTTTTAAAACTTTATTCTTCTTCTCTTACAAAAACATCGTTAAGGAATGATGCCAGCATTATTCCTTAACGATGTTTTTCATATAATTTATTTTGCCATAACATTATTTTGATATCGAGCTCAACCAAGGTACCAGACTATTGTCATGTCATCACATGTGCGCAACATCTAACAGTTCGCATTCCACAAATGCAACTACAATAATATCCTTATATGCCATTTGCCGAATTATTTTGTCTGGCAGATATCAAATTGTACGTCTATACCAATATTATAAAGAGGAAAGATTTTTTTGTTTGTTTGTAAGTTTGTACCGAATAAGCTCCAAAACTACTGGACCGATTTCAAAAATTCTTTCACCGTTGAGAAGCTACTCTATCCCCGGGTGACATAGGCTACTTTTTATCCCTGTATTCCCACGGAAACGGGAACTACGCGGGTGAAACCGCGAGGCGTCCTCTGGTATAGTATATTTTAAGACTAGTGTCGGTATTTAATTCTACGAGTACCTCTTATGAATATACTTTCATTGGCTGACAGTGTGCCTGGCTAAAGCAAATAATATAAGGTCAGGCATGGTCATTTATAAAAATCTTCTAGCATTGGGTGATTTGCATCTATACTTAAAAAAATAGCTCTTCGTCTATTCATGTTGTTTTGAACAATGAAATCGCCTAATACATTAGGCAAATTCACACGTTGCAGGTCTCGATTCAATATTGCCTCAGCATCTGGCCGGTCTACTAGGGTAGAATGGAAGGCATTTAGAACAGCAGCTCATATCTTAAGGTCATCCATTAGGTAGGAGAATGCTACATTAAAATATTCTTGTCAAAATAACTTAATTGTAGTTGACCATTAACAACCTCCACAACCCACCTACACAAAGTTACAAACCTATTTTCATTTGCATTTATTGTTGACAGTTGGATTTCCCCAGCTTCTAAAGATTCAGGTTTGTAAACCTTGTATATATTTTCTAATAAAAGCAGGGCAATCTCGAAACCCTCTGTCGAGGATAAAAATATCACCAGGTCTAAAATATTGCCAGTAGTGGTCATTTTAATTTTGAAATAATAATTTCATAATATCTGCATCAGACATAGATTTAGGAGTGGGCGTACTCAGGGTTCTCAAATGATAACGATCAGACATCGTGAAAATACAGTAATTGTGTACAATTTAATTATAAGGGCGCTGATAGATATTTAAATGATATTTGTAATTATCTAAATAAGGATAAACAGAATTTGAGATTTCCCATGTCGCAAATGGGAATTAATTGGCAATTTGACCCCCCAGTCTGCCCACATTGGGGTGGTATTTTTGAAAACATTGTGAAAGTAGCAAAACCGCTTCTCCGCCGTGTTGTTGGTGAAACAATTTTCATATTTGAGGAACTTGTTACGGTGTTTTGTAAAGTTGAGGCCGTCCTCAATTCGCGGCCTCTCTGTTCGATCTCCTCAGACCCAAATGACCTGGAAGTCATGACCCCTGGTCATTTTTTGATCGGTCAGCCCCTCAACGCCCTGCCGGAATACCCCTTCAGGGAAATTAAATCTTCGCAATTGACGCGTTTTGCATTGCTCCAACAGATGTCCCAAAGTTTCTGGCATCGTTGGTCTGCTGCTGCAAAATATGCAAGTACTCTAAAGTACTTGCATATTTTGCAGCAGCGCGTTAAGTGGACTGACAAAACTGACCCTCCCAAAGTCGGAGACCTTGTACTTGTTAAAGAACCAAATTAGTTTCCTTTGTATTGGCGTCGTGGACGCATTGTACATTTATTCTATGGGTCTGACGGAGATCCCAGAGTTGCAAAGGTCATGGTCGGAGATTCGGTTTTGAAGCGAGCAATTTAGCACGCTTGCCCATTTATTAGCGGACATAACTCCTTATGTCCGAGACGGGGGGATTTTCTGAACAAAACGTTTCGCTCACTATTTGATATTTAATTGCAACACCATGTCAGTTGGCTGTCCTAATAAATTCCTTTTTCCATACAGGCCAAGTTCCAGAGTCATGGAAATCCCAAATCATTATCCCAATATTGAAACCGGGCAAAGACCCAAAAGACTCAGCTTCGTATCGCCCTATCGCTCTATCTTCTGTCTTGTCTAAAATCATGGAGAACCTTATCAAGAACCGGCTTGAATGGATCTTAGAAACCAAAGGCATTTTATCCAGATCTCAGTTCGGTTTTCGAAGGGGTATGGGCACTCTGGATAGCCTTAGCATTTTCTTTTCTGACGTCCGCATTGCTTTTTCCAAAAATGAAAGCGTTCTTGGTGTTTTTCTAGACATAGCTTCAGCCTACGATAATGTCCAACTTCCAATACTCAGGCAAAAGCTGCTACAGCTGAGTATCCCTGTGAGGATGGTCAACATCATCTGTAATCTCCTTATGTCCCGCTCTATTTCAATTCGCCTTCAAAACTCCCTTTCTCCAAGCCGTCTAGTGTGGAAGGGCCTACCTCAGGGGTCGGTCTTAAGCCCAATTCTTTATAATCTATACACTTATGATTTAGAGTCTTCAGTTAGCTGCTTCTGTAAAATTTTACAATATGCCGACGACATTGCTCTCTACTGTAGTTTAGCCTCCTTCTCGGATTCCGCATCTCGCTTAAATTCTGCCCTTCACTATTTAAATCAATGGTTGACTGACCACGGCCTAAGCCTGTCAGTCCCCAAGTGTAATGCTGTTGTCTTCTCCCGCAAACGTAATATTCCCCCGATAAACCTCTTAGTTGATAATGAACCCATTTTGATTCATGACAAAGTTAAATTTCTTGGCCTTATTCTTGACTCAAAATTATCTGGTTACAATCATTTGGACTACATTTCCAAAAAATGTGAAAAAGGCATTAATGTCCTGCGTGCCCTCTCTGGAGTACGCTGGGGAGCTCATCCAACTTCCCAGAAAATCTTATACAATGCCATAGTTCGTAGTCACTTTGACTATGGAAGCTTTCTCCTGGAACCGTGCAACAAAATAGCCCTCTGCAAACTTGAAAAGATCCAATCCAAGTGCTTGCGCATTATCACGGGAGCTATGAAATGCTCACCTATAAATGCCCTTCAGGTGGAATGTTTTGAGCCCCCACTTCACCTTCGTAGACAATTTCTCTGTGATAGGTTTTTTTATAAAGTCATCCAGAACAAATCTCATCCCCTTCTCCCCCTTATTCGTACTCTTTGTGAGTTAATCCCAACGTCCCCCTATTGGACCCATAAAAATCCTCCTCTACTTGTTATTAGCTTTAGGAAACTTAATAATATGCACATTTCTTTAGTCCAATCAAAAACAGACCCTCTATTTGAAGTAGATTTTGACTCCTTACTATTCCAACCAAAAATTATTCTTAACTTTAGTATCTCTAAACATGACCCTGCAGCCAATGATAAACTCAACAGAATTCTAGCTGAGGACTGGCACGATTGGCTCACGGTATTTACTGACGCTTCTAAGTTGTCAGATGATAGCAATGTCGGTTCTGCTGTGTGGATCCCAAAATTCAAAATTATCCTTAATGTCCGTAGTTCTCCATTTGGCTCTATTTATACTGGGGAAGCAATAGCTCTCCTGGAAGCAGTTTCCTACATTGAATCGCATGGACTCAACAAATCCCTAATTCTCTCGGATTCTCTAAGCTGCCTTCAGGATTTATTAAAGTCGCCTTTCCGTTCTCGTCACAATTTTTCTCTTGTTTTACAGATAAAACAACTTCTTTATAGATGCCACTGTTTAGGTATAGAGATTGCACTGGCTTGGATCCCTAGTCATTCTGGAATTGTTGGTAACGAGAATGCGGACTCGATTGCCAAGTCGGCTACTCGGAATGGGATCGAATCACGTCCATCTTGTTATCCCCGTGATTTGCGCTGTCTTGCTAAACCAGAGATGATGAAGAGCTGGAATACCCATTGGCAAAACTCACGTTTATTGAAGGGAAAATTTTATGGCTCTATTCAACCATATATTCCTTCTAAATGTTGGTTCAGCAAACTTAAATTTTCAAATAAATCAGCTACCTCCGTTATAATTCGACTCCGACTTGGGTTTGTTTGCACTCCTGTCTTTTTGGCCAAAATACACGTGAGAGACAATTCTTTGTGTGAATGCGGTCTAGCGGAAGGTACTCTGGAGCACTTATTTTTTTCCTGTTCTCGTTTAACTATTCCCCTTTACGACTTGCTTCCTGATAACATTCCCCGCCCAATTAACATCCCGTTTCTATTGACTTTAGTCCATACCCCCGCAGTAAAAATTCTTTATAGATTTATTAATAGTAACAAAATCCAACTGTAGCTAGTATTTCTATTTATGTATTATATACTTGAAGTTTTAACATTTATTTTGTGCTGTCCTATATGTTTTAACCAAAATTGTTTTGTCCCTTTTTAGCATGGTGAACAATGGAGGTCATCGCTACAAACACTGATCAATAGTTATATGACAGTATGCATAATTTCAAACCGACTATTTTCATCTACCTTGACATTGGCAAAATCATCGAATGTTCATCGATGGAGCTATAAACATAAAAATTGAATTGAATTGAAGAAAATTTTTAACGTGAACACGGTGAATTCGGGTTTTTGTGGAAACATATCTAATCGAGATGTGTTTCGCCTATTGTAATTGTTAATTGCGCCCGCCGGTCTCGATCGGTGTTATAGGGAAACACAGCACTTCGGTCCAGACAGCCGTCAGTCTATCTTTATTGTCCTAATATTATATATATTCGCCTATCCCTAATCTCCCGGCACGGCACGATATTGATCGACCCCAAGGAGCCTATCGCAGGAGTCCCAGGTAAGTGTCTGTAATGTTGTAATAACCCTTGTGCCACCTTACACCCGTAGTAGGAACCAGTATATCTCCCAATAAGGAACGAACCCCCTAGCTTTCCACTGCTGCGTTACGGCAGTTTCGTGGGGTACAGGTTCAGACAGGGTCCAGGAGTCCCAACGCTGATAGCAGCGACTGGGACCCATAGGGGTCCCAGTGTTTAGCTCCTGGCTTGGGACCCGAAGACTTAAGAAGTGTTTTAAACAGGGCCCGTACCGAATCGTAAAACGATACGAAAACATAGTAGCAATTGATAAAGTTCATCTTTGGCTTAATTTTAAAATATATTGGCACTTTTGTGCCAATATATTTTAGGTTAAAATAGACTAAGGACTTTTGTTAATTTAATTTAGATCCGTTCCTGTAGTTATCGTAATTTGTGACTGTAACGTAACACTCTCGCAGGAACGCATTGTAAGGACAGGATTCCTTGGAATTTAAAAATTTTCTATTTTATTTTTACATTGTTTTATTTTTTTAAATTTTTGACTTAATCTATATATACAAATTTACATAACTGGGGTACCTTATACAATACCCCATTGACGCAGTACTAATCCGTGACAAATCCCATTTTCAACCACTAAAATGAGCGGAATAGGTATACGTACCCCACCTGTCCAGAGGAAGGCGACAGTAAACCCGAAAGACAAAAGCCCACAGAAGGTGTCAGAGGAGGCAGGGCCTTCCACCCAAAGCGTGAGGAAGAGTGTGGGAGAATGGGAAGCGGGTAAAACCGATAAAAAGGGACCTTCCCCCACAAAACCTGTGAAGACAACGCCAATGATGGCAAGAGCGTCTGTGTCCTTTGAGATCGGGAGCCCGCCAGCGCAGAAATGCAGAGTAGCCGAGGCCAGAATATGCCTTAACAAAATCAAAACCCTCATGACCACCTCGAGGAATACTAAAAATGAGATTAAAACAGATGTTAAGGCCCAAGCGGACCGGCTTTACTCAATAATCAAAGAGTATGAGCAGGAGAAAGGGCGAGAACCCCCTACGAAAAAGACCTATGCTACCAAGGGCATACAAGTCCAGGAAAAGCTGAGGGCTGAAGAAGCCCCTCCCCGTTCTCCAGAGGCTATCAGAGAGGTCGAGGTAGACTCCCTCAGAAAGGCCCTGGAGGAGCATTCTCGAAACCTGGCCGTAAATAACGAGAATATGGAAAGGTTGAAAGAGGCGCTACAAGCTGGCCAGGAACATACGGGAAAGCTCTCATATGCCAGCGTAGTGGCAAGTCAGCCTTCCAAACAAGCTCCTAAATACCAAACACTACATTCCATCGTAGTAACGGCCAAGGACGAATCAAAAACGGGAGAGCATGTACTGGATAGTATACGCAAGGCAGTAAATGCAAAGGAAGGAGGAATATGTGTGGAAAGAATTAGAAAGGCGAAGGATCGCAGGGTAATTGTAGGTTGTCGCACTGGAAGATAGGAAAAAGATAAGGGACAAAATAGGGGAGGCACCGGAGCTGAGCGTGCAAGACATTAAAAATAAGAACCCGCAGGTGGTGCTAAAGGGTGTATTTAATTAGGGTGCTAATTAAGGCAGCTTCTTTAAAATGTCATTCTCGTCTGCAAATATATTTAGTTGTCTAATTAATTAATAGGTCAGCGACAAACTTTTAGCGTCTAATAAATGGTTTATAAGCGACCATATATTGTAAAACAAGCTACTGTTAATATGACGCAACATGGTGATAATTCTTAAGCAACTAAATTTGTGATATGTCTACTCATTGCTAGCTTCTAATAAGTGTATCAACTTCATCTATAAAATAATATCAACGTACTCTAATTTCATAGAGTCACCTTTATTTTTATACTTTAGCATAAGTAATTGATGAGTGAATCTACTATATTTGAACATAAAATTTCCTTATTATTGTCATCAAATAATGGTCAATAAAAGCTATAATTTCATGTATTCGCCTATCTATTTATAATGTTACCATAAGTAATTGACTATTATACCTACCCAAATGAACATACAAAAAATATGGGTGGTATTTAATACTTTAACTGTAATTCCCCTTTTTTCAAAGTTTTAAGGGAGGGGGGGAAACGAAACAAAGTCGACGGAGCCCCGCTGCGCAGGGCTCCTATTTCTGTCTGCAGGGTCTAAAGTAACCTAACATGAAGGAGATGACGGGAGCTGAGTTCGCTCGCTTTGCTCGCTCACTTCAGCTCCCGTCATCTCCTTCGAACCTAACCTATCCGTGTCGGGGTGCCCTAAGCTCCCGAGCTCGCTTCGCTCGCTCTTGGACTAATTCACATTTATTTTATATTTAATTGAATACGAGCACTCCTTAATCGTGTCATTAATGTAAACAAATACACGTGAACTCGTTGCTGCACGCACCGAATAGAGCTCGCTCATTGGTGCAAATGGCCGGTCGCGCCCCTCTGATTCCCAACGAGCGTCAGGTACCTACACTCCCGCGCTTGTGTTGCAAACTTTCACGAAAAAAGAATATAATTTATTAATTTAGTTGTTGAATGAAAAACTTTGATTGCTAATTTTGAGGCTGGAATTTGATTTTATTAGCAGACAGATGTTGAATCTCTAAAATATATAAAGTAGCTCACTTACAACATTAGTCGCTGAGTTATCAAATCAGAAGTAAATATATTTATCGGTAGCTCGGAGTCATATTAATTTACGCTCGTAAATTGACGCTGGTTTTTTGATATTCTGTTGGAGTAGTAAAGATGATGAATTAATATAATTGAAGCTGTTCTATTAACTCGTCGCCCACATATAAAAAAAGACGCTAGGTTGCAGGTGCTAAAGAAAACTTTTGTTGCCGCACATATAATTTCCCATTTAATTATAATAATAATGAAGAGATACTGAGGGCCCTTAGGAACCAAAACGGTAACGTTTTTAGGGACCTTAATGAAGAGCAGAGCAAAGTTGAGCTCCTATACAGGAAGCGTGCAAGAAATCCGCACCAAGGTCACGTAGTGTTGAGGGTCGCCACAGAAGTCTGGAAGCGCATGCTCGATGTCGGAGAAGTGCACGTCGACATGCAGCGAGTTGTGGTTGAAGACCAGTCACCGCTGATACAGTGCTCGCTCTGTTTAGGCTACGGTCACAGTAGACGGCTTTGCACAGAGACTGTGGCGAAGTGCGGACACTGTGGCGGACCTCACATGCGGGTGGACTGCATGGATTGGAACGCAGGCCTTCCACCGTCTTGTTGCAACTGCGTGCGTGCGAACATAGTTAATGCTAACCACCACGCGTTCAGCTCTGAGTGCACCATAAGAAGAAGATGGGAAGCAATATCACGCTCAACAATAGCATATTGCTAAGGGCACCCCGGGAACTCCTGTCCAACAACACGCAAGACCATACCGCGTGGCCCAAGCGAATGTACAACGAAAGGAACTGGCTACCAACGAACTCTTTTTAGAGGCCAGTGAACATAAGATCGCGTGGGCACTGATCCAGGAGCCGTATGTGGGGGGAGCACGAAGTATGAAGAGCTACCGTGGAGCGAGAATCTACCAGTGCGAGGTCGATGGAAGTGGGAGGGTAAAGGCGGCGATCGCCGTCTTTGATCATGACTTGGACGTCATACCCTACCCGAAACTCACCACAAACAACATCGTTGTGGTGGGAATCCGGACCAAAGCCTGGGAAATCGCAGTAGTCTCCTACTACTTCGAGCCAGACCAACCCATAGGGCCATACTTGGACCAGTTGACCCGGATCAAAACGGAAGTGGCCACCGGTAGATTGCTGATTGGCGGCGACGCGAACACGAAGAGTTCTTGGTGGGGCAGCATCAGAGAGGACCCCAGGGGGGACGAAATGTCCGGCACCCTGGAGGAGCTAGAGCTACAGGTACTCAACACTGGCGACACCCCCACCTTTGATACCGTCAGAGGCGGTAAGGTGTATCAAAGTCATGTGGATATCACGGCCTGTTCACTCGACCTTTTTGACCTGGTGGACGGCTGGCGGGTCGACACAGGAGTAACATCCTCGGACCACAACACCATATTATTTAATATTAATATAAAAAGAGAAAGGGGGATAAATATTCTTAGGACTACAAGAAAGTTCAATACCAAAAAAGCAGACTGGGAAACATTTCATAATAAATTGGGGGAATTAAAAATTGTAAACGAATTAAATATGGAAAATTTAAAGAAAATAGACTGTAAACAAAAATTAGAGGAAGAAATGATTAAATATAGAAATATAATAGTAGAAGCATGTAATAAGGCCATTCCCAAGACAAATAATAAAGTGAAACTTACCTTTCCGTGGTGGTCCGAGGAGCTCGCTGTGAAGAAGAAGGAGGTTACCAGGTTTAGGAACCGCATCCGCAACGCCGCGCCGGTCCGGCGAGTGATGGTCGTCAATGAGTACCTGAAAGCAAAGGAAGAGTATGAGATGCAAGCGTAGAATGCCCAAGTCGCCAGCTGGAAGGAGTTCTGCCGGAAGCAGGATCGGGAAGGGATCTGGGAGGGAATCTACAGGATCATCGGTAGAACTGCCAGGCGGCAGGAAGAACTGACCCTATGCTGCGATGGTACATTCCTTAGTCCAAGTGAATCGGCAGCCCTACTAGCAGATACATTCTACCCCAAAGACAGAGTAGACCAGGACAACGCTGACCACAGGCGAACTAGAGAAGCGGCCAGCCGAGTAAATGAATGGGTCCATGATGAATATCATGACCCACCATTTACGATGCTGGAGCTGAAGACCGCCGTGGCAGGTTTCAATCCCAAAAAGGCACCAGGAGGGGACGGACTGACTTCTGACATCTGCAGTCGAGCGATCCACCAGGACCCGGAATTGTTCCTTGCCCTTTACAACAAGTGCCTCGGCCTGGCACACTTTCCAGAGATCTGGAAGGAGGCAACGGTCGTGGTCCTTAGGAAGCCGGGCAAGGACAACTATCTGACCCCCAAGGCATACCGACCAATCGGTCTGTTGCCTGTTCTGGGGAAGGTCCTGGAGAGGATGGTCGTAGCGCGTCTCAAATATCAGCTTGTACCGAGGTTTAGTACTCGTCAGTTTGGCTTCATGCCCCAGAGGAGCACCGAGGACGCCCTCTATACGCTAGTGCAGCACGTACAGGACAAGTTGAGGCTGAAGAAGCTAATTGTCCTGGTGTCGCTGGATATAGAGGGCGCCTTCGACAGCGCTTGGTGGCCAGCCATAAGAGTCAGACTGGCTGAGGAAAAGTGCCCGGTTAACACCAGAAGGCTAATAGATAGCTATCTCGACAATAGGAAGGTTAAGATTCGTTATGCCGGGGAGGAATGTACTCGAGAGACTGACAAGGGCTGTGTTCAAGGGTCTATCGGTGGTCCAACACTGTGGAACCTCCTTCTGGACCCACTCCTAAAGGACCTGGAACAACGGGGTATCTTTGTGCAGGCGTTCGCGGACGACATCGTCTTGGTCGTAGATGGCGACACGGCGACTGAAGTCTCGACGACCGCCAATGCAGCCCTCGCCCATGTTCAGAGTTGGGGCGTCAGAAATAAGTTGAAGTTCGCACCGCACAAAACCTGTGCGATGGTCGTAACCAACAAACTTAAGTACGACACCCCAAGGCTGAGCATGGCCGGGGTCGACATCGGTATGGTCAAGAAAATGAAGTTGCTGGGTCTGACCATTGACGAGAAGCTCACTTTTAGTGAGCATACCGCGAACGTCTGCAGGAGGGTAACGGATATTTATAAGCAGCTGTCTCGCGCTGCTAAAGTTAGTTAGGGTTTAAACGCCGAAATAATTCGCATCATATACACGGCAACAATCGAGCCCATAATCACGTACGCGGCCGCTGCCTGGGCTCCTGCTACGAAAAAGCAAGGTATACGGAAGAAGCTGGGCTCGGTCCAACGAGGATTCGTCCAGAAGCTCTGTAAATCCTACCGCACTGTCTCTCTTAACTCGGCACTGGTACTATCCGGGATACTACCTCTAGATCTGCGCATACAAGAGGCAGCCGCCCTGTATGAAGCAAGGAGAGGGTCGTCTCGGTTCGTGCCAGGAGACCGGGAGATTGAGGGTGCGGTGAGATTTGCGGAGACTCCTCACCCTGCCAAACAAATGGCTTTGGAATTCATGTGCCTGGCAGACCAACAGCTTGTGGACAGTCATAATGTGCAGGCAGTGCGAATATTCACTGACGGCAGCAAGATTGAGGGGAAGGTCGGAGCCGCATTATCCCTGTGGGATAATGATGGTGAAGTCCAGAACCTCAAACTTGGCCTCGCCGCGTACTGCACTGTCTACCAGGCTGAATTACTAGCCATTTGCAAAGCAACGGACGTAATCCTCAAGCGCAAAGAGATGAGCTATGGTTTGTACAGCGACTCAATGTCAGCATTGCAGACGCTTGCAAACCATAGCGCTCTCCATCCCCTGGCAGTTCGCGCGCGCGCCAACTTGGTTCAAGCTCTGGGCCAGAGCAAAGTTGTATCCTTGTTCTGGGTCAAGGCCCATGCGGGCCTGCCAGGGAATGAGCGTGCGGACGAGTTGGCAAAGGAGGCAGCATTGTCGTCACGGAGGAAGCCGGACTATGAGCAGTTTCCGATTTCATTCATCAAGCGACAGATCCGTTTGGAATCGCTTGATGAGTGGAATCGGAGATATATGACTGGCGAGACGGCCTCTGTGACGAGAATGTTTCTTCCCGACGCCATTGCAGCCTTCCGTATTGTACAACAGGTGCGGCCTACAGGCATACTCACACAAGTTTTGACAGGGCACGGTGGGTTCTCTGAATACTTGAACCGTTTCAAGTGTAAGGAGAGCCCAGCGTGCGCCTGCGATCCCGACATGTCAGAAAGTGTCCAGCACATACTCATAGATTGCCCGATTTTTACCAGGGAACGCTATCAACTTCAATGTGAGCTGGACATGAGACTGTCGTGCGAGAGTCTACACGAGTTTATGGGCAAGAAACATAGGGAAAAGTTCCTAACATACTGCGAGAATGTGGCCACCACGGTAATTGCACGAAACAAAAGCTGAAGCTTATTCTATGCTTCATTAATATTGTAATAATATCCAATCGGAAGCATAGAAAGTAGCACAAAACTGCAATTAAGTAGTATATTAAGAGATAGTACCTAAGTAAGTGTATAAAGTAAGCATATAAATTAGAAGTTAGAGACTAAGTATGTAAAATAAATTGCGAAATTTTGTTATTTACCCAAATTTTTAAAAATAAAGTCTGCCCTTAGCATAGCATTAATGAAAGTGGGAGTCCCACTCACTAGAATAAATGATGATGTATGACAGAAAGATATAGGATGAGGAATACAAGTACGAGAAGAATAAAAGCGAGAACTGGAATGAATGAAGTCAAGCACAAATTAGGCACCACAAAAACAGTGGTGGGATTAGTACTAAGAGAAAAAAAAAAAAAAAAAAAACCTAACCGTTACAAGAGAGTAGACAAAAATAATTGTAATAATGATGTAACTAAATTAATATATAGATTTGTTATTGTATACGTACTAAACTTTGTTTTTGAATATTTACCTTCTTGAAGTGAGAGGACTCGCTTATTATAGGATGGCCGAGCTGTAAGACTAACAGTATTATATTCAAGATTTAGGTTATCCGATTGTTATTATTTGTACCAGTGACAAGTATCTGTCAGAAATATGAGCATCGCTTACCGCGAACCTGAGTCGCTACGTATTGATGAGGAGGGCTTCGTGGCCCACAAAGGGAGGGGCGTGCACCAACACGACGCTGTTCCGGAGTTGACTGCTCTGGGGCCCGCGAGGGACCTTCAACACCAGATTTATCCAAAAGACGACACCCCTCATCTAAAGACTTCAACAAATTATCAAAAGGGGGTAGGTGTGTGGCATCATCTCCACCATATTTCCCATGTTCAAAACCCCTCAACCTCAACTTGTTGTTTCCTCAACAATGTCATCCGAGAAACCGTAAAACTGCGTGAAGTCTGCCTCAACCGCAGCGGACAACTCATTGTCCTCGGTGGACAATAGCGCCAAACACTACGCATAGCATTCATCCACCCTGGCTTGACGGGCTGGAGGTTCACTTAAACGGGCCAACAAAGCCTCTGATCTATCAGATCTACTTTTCAAAGAGGCCACCGAGGTCACCCATATCAATTCCGCTCTAATCTTACAAGCAAATGTATTGGCAGTCATACTGTCAAAATGTAAGCAACGTGTGATTAAATATTAATTAATACAAAAAATGTTCAACAACTTAAATTAATAATATATGTGTGTAACCAAAACAACAGTTTGACAGTAATTCTCTTACCAAATTAAATATCAAATCATAAAGTCTGTAAGAGAAATAACAAGTAAATTCAACAAATAGTACTGAACCCTTTTGCATTTACTTAATTAATTTTCAGTACATATTTATTATGGAACCCCAAATACCAATTTATAAATTATCAAAAACAAAGTGGGTACCTCAAGAAAATAAATTATCAACACACAAGAGGGTATTCAAAAAAAAAACAAAAATTATCAATACAAAGTAGGTAGATTGATTTTACAATAGAAGTTCAATATTCAATTTACTTTAGTTAGAAACAATGACTTTAACTTCAATCAATTAGAATATTACTGTCAATATCAAACAAACTAACCAATTTTCTTATACAATTGGCAACAACACACTTTAAAACAATAACTTCGGTAGCGGGGCACTGAGTATGTTTATAATGTAAACAAACTTACCAAACCAAGATAGTAGGTTCAAGGTCCAACAATAACTATGATTCAATTAAATACAATTAGTGAAGACTACTTAGTCTGCACCAAACCTATATTGTATACAACAAATCATCATCTGCCTAGCCTTTTCCCAACTATTTTGGGGTCGGCTTCCAGTCTAACCGGATTCAGCTGAGTACCAGTGTTTTACATGGAGCGACTGCCTATCTGACCTCCACAACCCAGTAACTGGGTAATACGGTAGGTACCCCTTGGCTAGAGTGGTGTCAGATTTCAAGCTTCTGACTACTCGTAACGACTGTCAAAGATCTTCAAATGACAGCCGGGACCAACGGCTTAACGTGCTTTCCGAGGCACGGAGGAAACTCGGTATGTTGAAATGGTCACCCATCCACGGCCCGACCTCGTCAAGCGTTGCTTAACCTTAAGATCGACCCGTGCGGCTGTTATTATTTAGCCACGAGCTCCTCATATATTGTATACAACAAATAAACAAATTATATTTTCAATACAAAACTGTAACCTTCTATTCCGGAGTGACAATATTAAGTTGTGAGTTGTACACTTTATTTTAACAAATAGGAATGTAACTGTGGGGGATGTTTGCCCCTAACAAGACACAGCTAACTCTGAGTGACTCAAAATGTACCACTTTCCAACCCAGTATTCTCAACAATAAAAAGCAAACAGACAAACAATACAGCGTTCACTGTAAACGAGTGTCCTAGCGTATAATCTGATCGTGGAATGCAAACCACGCTCTGCTACCAAATGTTAAATACAGGTCTTCGGGTCCCAAGCCAGGAGATAAACACCGGGGCCCATAGCGGCGTTGGGACTCCTGGACCCTTTCTGAACCTGTATCCCACGAAACTGCCGTAACGCAGCATTGGAAAGCTAGGGGGTTCGCTCCTTATTGAGAGATATACTGGTTCCTACTACTACCACTTAGTTTATATCGATGCCTTACGGCCGAAAAGAGATAAGCGACATTTTTTGAGAAATTCAGTTATATACTTACTTAGAATCGCCTTTTTTTTCTGCGTCGATTGGTCTAGGTAACGTTTGCCTACGTGAAACTTTTTGTCGGTTACGCGGTAGGAAAAATATAGACTTCTGTCAATTTATTTCGTTGTAAACGACTTCAATTTTTGTAAAATTATTTTTTTGGTGTTTGATCTACGAATTATTTAAGAATAAAGAAGTTACACCTTTTGGACTTTTTGTAATATTTTAATGATTGTACGTTAAACTATTTTGGCTGGAAGTAAAAATTCAGAAATATGTATTTAGTTTGTTATGCCTGTTCGTGTTTAAAACATAATTAGTCGTTTATTCCGTTTTGGCCGCATTTTGCGGACTCTGTTTGGTCTGTAGTCTTTTTTTCCTCGTTAAAAATAAATGAAAAATTGGAGGTTACTACATATTTACCCGCACACAAATATGTAATAAAAGTTAGCTTATCCTTTTTTTCCCTCCCGATATTTATACAATTTTGGCGGTTAGATAAAAAGCTAGACCAAAATTTTATCCTTATCCCAATTCATACTCTACGCGTTATGGCGCTTATCGAATTAAAAATAATTTAAATTGGCGGTTGTCGGTATCGTTTTCTGAAAACTACGAGCGCAAGCGGCAGCGGAACAAATTTTAGTCTCCAGGTAACCACGGGGCAAGCACCACGTGCGCACGCGAGCCGTTTCGGCGCGATAAATTTAGTATTACTTATTATAAGGTAAGTTAAATTTAATGCTGAAAAAGGACATAGATTTATTTATTTCTTGTTTACAAATAGATTACATAACTAAAATTTCAAAGATATTGATTATGTGACTTATATTTCAGATTAACAACATGACTGCAAGAAAACGGGCGATGAATATAATTGACAAAGCACTGCACAGTTCTGACATAACATTTCCGACACCAAGAGTGATAAATTTTGATATACCAGAACCTGCTCAGGTAAGATACTTCTCAAAATTATCGTAATTATGTATGTTTAGGTATAAAAGTAGTAGTAGGTAGGTAACTTATCTATTCTATAGGCACTAATTATTATAAACTAGTTCCATTTTGCATAGTGCAATATTTGAATCTACTGATCCAATTTAAATTTAATTCAAGGTATAGGAGATTACTCAGTTCCGAAAGAATGTACCTACACATTAAGTAGGACAGTTTAGGTAGATACCGTCGGGTCTAATGTTGGTCCCTCTTACTGCTTCTAAATAAGGATCAGCAACGTATGATTTTATTGGTAACAGTAACCACCAATAAGCGTACCTACTATTTGTTTGTCTATGTTTATTAATGAAATTATTTTATTTGTAGGCCAATGTAAGACCACTCGATTATGTTCCGGTTAAAAACGTTGAGCCTGTTAATCAGTTGCTTATGGAGTCTGAAGCCTTGAAAGATCAGTTGTTACCAGAACCGTGTATTGCTGAAATTGAAAGATCAATATCACCAATCCCTATATTTTCTGTGACGGCCGATGATTTACCATCAACGAGTTCTGGGCCGGACCCAAAAGTAAATAACAGTGGCATATCGAATCCTAAAAAGAAACGTAAAGCCAAACTAAACAAGCAATATTTTGATTATTATTTATCTGATGAAGAAGATTTTACAACTATTTTTGGAGGTGAAACTGATTCTGATACATACAAGCCTACTTCCGATTCATCAGACTCATCCGATTCTAATAATTCGCATAAAACAAGTAAAGGAAAAAGAAAGAAAAATAATGAAAAAGATGCTGGGAATACGGTATCGTCAACAGATGCACCAGGGCCTAATATAGTAGGAGAGAATGCAACAAAGCAGCAGCGCAAGAATATTAAGAAAGAGAGACAAAAACTAAAGCAATCTGGACAAGCATATGTGAAGCATGATGGATCTGAGGTATCTTCTAAAGAAATCCAACCAAACCCATGCATAGGTAAAAAGTGCGGTAATGATTGTGGTTCTGTGTCAGATGAGAAACGAAAAAGTATACACACCTATTTTTGGAATTTATCCGTGCAACGCCGTAAAGATTGGCTTGTATCTATGACCCAGAAAACAGTTGTGAAACGAAAGAGAGTTCAAAATTCTGATAAACGAAGCTTTACTTACAAATATACAATAACTGAAGGTGAAGGACAGCGAGCAGTTTGTCTGCAATTTTTAGCAGCTACTTTGGATGTTGGCCATAAATTCATCCAATACACCGTTCAAAATTCTACACTCGGACTAGCTAAAGAAGATAAGCGTGGTAAGTGTGACCCGCCTAACAAAACTAAGGATTCAACCATTCTGTCTGTTACTAACTTTATAAAAGACTTACCTGCTGTGCCATCCCATTATTGTCGCAAGGACACTAGCCGTGTTTACCTTCCAACTAAAATGAAAAATTTGGCAAATCTATACAAAATTTACAAAAACAGTTATACAGAGAGAGGAATTGACATAGTAAGCGAAAGAGTGTTTCGCTCCATATTCAATGAAAAATTCAATATTGGTTTCCATGTCCCAAAAAAAGACAAATGTTTGAAATGCCTGAAATTTGAAAGAAATAAAGATAATCCTGAATTAGAAGAAGAAAAGAAGCAACATGAATTACAAAAAACAGAAAGTTACAACAGATTTAAAGCTCATCAGAATATACATAAAAGTGATCCTTCTACTTTATGTGCTAGTTTCGACCTTCAAAAGGTATTAAATACCCCATATGGAGATAGTATGCTCTTATTTTATTCTCGTAAATTAGCTGTGTATAATTTTTGCGTGTATGAAAATGGGACTCGCAACGTCTTTTGTTATTATTGGGATGAATGTAATGGAAAAAGAGGAGCCAACGAAATAGCAACAATACTCAATAAGTACATTCAGACGGTTGATGAACGTGGCACAATTAAAAATTTGTTGCTGTATGCCGATTGCTGTCCGGGTCAGAACCGAAACAGAATTATTATGGCAATGCTGCATACAACACTGCAAACATGTGTTAATATCCAGACTATACAGCTTAACTTTCTACTAACTGGCCATACTTACATGCCGGTTGATTCCGTTCATGCCGTGATAGAAAAAAATCTAAAAAATACAATCATTTATGCACCTTCACAATGGTATACAGTATTCACAACTGCAAGACAAGATCCAGAACCGTACAATGTCGAGCGTTTGCAGTTTTCAGACTTTAATAAATGGGATATAGTCAGCGATAAATACTTTAAAGGAAATTTAACAGGAAAAATAAGTAAGATGCGTATTGTAACTTTTCGGAAGAAGAAGGATAATTTGATTTTTGTTAAAAACTCGATGAGTGACGATGCTGAATCTTATAGTATTGAAGTGCAACCAAAAACCAAAATTAGTCCACCAGCATGCTATAAATCTTTAATTCCTTTATCTAAAGCCAAACATGATGACTTACATAAATTGTGTAGAGATAAGGTAATTCCTAATTTTCTCCATAGTGAATACAACAGCCTGATTAGTTCCAGTAATGTTAAGGATACACTCCCTGAGTCTGATATCGAGGATGACAGCGTAGAATAAGAAGCTCTGCTTGTTTACATTTTTATGTGTATTTGTAAGTCAAAGACTGATGCAAGCAAATTGTGATACTTACAGTACATTGTCTATCATAAGAATATTTGTTACTTTATTAAAGTTGAACTTTTTTATAGTTTTTAGATTAGGTACCTATATTGCAATTATTTGAATTGTTCTAAGTAAAAATATTGAGACAAGTGATTATGATGTTGAAAGGGCCACTAATTTTAAGAATTTGTTTTCATTATTTTGACAAATTTGATTTTAAACATTGATCTCAATGTGATACAAGTAGCTGTTGCTTTAATTGCAATAGTTCTAAGTCTATTTTTTGATCACGGTGATTTTTTGATACGAGGGTTTATTACAAACAATTGTTATTTAGTATGTTTTTAATTTGATAAGTGCGAGGTGCCATTTTTATGTTAATTAAAGACTGAGCTGATTACCTAATTAAATGGTTTTTTATTGTATACCTATACCTCTTGGGTGAACTTGAAATGTTAAATGCAGAGATAACAGTTTTTTAAAGTAAAATAATCAAAATCCATCCACTAAATAATTGACATCTTTTCAAAAAATGTGCTTGATACAATTTTCCTTTCAGTCAACTATTGTTACATTGTTGGTTAGATTATAATTATCACATTTTTTTCTCTAAAAACCAAGACTTGACCTTTTTTTCCTTAATTTAAATAAAACATGGGTTGAATTTAGGTCATTTTTACTCGCATCAGATAATTTGATAATTCAATTTACGACATTTTGGGTGATTTTAAAATAAAGACCATTTGGGGATAACCGACAGTAACTGCTTCTTGGAGGCTGAATTACGTAAAAATAAAAACGCCATCTTATAGATAGCATGCTAAATATTATAAAAACTCATTTCCAGGCTTTCGGGAGCTATACTTAATTTTTTATGTTTTTTTTTCGTTTATTTTGAACTTTAAATCACTCCCCTGTAAAATTTGAAAAGAGGCGGTTATCCTTTTTCGCCCGTAAGGCATCGATTCACTTACCTGGGATTCCTGCGGTAGGCTCCTGAGGGGCGATAGGAGAATATATATAATATTAGGACAATAAGGGATAGACTGACGGCTGTCTGGACAGAAGGCTCCGGCGTCCACCAGGCAGAACACGTTTCCCGCAAAAGTACTTTGATGTGCGTGAAATATATTCAAAACCGACTTCGCGGGCGCCACACAACACCGATCGAGACCGGCGGCGCAATTAACAATTACAATGGGCGAAACACATCTCGATTAGATATGTTTCCACAAAAACCCGAATTCACCGTGTTCACGTTATAAATTTTCTTTCTCGACTCTGTCAAGTGTCAGCTGTCAATCCAAAACCTGTCAAATCTCTGACAGTCAACTGATATGGTGTTGCAATTAAATATCAAATAGTGAACGAAACGTTTGGTTCAGAACAGGCCCTGAAGTTTTGGTATAAGCTTTTTAGATTTACCTAGATGCTCTCTATCTAGATCTCCTAAATTGTATAATTTTGGTTTCTTTCTGTTCTTGTCAAACCTAGCCTTCGCCTTTTCCTGATCCTTATCAATTTTCTCTTTAGCATCAGACCTCAGTTGCATTAGGTCGTCGCCTCTAACTAATTGAGTTGTTTCAGAAATCGCGTCTCCCAATATATTTTCCGACGTCAAAATTAAATTGAAACCGAATAATAATTCTGAGACACTCTTGCATGTCGCTTTACTCACAGTCGTATTCATACCTAATTGAATATCTCCTACATAGTCATCCCACTATTTTCATTATTGCCATGACATTTAGTACTCAACGCGTCAGATATGGTTCGATTGAACCTCCCGACCTGCCCTTTCACTCTAGGAGTAGCGACTGCGTTCAATATGTGTTTTATGTTAAATTTTTCTGTAAACTCTTTGAACTTCCCACTAGTAAAACACGTACCTCGGTCAGTAATTAGCCTAGACGGAGCACCAAAGTAACTAAAGTACTCATGAAATATTTTTATTGCAGTTGAGGTTTTCGTACCCTTCACGGCACGTATATTAACAAATTTCGTGACTGCATCAACAATAACTAAAATATACATATTGCCTTTCCTAGAACGAACAAATGGGCCGAGATGATCCGCACGCAATGTATGGAATGGGATTTCTATTTTTGGGATAGGGTGTAATAAACCTTCCTTTTGGCCTGATGGTGCTTTATGGTGTGCACATTGTAAGCATGATGATACATATTTTTTTGTGAATCGACGCATCTTCGGGAACCAAAACGTTGCTTTTAACCTACTCAGTGTTTTATCAAATCCAAAATGCCCTACATGATCATGGTTCATGCGCAAAACTTGCCACCTAACACCCCTCGGTACCACCCAACGAATTTCATCATCTAAGATACGGTATACGTAGTCACCCTTCAGCTGATAATTCTTTCATCACATCGGCAACGAATTTCGTTTCATCGACGAGAAGAATTTCTCGAATTCGTTTTATCTCTTCGTCGTTACTCTGTACGGTCTCAATCCAATCGGTTGACTCCTAAATTATTTTTACTATCAGAAAAAAGTAAGGATATTAATAGGGCATCGTTAATAGATCTTTATGATAAAATAAAACAAAAATACGAGGAAATAGAAAAATTGTGTACATTTCCTGTTACACTAGATTTAGGAAAAATGGATTGGCGTGTAGTTTGATTCCAGTAATGGACGGTGTTGAGGACACGACCAAGCGCCTAATAGACTCCGTGGAGATGTATGCTGACATGCTGGATGGCCCAGGTAAAGCATTATTAATTACTTTCGTTATAAAAGTAGGCTGAATGAGAACGCAAAGTTAAGAATTTCAGGCTCATACAAAAGTATTCCAGAATTAATTGCTGATTTGAGGAAATATCTTTTACCCAAAAAATCATTTATAGCCATACTCTACTCTTCAAAACATTCAACAGGGAACGAGGACCATTGATGATTATGGTTCTGAGGTAGAAAAGTTATTTACAGAGCTGACAATAACCCAGGCAGATGGAAAATCAGAAACATTTACAATTTTAAAACCGATCAATGAAAGCTTTGCTATAAAACGATTTTCAGATGGCCTGCGTAGCTCGAAACTGAACACCATCATCTCGGCACGCGGCTTCAGCAACTTGAAAGATGCCATACAAGCAGCGAAAGACGAAGAGTGCACGTCTTTCCAACCATCAGGTAATATTTTGCACGTATCTAAAAATGGACCAGTTTCACATAACATTAGCAGTTCACAAAATTATCCATGCAGTAGACAATATAATAACAATTACCCTCGTGGACAGCAGTCTAATAACAATTACAACCGAAGACAATGTCTTCGTGGAAATTTTAGAGCAAACTATCGCTCATCATTCAATAATCAACGAGGTAATAGAGGTTCGAGATATTTTAGGAACCGTGGATCAGGCCACAATACATTTTCAGGAGAGCAAGTAGGTGACACTCATCAATGCGATAAAAATGATAAAACAGATACATCGAACCAGTTTTTTCGATCCTAAGCATTTTATATTATCATTCCAAGGTAATGCGAAGTATATAACTTTTTATATTAAGAATATAAAATACTATTGGCTTATTGATACGGGTGCAACATTGTCAATTATTAAACATATAATGTTACCAAAAAATATCGTATTTCATACAGATAAAACAGTAATAAATGGAATAGGTGGTCAGCGACGTTCTCAAGGTACTGTCAATTTATTATTAAAGCACGACAATGTTTCGTTTCAGCATAACTTTCTTGTTTTTAATTCGCTACCACTAAGAGCTGACGGAATCATAGGCTTAGACTTTTTAGAACAAATTCGAGCGAATATTGATATATATTCAAATAGTTTACACTCGTCAACAATAATAAACAACATTGTCTACATTTTGTTGATGAATATGACCGGATGAAAAATGCTATAATTATTCCGGCACGTTCGGAATCAATTCATTATATTGTTGTGAATTGGAATGTAAGTGGAGAAGGTGTAGTGTGTAGTAAAGAGCTAGAGAAAGATGTGTGTGCACCAAGTCTCAGGTCTCAAGCAAGCAATCAACGGCACGCCTCCCGAAAATCTCGCATCGATTTAACAGATTTAGTTTTTCATAATAATATAATTCTAACGATTTGTATTATATTTCACGCGTTTATTCAACATTTCGGTAAGTAATTCTGCATAGTCATCACTAGGATCAATTAGGAAAGGAATCAATTAATTTAATTTTCCACTCAGGCCACGAAAATGACATTGAAGGCAAGGCCCGGTCCCATGTAAGAGCAACACCTGCAAGCCTGTCCAGTGCAAAGTGTATAACCTGATCATCACCCCAACGGTACAGCTTCGCACATTCGTCGATCTTATTAAGCCACATGTGGACCCTTGCCCATGGGGTCAAATTCAGGAAAAACGTTACCTAACATCGGGAATTTATTGCCTTTTGGCTTCGCATCCGATAACGATTTAATTAACTCGTTCAAAAACAACTGAGTCTCACTATTAGCAAACATAGAATTCATTACCTGAATATTTCCGCGTGGTTCATCACTTACTGCGGTGTTTGATGAGCTGCTTTGGTCAGACGTCCGCCTACGACGTCCGGCATGCCGCTGCTCACTCCGCTACCTTGTCAGGCTTCGGTGCGATCGATGCTCATCTTCGCGGCTACGTTTCCGACCTCGTCGACGCCACCCATCAGTTCGTGTTCGAGATCTACTCCTCTCGTTCTGGTCACTCGAATCGCTAGGCGTACTTCTATGCCACCTGCGACGTTTCTTCTTACTGAGACGATTCTCACTGGCTTCATTATCGCGGCAACGCTTACTTTCCATGCTCACAATGGATGGAGTAAAACGGGACCGGCTCCTATGCGATTGGTTATTGTCATATTGTGGGTGTGTGGTTTTTATCACACTTCAACTTCAACTCAGAAATGACAAAAGATTAAAAAGATATTCTTCGATATAATTCTTACAGCAAAATATCAACGCTCTGTTTGACGGTTTAATCACCATTTGTGCCAACACGTGCTCACGTCAAAAACTGCCACACTTCAAAAATAGTGGTGGCAAAAGCCTCAAGTCTCAATAGCCAAACAATGTTCAATAAATTAGTCGATCACTATTTTAGTGACGGGTATCTGTCAATGTTACCAGATAAAAATACAAGACTGTTAACGTGTCAATGACAGCTGACAGATACTTGTCACTGGTACAAATAATAACAATTGGATAACCTATATCTTGAATATACAACTGTTAGTCTTACAGTATGTTTTAATGAAAAAATAAACATTTTCATAACTTGCAATGATTTTGTTTCATTTCCATACAAACTACCCATTTAAAAATACATTTCACGACTTCGTTCGTTAAAGTAAAGTAAAAAAAAAGATAATAATTAACTTTAAAACTTTCGCGTTTCAAAATTAAAAACAATATTTCACGGGAATTTAACGCGATGATCACGGTCATTGTTGTGTGTAGAAATGTGAGGGTAGAGGAATATATTTCTGCCCCAACGGAGCCAGTACACCGAGACACCAGTCTACCCACATATTAATAAGAGATACTACGTATAGTCTACCCGGGACCACGGTTGTTGCAACTCGGCCGAAGCGTCGGGTGAAAAAGGTAAATAAACAATCGAAATCATCACGTTAATGCCCGTGATATATTGTTTTTCAAGATAATAATTAAAAACAAAACATTGTGAACAAAAAGCTATGTTTAGGTTATGCCTGGTTTCGAACGCGGACAACGATGAATATCGATCTGTCTTAATGACCATAAGACCAACTGAACTCTTATGCTGTCTTGAAATTCGACTTTAGTTGTTGTGCTAGACGCAATATTTTAAAGAATTTGAACCATATCGTATATTTTCATAAAGTTCATTATCGCACAAATACAAGCAGTTGTTAAAATAGACTAGAGCTATTATCCGTAGACAGTTAACTTTAGTGTTACTAATGCGCGATAATTTTTTTATGTACGTCAGGCTGGCCCGGCCCCATGGAATTTAATAATGAGATTGTTATCAATCCAATGTACCCGGGTATACTAATATATGTAACACCTTCATTTTCAATGTAACTCTTTTTAAAAGAAATTACGTGCACTTCTTAGTGGCCGGGCCAGCCTGACGTTTTCAGCCCGGCCACCTTGTTTCCCACTTATCTACAAAAAATACTGGCAATATTGTGCTACAGATGAAATGTACCCTATAATTTATGCATATGTAACACAAAATCGAATCCTAAAATGCAATAGCATACGAAATATTAGCGGTTGCAGGTGGCCGGGCTGAAATTATTTCGTTAATATAAAACAGTAAAACTGCAACACCTACCAAAAACTAATACCAGTACATAATGAGATATAGAGATATAGAATACATGTAACGCTTTCATTTTAAATTATAATACATATTTAGAAAGAATAATCACTTGAAATTATATTTCAGCCCGGCCACCTAAAAGCGGTAATATTCCCTAAAATCTTATGCCAATTTGTACAGTAAAACCTGATACAGCTATGAAATGAAAGTTACATTCGTTTCGTTTTAGTCGTATACCTTTAAGCCTTCTGTTTGACTAGATTATCAAAATCTGAGAAACTTGCCGAAGAGTGACTATCATTTATTAACTAATTTCAGGACATTTGGTTTGTTGAGTGAAACAAAATGCGTTACTATGATATTTTTATTAATAAACTAAGTAGTATAAATCACACATAATAATTGTTGGATACATAATACCTAAACCTATATATATTTTCTCCGTTTTTGGCTTCACAACATAACCATACAAAGATAATAGTTCACAGACGCTACCACCGATTTTTAGACGGCGCCTGTGTCGCGTCCCAACCTAAGTCGTAAGATATTTTCCCCGAGTAGACAGAATAGATGCGCAAGAGCCGTGTAGTTATCAACACTTCTGACATAATATTTTTAGATAGAATCGAACTATATATACTCCGAGTAATTTTTTAATAACGTAATCAAAATAGAATGCAAAATTAAGATTATTTAAATATGTAAGTCCATAATACGTGTGACGCAGACCAACATTTAAGTTTATAAATACTGGTCACGGAAACAATTTACATTTAAATATTTTTAAAGCAACACAGACATAATTATTTTATACACGACCACCGGTTTTGCAATTTTTTTTTTAAGTTCTTTTTGACCTAGGCCGATTGACATTATTTATAAAATACCTTGTCTCTTTATAAACCACCTTTGTATCGATTTATGAATAATATGTGTATATATGCCATATTATTTTCCATTATTGTAAACTAGTAAAAATAAAAATAAACCGCCGAAACATTTTTATTTCATACTATACTAGCGGACGCCTCGCGGTTTCACCCGCGTATTTCCCGTTCCCGTGGGAATACAGGGATAAAAAGTAGCCTATGTCACCCGGGAATAATGTAGCTTTCCATAGGTGAAAGAATTTTCGAAATCGGTCCAATAGTTTCGGAGCCTTTTCGGTACAAACCAACAAACAAACAAAAAAATCTTTCCTCTTTACAATTTTGGTATAGATAATTTATCCTACACGCTTCGATCGACAAATCTATTGAACACGTAATTATGACACGATATCTTGCAAAAACACAAAAATATAAAGTTACCGTTCAAACAAAAACTCAATCAAAATCGGTTCACCCGTTTAGGAGCTATGCCACATACAGATACACAAACACAAAGAAACACACGTCAAGCTTATAGCACCGCTCTTTTTCTTTCGGAGCGAGGCATAAAAATACCATACTAGGCTTCGTTCACATTGTCTATCCTACAGTTCCCGGGCAAAATAAGCGTTTTCGCGAAAAGTCTATGCAATAAAGCATTTTCATTAGATCCAGAAATTACCTTTTACAAGCATACAAACAAACAATTTTACCTCTATAAAGTATTAACTAAAACATGCATACAGACAGTATGCAATTGATGCAATGACAGACATAATATTCATTACGAATATATTACCTACTCTTTTGTTTCGTTTACAATACCACAGATAATAAATTACTAGCATAACAATACAGTGAATCTAGTCTGACTAGTTCACAGACGATAATAGTTCACAGACGCTACCACCGATTTTTAGACGGCGCCTGTGTCGCGTCCCAACCTAAGTCGTAAGATATTTTCCCCGAGTAGACAGAATAGATGCGCAAGAGCCGTGTAGTTATCAACACTTCTGACATAATATTTTACGTTTTAATATTACTGTGAGTGTAAAATTTGATCAGTTGTTGCAGTGTAGTTGTTTGTGATGTGATGTTTTTAAGGTAAGTCATAGTTTTGATAAATTAAAATATATCGACAAACAATGTTAATGGGTAGCTAAGTAATTATTTAAAAAAATATACAGGTAAAGTAAAGTAAATCTAAACACTCATTTACTTAATAATAAAACTCCATACAATGCCATCAACTAAATATATTTTATCCTTTCGTTTATAGTCAATAGGTAATAATTTTGGTGATTTACTAACAGTAAGTGTTTAGTTTTTGTGAATCTTATTGTTGTGTACCTACCCTATGTATTTACTTATTATTATTGTGTACTTATTTATTTCGTGAAATCAATAATTAATCAGTTTCTTATTAATTACTGTAAGATTTATATATTGGATTTTAGTGAATTATTCATTGTAATCAGGCAACCGTCGACGGTGTTCGTCTGTACCCGCGCTTCTTGTAACTCCCCCTTGTACGGCCTGCCACAGCGATCCACGTCCCTCGCTCACCGCATTCTTTTCCTCGTCCCGCGACACGCGCCCCTCTCCCCATCTCTATTCTATCTTATATATTTCTAATGTCCCAAAAGTTATAAGTTTTGTGAAAGTAAATTTGATTCTTATGAACATTCTTTGCTTTCTTTCTTTCTTTCTTTCCTTAGGTGCTAAAATATTTTTAATAGATTTATGTATATACTTGATAATGCATGCAAATGTTACTGCATACACTTATCTTTTTAGGGAATTTGTATTTAAATAAATATTAATGTAGTTATTTAGCCTACATGAATACCTATTACGAAACCATAGTTAAAATGAATATATTTTATTTCAGTTGAGCGTGCCTACACCATGGGAAAACGTAGTGCGTTAGATATTGTGGCTCAAAAACAAATATTTGAGAAACATAAACGCTTGATCACCACGACAAGATATAGTTCTATTATATACAATACCATAGCAAAAGATATAAACTATGTGATGTCACCAAAAGCACTATATCTCAGCTTTAGAAGAAACTTTTTAAACAACCAGAACTCACCTCGGGCAAAAGATGAGTGCTTCATTAAAAGAAATGAAGATAATACCAATAGTATTATAATTTCGTCAACATCATCATCAGGGTCTTCTCCAGTTATTCAACAAGCAAGCTTACTTCATCAAATTAGTTTTAAATTTCCAATTGATGTTCATGAATGGAAGAAAATTGAACCCTTAAGTTATACGTATAAACGACACGATAAAAATAAACCTAGTGCAAGATATCAGACGTACAGAGCTATTCCCAAATTTAAGTGGTCCGGTCTTTTAAGAAAAAAACTCTGGGAGTTTTATAAGTTACCTTGTACTGTAGCATTTAAAAGACATGTTATTCAAGGCGCTAACATTACATTCTACGGACGTTGCACTCAGTGTCAAGCAACAGTGAAAATTCAAAATAAAGATAAGACTGATCATATTATTGATTTTTTATGTGAAATTGATCAACTTCAACCAAATTTTAAGCATAATCCTTTAAAAAAAATACGACTCACTCCGTATTCAAGACGAACATTATCTAAGAAATTAAAATTTGATTCAGCAACAATAGTTAGAAAACAAATAGCGAGTCATGATATGATATTTCAAGATAAGGAACCACCTGTATTGCCATCAGTCGGAGCATTACGCCAAATACGTCATGAAACAAGGAAGCAGAAATGGTACCATACCAATCAAATATTATCTGTTGTCATTATGGCAAATACTTCAACATACTCTTCCGTAATTCAGGAAATTTTAATGAAACCAACTTTTCATATTTACTACTGGTTAGAAGAACAAATAAAATATTACAAACAATATGTTCAAGAGTATGGTCGACCAACCATATCATTAGATGCCACAGGCTCTATAATTAAACCAATTGTGTTACCTAATGGGACTAAATTTACTAAAAGATTATTCTTATATGTTATATTAATAACTGCTGATAGCTTTTTAAAATCTATTCCAATTTCACAAATGCTTAGTGATTCTCACACTAAAAATAGCATTGCGGATTGGTTGGGTAAATGGGCCAGTAATGGAATTATCCCTCCTGCAGAAATAATCACGGACGATTCCTCAGCTTTGATTGCTGCTACAATCCAATGCTTTACTTCATATAAATCTACAAAAGATTACTTAGAAGCTTCTTACAGTGCATTGGAGGGAGATACAAATAGTTTGCCTGTAGTATATATGCGAATAGATACAAGTCACTTTGTCAAAACTATTCATAATCTTTCGTGCTTCAATAATACAACAGAAAATGTAAAAATTTTCTTTGTTCGTTGTATTCTTTACATTAAAACAGCAGAGTGTATCGTAGTCATAAGAGAGATAATTGAAAATATGTTAACTGTTATTTTAACTAAATTTTATTCAAAAATTTGCTTTGATGCCCACTGTAATTTGAAAAGAAGAATTCAAGGTATTACAATTGATAAAAAAGATTCTAACAACGCACACAATTACGTAGATGAAGAAAGATTCCTAAATGAGGAGAATGTTTTAGATGTAAGCAATTTTATGGTATGGTTTGATAATATTGTTGCTTGTAAAAATAAACAAGAAGAGGAATCTTGTGAACGCCCCAACAAATTATATTATCCGCCTCTAATATCTACTCTAAAACGTTTATTGGGAAAATTGCCCATGTGGTCAAACGTTATGGCTCCATTATACAATTCAAAAAACAAAAATCCATCGTCTAGTGCATCAGAGGATTATTTTAAAACAATAAAACATTTATTACTCAAAACTAAAGTAAGAAAATACAGGATTGACGAATTTCTAAACATACATATTAATCATTTAAATGGAGAGCTTAATATCGCTGCTAGTGAACTACAAAATAATGAGGCACCGCCCCTTCAAGAGCGAAAGATTAAAATCAAAAAGAATCGTCAAAAAAGAACACACCAAAAACGGTTATTTCCTCAAGATTCTATTTTCAGTGATATGCCAAGTTTTGTAGAAAATTGGAAAGGACAAGCTGAAGAGCCAGTTACCGTACCGATTTATAAAATGTTAAAATTTATAAAAAATGGAAATATTGTAACTGGTTCCACTTTAACAAATACATGTGGTTTTGATGCTGTTACATATTTAATAGCTTATGGTTATATTGCATTTAATAACTTTAAATTAGAAATAGATCAGACTGAAAATAATAATAATATGTTATGTAATTATATACAATTTATAGGTAACAAAAACATATCTGAAGCCGCAGTATACGAACTAAGAAATACCATATGTAAAAAGTACTACAAACTATCCTCGAAAAATACAATAGATATAAATTGTGAATGCAATGTCGCAAATTTGTTTGAACAAATGATTTTAGAATTATTTTATAGCGCTCTATTTACAAAAATATGTACCGAAGAAAAATGTGCATTTCAACTTCAAAGAACAGTACCATTTTTACCCATTAATATGAACGTAATTAAAACATTTGGAATATCAGCCCTAGAAGACTCAATTTGTATAGACGTTATTTCGAAGGATTGTGAACACGATTGCCCGGGCACTGTTTTGTCCAGCTATAATGTAAAGAATATTATATCTTTTGATTTAAATGGAACAGATCAAATAATATTGAACGATATACCTTTATCTATCAAAGTTAGAACTAATATTTATGTGATTGTAGGTGCTATTGAATATGTAGTATTGGGGGAAAATCTAGGACATTATAAATGCCATTTATTTAATCAAGATCTGTGGATGTGTTATGACGATTTACAGTCTAGTGTTAAAAAAAGTAATTTGGATTTAATATTTTTACATTCCTTGACGTACATTTTAGCTTGATTAAATAACATAATCAAGTGATTAGTACGTTTTTATCGATTCTAATAAGCAATATATTTAAATTTGAATTAGTCAAAATACTTATAGTACAAATGCCAGATATAGGCTAGCAATGATTATTATATTAGCATACGTTTAATTATACAAGTTAACATTGTGATTTTTAGCTGTGATTTTAATATTATGTTAAATACATAGCTATATTTCCATTAGCTGCCACTGAAAGAACTATGGTTCTCTCTTTATTTAAGAATTGTTGTAATAATTATATTAGCATAATTTTAATTGAAAGTTTTCAAAACTTTAAATTCAAAGTTGATGTAAAAATCATTATGAAAATCTGTGATTTTTTACCAAGGTATAATAAGTATTTAACCAAAAATTATCTTCTAATATTCTGAATGAATGAATGTTCGATGTTAAGGTAATATTGATATTACTATAATTTTTTGATAACTGTGTTATTATCAATGTGTAACCTTTTTTTACATTATTTATAATTAACAATTGTTATAGTACCTAATTAATATAAGTACAAATGTTGTCTAACTAATTTCAAAAATGATTATTAAAAAAATATGACAATTACCAATTTTGTTTCACTCAACAAACCAAATGTCCTGAAATTAGTTAATAAATGATAGTCACTCTTCGGAAAGTTTCTCAGATTTTGATAATCTAGTCAAACAGAAGGCTTAAAGGTATACGACTAAAACAAAACGAATGTAACTTTCATTTCATAGCTGTATCAGGTTTTACTGTACAAATTGGCATAAGATTTTAGGGAATATTACCGCTTTTAGGTGGCCGGGCTGAAATATAATTTCAAGTGATTATTCTTTCTAAATATGTATTATAATTTAAAATGAAAGCGTTACATGTATTCTATATCTCTATATCTCATTATGTACTGGTATTAGTTTTTGGTAGGTGTTGCAGTTTTACTGTTTTATATTAACGAAATAATTTCAGCCCGGCCACCTGCAACCGCTAATATTTCGTATGCTATTGCATTTTAGGATTCGATTTTGTGTTACATATGCATAAATTATAGGGTACATTTCATCTGTAGCACAATATTGCCAGTATTTTTTGTAGATTAGTGGGAAACAAGGTGGCCGGGCTGAAAACGTCAGGCTGGCCCGGCCACTAAGAAGTGCACGTAATTTCTTTTAAAAAGAGTTACATTGAAAATGAAGGTGTTACATATATTAGTATACCCGGGTACATTGGATTGATAACAATCTCATTATTAAATTCCATGGGGCCGGGCCAGCCTGACGTACATATTTTTTTTTAATCCACCCTCGCCTTGTTTAGTTTTAGTAGTCTTGTTACTCATTAGCCTTTCAACCTTAACGACAACAATATAATGATTATAATCGCTAAACAACATGATTTATCGAAATGCTTCGCGATAAGGTTCAAATTCGCTATTACTCAAGTGAGTTAAAAAAATTGTTGGCTACAGACTGTAGCACCACGCGACAACCCAGCAGGATACAAGCTTCATGTGAAGAAAGTTCAGTTCGATGTAACCAATAACTGTGCAAAGCTACTTCTGTGACTTGAGCTGGCCAACCAGATAACACTTACCTAATGCTTGACTCGTGATAAAGTCTTATCTGTTTTTGTGAGCAGCTCTATCTGATTAGCATAAACTGGAAAGTCTTCAGGAGCCTCCGCCATCAATAAAATATCACAAAGCTGCTGTTCGGGTTCCTCTGGCACCGGTTGTGGCCCAGCGACTGAGACCATCTGCATTTCCTATTTGTTTACAAGGCTTATACATTATATCATAACTGTGTGAAGTCAAAACAATAGCGATTGTAGTTAATTGGGATGATATAATATTGGGTGCCAATACGGGGTTCTTAGGATCAAAAACACTGACCAGTGGCTTGTGATGCGTAACTTTTGTAAAAGTTCTTCCCATGAGATAATTATGAAATTTTTGAATTCCGAACATGATTGCTGTAGCTTCTTTATTTTGTCCTAGAACTCATAACGATTGATTGTTTTTGCCCATCCGGCATCACAGGAGACAATACTGCGCCTGCACCATACTCAGAGCTATCGCACGTGAGTACTAAGGGCTATTTAAATCATAATGAACTAAGGTAGGTAATGTCTGACGATGGCAAGCGTTTCGCTTTGAAGCTTTCTCGTTCACGTTCTGTCTACTGCCACTTGCGAGACTTATTAAGCAACCTATGGAACGGTTCGAGGACGGTAGCTTTGTGAGGTACGAACCTCTCATAATAATTGTACATCCCTAAAAAGCCTGTTGCTGCTGAACATTCTGTGATTTTGGAGTTTTGATAATCGATTCCACTTTGCTAGGAGGAGGATGAATGCCGTCGGCGTCAATAACAAAACCCAGAAATTCTACACATTCTTTGGCAACCTTACACTTATCAGCATTCAGTCGCAGGCCAGCTTTTTGTATTCATAGCATCCAGTCGTTGACTTATATCTGTAGGATCGTTAATCGAAATAAAGCGCAGAAATCTTCGTAAACTCGTTATATTTTAACTTCTTAATATTACATAAAATACACGCAACCAACTTTTCTAACATTCCGCCATCCTCCTTCTTCCCTCTCTCTCACACCCATCTCTCATTCCCTCTATAGTTCGTTCAGAAACTTACTGACTTAACTTATAGGTAAACAATACAAAATAATTATTCTTACAACTCGGCCATTCTGCTCTCAGTCTGCTCACATACTGCCTATAGGTAAACAAAGTATTTTTTAATTTCAATTACGTTGGTCTTAAACTGAACCTAACTATAAATTACAAGGATTAGCCTTGTCACTGAACATTAAACAAAGTTAAAACTAAAAGTAACAACTGGTATATTGTTTTCTTAAAATTCCATTCATGTTATGACAACAGAAACTCATAGTTATAAATAGATGTGTGTAACGTAATTAGAAGGCACTCAATTTACTTGTTATTATGCACCCAAACTTACCCGCGACTTTGCCAACTTGACAATAAGATCTCTTGCGAAAATGTGCATTTACGTAGGTATTGTTATTATCAACAAGTAATTTTATTGATTTGACTTTTAAATTATTTTGGCGGCGGCGACGACAGCGCAGCGGGAGCCGCTTGCGCGCTTATTGAACCTTATGCCCTTAGTTATAAGAATTAAGTGTTTGAGCGCCAAGTCGGTAGATTTTATGTTTACAGAGCGGTCAGCGGCCAGGGCTTCGCTGACTGTAGGTATCGTACCAGCGCGTGCGGAAAGCTAGGCTCTATACGCATGGGTGTAGGTCATGTTTTTGTATTTTATTGCAGTTTGTGCAAATATTACAATGCATGTTAAATAGGTATTTACTTACCTTAGCTAGTTAGCTATAACCTATAGGCGACTCCCCGTAAGTAGCAGGTATTCATACCAACCAGTGTCAGGATAACTGCTTTTTCGACAGCGCCAGTTTGATGTAAGACTTGTTTTCTAGGTAAGTAAGTATTTAGGTTCATCTTATAAAAAATAATGTTATTTTGTAAATTGTTTATTGATTGTTTGTTTACAATAACGGTTTGAAATATTCTGTTTGTTATCACAATACAATAGATAAAACTTACACATTTTTGGCTTCATTCATTACCTACTTAGTAACTTAGTAGCGGGAAAGTAATCGGTATTGTGATACACTATGCGTTCAATGATTTTGAGCAATTTAATTTAAAGTTGTTTGGATAACAAACAACTTTTTTGCTGACTTTACCTAACTGGTTCGATTCGGCAGCTATGACGTCACAATATGGCGCGAGGGCCATCCTATTCTTTAGTTGAAACGCATAGTGGTAGGCATCTAGGTAGGTATTAGGTACTACGTCATGTCACAAAGTAAACAGTAGCTTCGCTTCGGGTAGTCGAGCCAAGCTTGTGAGTGTCGGCACGCATAGCAGGTATACAAATAAAAAAAAAATCATCAAAGTCGGTTCACATTAAAAAAGAAGGTATTTAGGTAGGTACAACAAATTATAAAAAATACTGTCAAATTGAGAATCTCCTCCTTTTTGAAGTCGGTTAAAAAATAGCTTCCTTTTGTTTTTTTCCGCCGCGGAAGCCGAGCCGATATAACAGATAGGTACGTATTATACAGACAGCAGCCGATTGAGGCCCTGCGGGGCACCGGGGCGCGGGCGCCGGGCAGCAGCTAATGCAGCTATACGTGTATATAGCGTGTGTGTGTGTGTGCGCCGCACGCGCCACCCCTCCGCCCCACTGACCGGGGAGGAAATTTGTAGCGAAATGGAAGATGATTCATAACAAAAACGAGCGCGCGAAATTTTATAAACAGACCTTTGGGAGTCTAGATTTCATGAAAAAACTACTGAATGTATCTGATCAAAATAAAATTATTTGGATTGTTGAGTTACTAATCTATCCCTGTATGGAGGCCGTTTTTTAATTTTCCTTCTTCTTATGGTATTTATTTGCGCCCAAAGATACGTTAAAATTAGTGTTGAAATATGGAACTTTCGACGCTCATAACTTTCAAATATTTTATTTTGTCGGTTCCATACAGGGCTAGATAATGATGAGACAAATTGATATCTTTTTTTATTTTGAAAGTTCATCGTCAAACAGTGGAGTAATCTCTAGACTACGTTTGTATGGAAGAATTTTTGACTTGTTTACCCTTAACACAATTTATTCAGATGATAGAATGGTAAGTCAGCTGTCTACAGGGGTAAGGTAAATACATAATTTTCTTGTACTATAAAATTAAAAACAATTATGTAGTTTAGGATAAGGTAAGTGTATCATTTAACTAAATCCATATTTTCATGTAATCTACCCCAGTAATAGTTTTCTTAGGACCTTCGTTACTGTTATCTATTTTCTCTACCTCATACCTATCTTTCCCTAATCTTTTACTAATCCTATAAAATAAATAAATCAATAAAAAGCCTTTTATTCCATGCAATTACAATATTTATTCTTATAAAAATATGCAAACATTCGTTTTTAATCCATATAAAATTTTATTTACTTTGCTAGCTGAATAAACAGAAATACATTTAGTTAATATTATTCTATCTTATTATATAAATATATTTCAATTTTTTATTTTATTCGTTTATTGTAATCTAATTTCATTAATTAATATGTAATTTATTTCATAGAAATGTTACATGTGTATAAAATTCTAATTAATCTAGTTATTCTATTATAAAATTCTGATTATTTTAGTTATTATATTATAAAATTTTGATTATTCTATTATACAATTCTTATCATTCTATTTTTATTCTATATATTTTAATTATTCCATTTATCATGGACCCCTTTCAGGTAAAGGCCTCCTCCAAGGATTTCCATTTATCTCTTACTTTTGCTATCGATGTTATATTCCTTGAAGGGTGGTGGTCATAATCTTCCACGGTGACCAACGGGATTGGAAGATGTTTTGTGTTGTCTATTTCTTTTCTTTCCATTTCTGTTCTTTTTTGAGAGGGCGTCTTAATCATGTTTCCTTTTTGTTATGATGGGTTAGTTAAAGGAGTTTTAGTTATATAATTTAGAATGCCCGGCTTCACTAATTTTTCCGGTCGGTTTGATAATGGTGGTGGCGGTGACTCCAAAGGGGTTGTTTTATTTTTCTTATTAACTTGTGTTCTCGGTGTTGGATCGATTTGACTCATCTGCTTTTCTTGAGGGGAAGCGGACAGGAGTCGTTTTTTGTTGTTAATAGTGGTAGAAAAATGCTCTGTTTTTTTTAATATTACCAATTTATCATATTTGATTATTGCCTTATTTCCTTTCTCTCTTTCTGTTTTTAATTGTTCTTGTAGCTCTCTTCTTTTTTCCAAAATGTGATGGGGATAATCTTCTTTTATATAATAGCTGGTATCCGAAAGTAGCTTTTTCTGTTTAAAGATCTCGATCTTTTGCCCCAAAGTTGTGAGTGTTAATATAATCGGGCGAGGATTATCCGATCTTTTTCCTATTCCTCTTAGTTCTTGAATGTCGTTTTTCATAACTGTATTGTCAGATGTTTAGTTATGAAATCAATAACGACATTTTCTAAGTCCGAGTAGAGATACTCATGTTCTCCAAGGCCAAATATCACCACATTTCTTTTTCTCGCCTGTTTTTCCAAGAGGTCCAATCTTTGTTCTTGTTTATCAAATTTTTGTTTTAAGTCTTCATACTTTTCTTCCCATACCTTAAATTTTGCATCGAGTATGTTGTTTATGTTTTCCGTTATGTTTTCTGTAACCTTCGCTGCACTTTCCTTAATTGTGTATTTTTGTTCGTCTAATTCCTTCCGGATTAAGATTAGAGTAGCCAAGACTTCGTCCATATTTATTTGATTGCGTTTTAGCTAATTTCATAATTCTTGGTGGTTGATACTAATGTTTACAAACATGTATCGCCCTCTATCGGTGAGTTAATTGTTGATACGTATGATGGTTGGACTACTCGAAGCTAGATGGCGCTGCTAGTTGTTGCGCAGTCGCAATGAAGGCGAGTTATTGAAATATTTTCTTTATGTTATCTTTGATAATGGTAGAAGAATTTCAGAACCAACCTGCAAGTTATTGCTTTATGCTGGATACGATTCCTAATTTCCTTGACTTGATGATTTCTTGAAAAACAGTCACTGGTTAGTGCAAACTGTCAACGTTGAGTTTTTCTTTTATTAACGAATTTTTTTACAACACTTTCAGTCGTCCATAGAAATAGAGATTAACACTAAACTTTGAACTGTATTTTATAGTCCAATTCACGATATTTACTTTATTAACACAATAAAATTACGGAGCTGATGTTAACAGTTTTTTGTTGAAGTACCCTCTAATCCTATACGGTCCAAAAAAAAATTGCTTTCAATTTTAAATTACCACCAAACTGTGTTCGCTGTATAGCGACTAAGTCTCCTTCATAGATCTGTCCCTCCTTTCTTCCTTTATTAAATGTTTTCATGTTTTCTTCTTGTATTTTCAGAATCTGAGCTTTTTCTTCTCGCCTTACTGCATCTCTCTTTTCTATAAATCCTTTTCTATATTCTTCTTCTAATAATTCTACTATCTTTAAATCTTTTTTTCTTTTTCAGCTCAACTCCAGTCAACAATTCGAATGGTGAAGTATTGATAGAACGTTGGTAAGAACTGTTGATGACCCGCTGTAGCTCACTGACGTGTTTGTACCACTGAGTAGGTTCTTCGATACACATCTTGGTGAGAACTGCAATAATGATCTGATTCATACGTTCCACTTGTCCGTTTCCTCGTGGAATGCCCGTAGCCACTGTTATATGTTTAATTTCTTCTTCAGCACAATAATCTTTAAATTATTTTCCAGTGAAAGCTGTTCCCCTGTCTGTTATTATACGGCGGGGGTTGCCATAATCTTTCTGATGCAGTTTAAGCTTATCTACAGTTTCTTTAGAAGTCAAGGTTTTCACTGGGTAGATCCATACAAATTTAGTGTAGGCATCAATCACTGCTAAAATATGGTAGTACATCTTTTATTGTGGCATCCAATCGCCCTAAATGATCACAATGCAAAGTGTCCAATGGAAGATCTCCTTTGTCAATAGGATTTAGCAGCCCTTCTTTCTTTCCTGATTTCCTGGTGGCTAAGATGCATGGAATGCAGGTAGAGATCACTTTCTCAATTTAACTATCAAACTTTTTAATGTGATAATCTTTTTCTACAATTTCTTTGACTTTCTTTTTCCCAAAGTGACCTATTCCATGAGCTTTTTTTAATTATCTCAATATCCATAATGTCTGGTATTACCAACTTTTTCTCAACACCTTTGTATATTACATCATTTTCTAGAATATAGTCTTCATAATCTTTCTCTTTTAGAATTTCTGTTATTGCCTTTAGAGTTTCATCTTCATCTTGAGCTTTCTTTATACGATAGTGTAACTCAGTATAGATGACACACACATTCCGGCTTAGTGAATCTACATGCTGCATCTGTTCACCTTTACGATGCACAATGCTGTAGTTAAAATCTTGTAGGTACATAATCCATCGAGCAACTTTTGCTGATCTTCTTTCTTGGTTAAAGTCTTCAGGAAGGCTTCACAAGCTGTCATTATTTTAAATGGTATACCTATAAGGTATTTCCGAAAAAAATTCACACCTACCACAGCCAGCGCTTCTAACTCATAGCTGCTGCACTTCTGTTGGGCATCTTTGTTTTTCTACTCATGTAATGTACTGGATGCATGCTACCATCCATGGATTCCTTCTGCATCAAAATCGCTGCATAACCAAACTTGAGGCATCTGTATGAAGCTCAGTTTCTAACTTTAAGTCAAATATTCTTAAAACTGGTTCACAACATAACATCTGTTTAAGTTTCTCAAAAGCACTCTTCTGATCTTCTCCAAAATGAAATTCTTTAGTCTTTAACAAATCACTCAAGGGTCGAGCTATTCCTGCATAGTTCTTAATAAATTTTCTGAAATAAGAAGTTAATCCAATAAAACTTTGAACCTCCATAGGTTTCTTTGCTCTGGAAACTTGAATACCGCTTCAGTCTTGTCCTTTGAAGGCTTGACTGTACCGTTTGAGACCACATGGCCCAGGTACTCAAATGATCTTTGTAGTAGCTGTGATTTTTCCAATTTATATCTAACCCATATTCAGACGCTACTTTCAACACTTCTTCCAGTCTTACCCTTGCTTGAAACTCATATTCTGCTAAAATAATTAAATCGTCGACGAATATTAACAAGAACAAGATCCCTTTTCTTATGAAGTTGGTAAATATTATGTTGATATATCTGGTAAAATATTGTGGACATATTGAGAGTCCGAACGGTGCCCGGAAGAACTCATATTGGCCTTCAGGCTTACTGGTAACAAAAGCTGTATACTTTATAGACTCCTTTTCGATCGGCGAATGGAAACATCCATTTAGCAGATCTAATGTACACACGAGCTTTACACAATTTGTCTATGTTATCCTCGATCACAGGTAAGGGGTATTCATCTTTAATCATTTTTTGGTTTAGCTTCCTGTAGTCGAAACAAATCCGCATACCTCTATCCTTCTTTCTCGCCAAAACAAGGGGGCTAGCATATTCCGAGTAGCTGGGACGTATGATGCCTTGAGCCAACCACTGTTCAATCTTCTTATTCACTTCATCATCTTCTTTCAAAGCAAACCTACGCGGACGTTGGACTATAGGAATATCATCTTTTAATACTATCTTTAATTTAATAGGAGCTTCTTTAGTTTTTAATGGTTTATAACTATCAATAATCTTCTGAACTTGAGGTGATATCTCATTATCAACACTAGAAACTAAACACTGTATGAACTATCACAGTAATGAGTCTTTATTTGAATGATACCCTTGTTGATCATAATTATGGTGTTAACCAAAAAGTTTGACCCAAAATAATAGGATAGGGAATTACGCCTTTTGGCACCACATAGAACGACACATTATAAGAGTGCTCATCAATAATAATGTTGTAAGTAAACTTATCAATTGAAAACACCTGACTTGATCCTAACCCTGTTAAACATAACCTTACCGGTTCACACTTTACATCTAACCTTGAAAACAAATCGTTCGACATTATGTTTATATCTCTCTCCGTATCTATTAAGCATTTCACTGATATGGCACCGACTTTCGCAATTTTTATTGATTTATTTAACACCGCACTGTTATTGTTTACACTTAAAAGGTCAAAGTTTGGATTTTGACACTGACAGTTACATTGAACTAGTGACGATATGACGTTAGCCATTCGTTCTTTTCGTTCCGGACATTCGTCGTTAGCTTCATTTATTTCATTCACCACGGCTGCGCCACCTGGTGGCTGGTAGCTCACGAACATTGATGTGCGCGGTGACCTGATGTTGTCATCACCGACATTGCGGGTTTTGCGAATTCCGCTTGCCTCGTTTGTTATTGTGGCGGTACATTGAGTAGTGCTAGTAATTATTGCAATTGAAACACTTTACGCCTTTTTCACACGCAGTTGCTATATGACCCCTTTCACCACACTTGAAACAGCGCTGAATTGGCTTATCATTTGCTTGACTCACTTTATCACTCGATGTTTTCACATGGACTCACGCTCACGCGGCTTACTGCTTTGACTTCCTCGCTCACCTCGCTGTTTCATTTTCTGTTTCATAACCTCGTACTGTGTTAGCTTTTCTTTTAGGGCAGGGTATGTAGTTATCCCTTACAGACACATTTTATTTTGTTCATAATCCGTGATTTCATCAACTATGTACTGGATGGCGACATAGTCTGGAAATTTAGCCCTTTTACCAAGCTCCTTCATAGACAACATATACTGATAATAGCTTTCGCTATTGCGCTTCTTTCGAGCAGCCATCACTTCGTTCATTTGCTTGCTGTTGTCAAGCTCGGGGCATTCTTTATGTAGGGCTGCTTTCAAATCCTCATACGTGCGGAAGGTATTTTCCGTTTTTAACCATAGTTCGGCTGTGCCTGACAGCGACCTCCTCCGTGCCATGATTAGTTTCTGATGCGGGGTCCAGCCAAAGATCTCCGCATTGTCTTCGATATCTTGCGCCCATCTCGAAGATGAGTAAGTCATGTCTTCGCCATTGAATTTAGAAATGGGCTCTGCGCCCGCCATGTTGTACGATGGTTGCATTCTTTGGTCGTCTTTATCCATCGTAAAATCAATCCAAGATCGTAATCTTCCTAAAATCTTGCACTGAAATATTCGTTGCACGCCGTAATGACGCCACAAGCCGGCCAATCGTACTTTTAAAAAAAACTTCTTTTTATGCGTTGATTGCACGCCGGTGACGCCATGCGCCGGCGGTCGTCTTTTCTTCTTAGGTACGTCTTCTTGCGCTTATTTCGGTCTATCCCGGACGAGGATGTAGGATCGTTATTCGAAATAAAGCGCAGAAATTTTCGTAAACTCGTTATATTTTAACTTCTTAATATTACATAAAATAGACGCAACCAACTTTTCTAACATTCCGCCATCCTCCTTTTTCCCTCTCTCTCACACCCATCTCTCATTCCCCCTATGGTTCGTTCAGAAACTTACTGACTTAACTTTTAGGTAAACAATACAAAATAATTATTCCTACATATCTGTTAACTTGTAATAATGTCATCAATTAGTACTGCGACGCCTGAAATACCTGCCTGTAAGGATGTCATCAACCTTTGAGAAATGCCTGGACAAGCGTTTACTCCGAACGCAGGCTAGCGTTCGGAGCAAAAGCTTGTCCAGGCATTTTTGTATTGTATATGTCACGTCGAGGTACCTATGAATTATAGGACCACCATCATCAAATCCAATCCCTAGAGGCAATTCCTTCATTCTTCATAGGAACGGGTGAACTTCAATAACACACATCACTGGATAGAAACTAGAAAGTATTTATTTGACTTAGTTACAGGCACTTTGAGTTTTCATTCGAACTTGAAGCTAAAACTACATAGTGTGGCTCGCTGGGTCGCAAATCCCTTGTCGATCTCTAGAGAAGACCCAGCAAGAAACTCTAGGATACTCTTTTAAATCTTTTTATAGTTTACACAATCACTTTATCAATTAGCGTTTCATGTTTATTAGGTTTTCAAACATCTCATCTATCAGATTTATTAACAGTTATTATTCTACACGTACGTAAAGTAAGAACCTACGCGCGATGCGCGTTCTATCTTAGTGGGCGGCACTTCTACATTGTTTTTGTTTAGACACTAATAATTACTTGTATAGTTGAATAAAGCTAGCAAACAATACTAAAATGCTGCTCAGTTAATTATTTTAACATTAAACAACCCCAATACTCACAAATACAAAGTAATTTGTAGATTATTATTGAAATAGGAATCTCATCATAAAACTATCCAAGTTTCCGGTGATCTGACAATCTTACTAATAGAAGGTTTCCCATTATTACATAGCTGTGTAAAATAGTCTTAAGACTTTTTAGTATTTAATCATTTACTCAAATTTGTTAAGTTCTCGTATTAATTCTAGTTATATAACACACCTAATTACTATGAACCTTAATATTCATGTATAATGTATCTTACAACTAGCGCCATCTGCGTTCAAAGCTTAAAACTGCTATCGATTACGATTCCTTTGAGGAACGTAAGTAGTAGAGGACTCACTTAGTCAACTTCATTGACTGCATTGCAAGTGGTTCGCAGTAGTACTACTAGATGTCGCTGTTTATTGGTGTCTTAATCCTGAATCGCGGTGTTAAAAATTACCCCCGTTTAATGACTTCGACGGATTATTGTCGTTCGTCAATGCAATTACCAACTAGCAGAAAGGTGCATCTGCGGATCCTCGTCCTACTTGGAAAGGTCACGTAGAACATCCCTCTGTCAGTTGGATTTTTGGATTAGAGGGCTATAAGTACCCCGCCTTCGTCTAAGCGGACTTGGCTGTGTGTACTACGCCTTATTGTAATACTAAACCTTGTATCTTTCCTACTTGGAATAAACACCTTCAAGTAATCATCAGTGTTTCCTTCGAACCTGTGACGTCAACACGACTACACCCCTACAGTTATTGGTCATTAAAATTATAACATCCGACATTGTTGACAACTTTGCGTAATAAGAATAGCATTAGTTAGGTCATAATCAAACACATTTACTTCGTCAAATGTGCAACAATTGAAATGAGAACAAATCTAAAAATCCTACAATAAGTGTTCCCGTTTTATTTAAACATCTGGTATTAATTAAACATTGAAATTAGCTTATCAGATGATCTTCATTCAAACAGATCTATAACTAATTCCACAATAAGCCAATAGATGGCGCAGTGCAGCTACACACCAGGTACTCTACATGCAATATGATAAAGATCTATGTTGTTAAAAAACAACTAATTGCTACATGTCATGCCAATGATGGCATAAAATTTGTATTTCAGATTTTTGATATTGAATAATCAGTTGCTAGCTTAATAGTCCATTTTGAATATTGTTTGCATAATGTTGTTGTTTGTATTATCTTACAATATTCATTGATTTTAATAGGTAATAGTCAATTATCAGTATATCACTGGATACTTATTAGATTAGGTGACCAAGTTTATCTTAAATGAAAATATTTAATGCATTAATGAGCACACGCCTACTTATAAGGCTTTCACAGCAGCCTTGTATTTGGTAAGTATAGTTTAGGTAGTGTAGGAGTATTGTGATCAGTTGTTTTTTGTTTAGTTTCATTCTCACGGGACGGTAATGCTCTGTGATATCCTTTAATCCTGTCAAATCAAAAACTTTGTGTCAAGTTTTTGATTTGACAGGATTAAAGGATAGGATCAGGAACACCGCTCTGTGATAGACACAAAGTCTTTGATTTGACAGGATTAAAGGTTAAGGAGTTTAGGTCCATTGCTCCGTGACAGGCACGAAGTCTTTGATTTAAGGAACCAGGCTCTGGGTGGTCTTGTACACCGTGGACCCAGCAGGATAACATGAGAGATTGTTCATTAGCGGCCTCCACGCCTAACCAATGGATATTAAATCATTATTAGTTGCTTCCACAGCAAACCAATAGATTGTTTGTTCCACGGTTGCTACCGGACGGACCAAAATTTCATAATAATCAATTCGGTTTCACTATTGGAAAATCGACTGTAGACGCGGCCCTTACTGTTAGGAAAATAGTTAATACATCTGAACATAAGTATGTAATTGGGATTTTTCTAGATATTTCTGGGGCTTTTGATAACGCATGGTGGCCAATGCTATTACTTAAAATGAAAAATCGAGGCTGCTATAGAAATATATACAATTTAGTTTACTCTTACTTTTTAAATGGTTCCGCGAAACTCAAACTCGGCCATCATTCCATGTCGAAGTCTCTCACCATGGGATGTCCTCAGGGTTCGGTTATTGGTCCACCTTTATGGAATTTAGGCTTTGATGATTTCCTCGCGATTCCGCTTCCAAGCGGCTGTTCATTAACCGGTTACGCGGACGACGGTCTTCTGCTCATTCAATCAAGTACTCGAGCTGGACTCGAGAACTTGGCTGACACTTGCCTACGATTAATATCTCAGTGGGGCGATCGTAACCGCCTGACCTTTGCTCCGCATAAAACTTATCAGCTCATTTTGAAAGGTAATCTTAAATCGTGTCCTACTATTAAATTTAATAACGTTCCGGTAAAAAGGAAGCAGTCCGTGTGCTATCTTGGTCTTGTGTTAGAAAGGAATTTTGCATTTATAGATCATATTAAAATCGTCGGTGAAAAAGCAAAAAAGAACTTCTATGCCTTAACGAGAATATCTAAATCTACGTAGGGTCTGTCTTTTTTGACTTTAAAGACTATTTATGGGGCTACTTACTTGGGTTGTATCTGCTATGGGGCGCCTGTTTGGGCTGATAGGGCCACAATAGGGGCGGTACGACGTAAGTTACTTCAGAGTCAGCGTTTGGATTTGATATTCTTATGCAAAGCGTACAGGACGGTTAGTACTGAGGCCTTACCGGTACTTGCTGGCGTACTTCCGGTCGACCTTGAAGTGCAGCGACGTGCTGCAATGTACTATTCCGCAAGAGAGACCATGGACGCGGACTTTTTAACGCGGAGTGACCGTGCCAAAATCTCTAGATTATTTAAACCACATATTGACGTCTGGGAGGAACTTTTATCCGAATGGCAATGTAGGTGGGATAATTCCATCAAGGGCCGACACCTCCACCAATTCTTTCCATCCGTTCGCGTGCGGCTGGCCAGGACGTGGCTGGAGGTGGATCACTGTGTTGCCCAATTTCTCACAGGGCATGGTAACTTTAAAAGTAAATTATTTTCCTTCAAGCTTGTTGCCTCGCCATTATGTCAGTGTTCTACACCTGACTGTGAATATATACAATCTGCACATCATATCTTATGGGAGTGTATTCTTTGGCAGAATGAACGCAATACTATGTTGAATAATGTACAGGCTGTATCAGGAGCCGTTTACTATACGGACCTTGTGGAAACTAGAACAAATTTCCGTGCGTTCAAGCGCTTTTGCCATACCTATTATTGGAATCAAATATAACAGCTCACAATGTTAGGACCCATTAATATTAATGCAAATTTTTATCCGTGGTGCTTGGCAACTGGGCTTATCCCAGTTGTAAACGACCCATTGTGCCTATTGGTCTTGTTAGTTCTGTCTCCTGCTTGATATGGAGGGAAGTGGAAATTTGTGTTTTTTCTTACTCCTCCATTTTCTTTTCTGATTAATTTCGTTGCGGGATCCAAGACAGTTAAATTCATTCTCCGGGACTTCGTCGAGCTTCATTGCCTCGGCGCTTTTCTGGTGGTCGCCACTGTTGATTCTGGCTTTCAGGAGTTGCAGTGGTTTGGGAATAGTGCGGTGGGATTGTCCCAAAAAAAAAAAAAAAGATTGTTTGTTGTATTATCACTATTAGTTTCCTCCACGGATTACTAACAGACAGCTTATTGTGTTATCATTATTAGTTGCTTCCACAGCATACCAACAGGATAGTTTATTGTGTTATCATTATTAGTTGCTTCCACAGCATACCAATAGGACAGTTTATTGTGTTATCAATCTTAGTTGCTTCCACAGCATAATAAGATAGTGTTAGCTGCGTCTCCAACCTACACCCCTACAGAAAGCCCGGAGCATGTGAACGAGCCTATATAAGCCAACGCGTACCGTGGCCAAGGGGTCGGACCTCGGCTCAGGGCATCGCTGGTGGGACAACTAAGGCTGGATCAAGATTCATACTGGGGTAGCCCTTAGCGCAATCGCTTTATGTTTAGAAACTTGGTGTGCCTTGGCTGGAGGCTATAATATAGCTTAGTCTCCACAGGTTAGCCCGGTTAAGCAGTAGCCAATCACTTAGATTGAATCTGCGAGACGCCACATAGAAAAAAAAAAAAAAATTGGCCAAGGGCTCATTCCCGCATCCGGCGGTGCGCACTTTGTTAATTGTTCCCCTTGATTCTGTTCACTTGATTTTGTAACGTAAATATTAAATTTGTTAATTTTGTGTTAGTGTTTTATTAGATTACTTTTATAAAACTTTGGTTGGATAGTTATTTCATTTCATTCCTAAAATCAGAAGCGGGACGTCTCTCGTTTTCGCACATAACTAAAATAAAATTAAAATGTCAAATAATACTGGCCCAGAAAAAACCGTAAACGTGAGTGCACGTCACCGCCGCCCGCCCTAACTCATCTTAGTATCACCTTAGACGCAATACTTAATAGGGTCTCAGCCTTGGAGCGAAGTTCAATTTCAGAACCACGATCGAGTGTGGAGCAGCAGCTGCACCCTACCATCACCGGCATGGCCAGCCCTCTTGCTATCACGCGACCTGCCCGACGCCACTAGCATCGGCGCTGTCGCTGTCGCCCTCGCCTTCAACGTCGGCTACAGGGGACATCGCAGAGCGTCTCATCGATGCGCTAAGGAGCTTTAACCCGGTAAGATCAAACCATTAAGCCCGGTTTCCACCGCGAGCGGAACAGACCCATTAATGACTTCGTTAAACTCGCAAACGCAAACTGCATACTTGTATTTCCACCAACAAATAGTCGGACGGAAAGAGCCAAGCGTGTAGAAAGAGTAGAAATGAGCTCGCTCAGTTCTAGGGAGCGGAGCGGAGTACTTACGGACTCCGCTCAACTCGCAATTACAATTTACATAGTAACGTTTCCACACAGAAAGTGGTGAGCGGGGCGGATTGAGCGAGTAAAAAGAAATTGAAAAGAGTCCGCTACGCAAGGCCTGCACCGACTAGTTCAGAACGGACTCGCTCGCTGACTGCCCCCCGCGCCTCGCCTCCCGCAACTACGCGCCGGCTGGCGCTCGCATCACCGCATTTTTGTTTGTTATGGCAGTCGTGTAACATATGTTGTTTTGGTTTGAAATGGAGCGATTTATAGAAGCTGTACGACAATACCCATGTTTGTGGAATGTATCTATTAAAGAATACCGAAACATAGATATAAAAGAAGCGGCATGGAAATCTATAGTTGATGATGTAAATTTGGCTGAAATAAAAAACAGAAAGTGTCTTTTTAATTGAATTTATTTTATGAAACAAGTGAATCTTGACTGGCTATTCTACCGGAATTGTTAAAATAATCGCAATATATGTTACGTACATTAAAAGCTTCTCGTGTAGCTCGCAGTCTATCAAAGGTCATGTTGTTGGGTCGTGGATTATTATAATTGTCATTTTGATAATTTGCAGCCGATGTGGGTAGTGACGATAATTGTACAGATAAATAATTATGCAACACGCAAGTTGCTTTTATTATATGATCGACCGTCTCAAGTTTGCATTCTAGTGGTCGCCGATAAACACGCCATCTAGCGGATAAAATACCGAATGCATTCTCTACAACATTTCGAGCTCTGCTGAATCGATAGTTAAATATCCTTTTCGGTCTATCATTTATTACGTTTGAATATGGTCTCAGTAAATTTTTACGTAAAGCAAAGGCCTTGTCACCTATAAATACATAAGGTACTCTGACTGAACTACTTTCATCTAAATGACGGTCGTCCGGTAAATTTAATTGGTTATTAATTATTATTTTTCCAAACATGCTATCATTAAAAATACCACCGTCACTGAAACGCCCCATCGATCCAACATCAATGATTATGAAACGTTTGTGTGCATCAACAACCCCTAGTAATACTACGGAATAATATTTTTTGTAATTGTAAAATTTACTTCCTGAATGTGGAGGACATTTAATCGCTACGTGTTTACCATCAATGGCAACAATGCAATTTTTAAAGTGCCATATATTTTCAAAAGCTTCTGCTATATTTTCCCAATCTTGCCTTTTGGGTTCTTTCAAATAAATAGGCTGTATTTTTTTCCAAATTGCAATACAAGTATCGTGTACTATCCTTGAAACAGTTGGTGTGCTCATGCGATAATTGTAGGCTATTGTTTTGAATGCGTCGCCTGTTGCTAGAAATCTGAAACAAAATATAATAATATTAATAAATAATAAACTTTTTGGAACGAAGTTCCTTATCGCGCGTTGCGAAAGGGAGCTATACGGAAAAAATTAAGACCAAAAGTTGTCACGACACTTTTTACCCGACTGCGCGACGCAAAGGAGGGTAATGTGTTTATTACCATGGAATGGAATGGACGACTGGACTGGAATGGAGTGGAGTGGGGTGGAGGGTCGAAAATCGCTTGAACCTTTTTTTTACTTGCTATCGTTAAGCAAGTCAAAAAAACAGATTTTCGACCTTATTGACATTTAAAATTTAGTTTGTTTTTTCTCACATTCTCGTTAGCTAACATTGCTCCTTCATTAAAATCCGGTGTTTGCATAAATGTCAATAAGGTCGAAAATCGCTTGAACCTGTTTTTTTAACTTGCTTAACGATAGCAAGTTAAGAAAAAGTCAGTCGCTACAGCGTCATTCGAAACTAAGTACCGGAACCTAATTATCTTTATTGTTTCAGTCCAGGATGCGAAATCCGAGTGGAAAAGTTAAGGGATAACCATAGAGACAGTTTAAAGAGAATGAAAGCCACCAGATCTGGGCAGGCAGCTACAAACCTCAATACTTGGAGATATGCGGAATTGATGGAATTTTTACTTCCATATATGAAAAATTGTAGTAGGACTACCAAATTAAATTCTACAGATATACCATCATCGGCAACACCTGAAACCTCCATAGCGCAAGATGACGAAGATACTAATAATTCAGAAATATCCGTAGTTCCAACAAACGATACAATCAATAAAACGGTGGCTAGTGCACCACAAGGAGGTAAAACTCAGACAAGGAAGCGGACCGCAGATGGAGATTTTATAGAATTACTGAAATAAATGGAGGAAAATCACCAAAAAAGACAAGAAGAAAGAGATTTAAGACGCACAATGACAAATACACAAGAAAAAGGTGCCATTGATTTGTTTTTAGAAAGTATGGCGATCACCATAAAAACGATGCCTATGTGGATGCAAAATCGCGTTAAGAATAAAATATTTCTAATCGTTAGTGACGCCGAGGAAGAACTAGAAAATTATAGTACTTGTGTTACACCAGACTCAGTAAACAATACCTTGCCGGCAGCAGCAGCATCATCACGTTCTGCTAATTACGGATACACTACGTCGAGAGACCCTGTAAACAATGACTTGCCGGCAGCAGTAGCAGGATCATCACGTTCTGACAATTACGTATACACACTACCGGAAGCAGCAGCGTCACGTTCTAATAATACGACATACCACGGATACAGTAGCTCGGGAAGATTTGAGCCATCCCCGTTACATGATTATGATAACTAAGCATAATGTTCTTTTTAATTATTTCACTGATTTGTTTTATTTCTGAGTAAAGTCTAAAATAATTACCTATTAACAATGTTTTATTTCTTACCTGAGGCACACAGCTAGCTTTTTTTGAGGTGAAATAGCTTTCCTGAAGTTGGTGTTTTGTTTCAAAATATCGACCTCCACAAATGACAAAAGTTCTTGAAATTGTTCTCTATTAAACCTGTAATAATTCTTAAATTTTTCGTCGTCTAAATCATAAAACAGCCTAAATTCCCCTTTTAATTTACGTTCTTGAATATGCTGGCACAGCCAAAATCTTCGTTTAGCGCGTTTTTTTCTTTGCTTAAGATACAACAATACGTGTTTCTTTTTTCGGTATACATAATCACTGTCATCACTCGATTCCGTGTCACTCGATAACATCGCAACAACACGACCACACGCAACCAGCTCAAAACTTCAACTGAACTCGTTCTCTGTGGAAATTATCTATTCGTTTTTCATTTCTCATTTTCCGTTCAGCTCAGTCCGCTCATTTCTCTATCTCAGTTTCATTTTGCAGTGAAAATCAAATGACCAACTCTTCGTTGGTGGAAACGCAAACCTATTTCATTAAAAAGGAGTCCGTTCCGCCTAACCATTTCCCGCACATTACCCTTTCGCAGTGGAAACCGGGCTTTATTACGTCTCTGACTTCGACTGGTGTGAGGAAGTTCACCGTGCTAAGACACAACATAGGTGGGACGACAAAGATTGTCTGGCCCGTATCGGTTTGTGTCTGAAGTGTGTATCTCACTATCACTATTGGTTACGCGATTGGACCAAAACGGATCGTACTTGGTCTACATTTAAATTTCAGTTAATATCACTTTGTCCACGACACGGTCGATGTCGCTAATATCCTGTATGACGTCATGTGCACTGAGTCAGATAAATATTCCACATACGCGGCATACGCGCGCAAATCCTTGTTGCGTTTGCGTAATGTTAAAGGACTGAGAGTAATTTGCCTTTTGTATGCAATCATTGTGCGCGGTTTTAAGGACACCCAGATGAAGCTGAAGCTTTGAATGCAAAACTAAATACCGAAACCAAAGCGGATTTTTTTATCAATTTATATCGTGCTAAGTAAAACCACCGCATATATGAACAAAACAATGTTGATGCCCATTCTCAGTCTAATCGAACCACTCGTCGTCACGATAACGGTTACCGTAGCAGCCGTAGTGCTAGAGCGTCTGTTAAAAAAAAAACTGAAGTGTTTTTCGTGCGGCGCTCACGGCCATATTACATTAAGAGATACGCTTGTCTCAAGCGATCTAAAAATAGTAATAGCAGTTCAAATGCCAAAACCAGAATTAATAGTCAGAACACTGATTTCAATTCAAATTCGCCGAACAAGAAAAACCTTAAGTGTAACTTTTGTAAAAAAAAATGGGGCATACGGAAGAAAATGTTTTGCAAAACAGCGATCGGAGTCGCGCAATAAATTCAATGTAATTTTTTGTCCTGAAATTAAGGGTGATAAGGCAACACGTGATGACTCGCAGTGCTGTGTTGTGTACCTTGGTAGAACCATAAGCAATGGTCAGGTTAGACCAAGCGCTCATAAAGTAGAAGCCTTAACTAAATCGCCGACGCCGAATACAATTAAACAAGCGCGTCAATTAATCAGCCTTGCCGGGGATTTTAGACGGTACATACTCGCAGTATGCCACTTTGACTGACTACAATTTTCACTACCGTAAAACGGAAAGAGGATAAGTTTATTTGGGGTATCGAAAAGGAAAAAGCTAGACAGTGGTAGATATGCGGGGACCGTACCGTATCACTAAAGTCCTACCAAATGGTCGGTACGAGCTCCAGTTGCTGCATTCTTCGAATGTAAGTTTTAGTGTTCTAAATGTGCTGTATGTGTGTTCATTGTGTTGATCATTTCATCCACTTTTGTCGTAGGTACGTACAGCCTCTTTGTTGACATTAATTTAAGTTGACATAAATATTCACTGATTGAATAGTTATGTGAGTGACACAGCTTAAGGCGTAGTACGATAACGCACGAGCGCACGGCACTTATCGCTATGTGGCTAAGTGTCACAGTGAACTTGAGTCTTAAGTATGCTGTTCATAAATTCATAACTAATTAACTAAAAAAACATCTCAAGTGTTAAACTTTTGTTAAATTTATGAACCAAACTGTTGTTATTGGTAATTATTGATCTAAGATTACGTTTCAAGAACTTTGCTTGAGTGTAAGATCTTTGTTTTGTTTCTGAGACGTGAACCATTTAAATAGCGGGTTCTCATGGTAACTGCACTTTAACCTACGCCTTTAGCTTTGCTCCTACCTAATGGTATCAGTCGTGACCCAGGAAGTACCCGTGTCCATCTACGACATTCGGGGCGTGACTGGCAAAGTACTGTGTAAATCCTGAGGACAAGCTTAGTTCCTACCAGTTGGTAACAGTCGTGACCCAGAAAGTACCCGTGTCCACTTATGACATTCGGGGCGTGACTGGCAAAGTACTGTGTAAATCCCGAGGACAAGACTTGCCATTTATACCATGTAAGCCCGGTGCAGCTGCATAAGGTTTTGGTTGGTATTATGGCAAGTGAGCTCATTGATGGCCTTTATGAGGTTTTAAGTACGTAAGGCTATGTGTTTCGTGCAGCTGCTAGGTAGTCATTGTCATAGTGGATTTTATTATTAAGAAGTAATTCACGTCTCATTAGCATTTGATCGTATAATCTCTTACATCCAGGAAATAGCACAAGAAAAAAAAAAAAGGTCTGCTGGCTCATCTAACATTTATATGCTCACACTTGGTTTATGATGTGCAGGTTCTTATGATGAGGAGAATGAAGTAGATGTACAGCCGAGCACTTCGTCGGCTACACCCAGTAATGCCGAGTCGGAGTTTGCTCCCGCTGAAGTCGCACCGGTAGTTGCCGAGGCCTGCGAGGACGCTGGCACGTTAGGAGAGGCCGTGTTAGCTGCGTCTCTAACCTACACCCCTCCAGAAAGCCCGGAGCATGTGATCGAGCCTATATAAGCCAACGCGTACCGTGGCCAAGGGCTCTTGTCCGTTCTTCTCCACGTAGGCTTTTCCGAACGGATGGTAGAATCACTTTATTAGATCCGGCCTTAGCCATCCCCCCAGCGACGCCCTGAGCCGAGGTCCGACCCCAACTGGGGTAGCCCTTAGTGCTGTCGCTTTAGGTTTAGTATTTTGAAGCCTGGCCGGAGGCTAAGAGATTAGTCTCCACAGGGTAGCCCGGTTAAGCAGAAGACGGCCACTTTGGTCGAACTGCGAGACGCCACGTATTAAAAAAAAAAAGTGGCCAATGGCTCATTCCCGCATCCGGCGGCGCGCACTTTGTTAATTGTTCCCCTTGATTCTGTTCACTTGATTTTGTAACGTAAATAATAATTTTGTGTTAGTGTTTTATTAGATTACTTTTTTAAAACTTTGGTTTGATGGTTATTTCATTTCATTCTTAAAAATTGTTTATTTTATTCTCACTATAAGTTGCTCTGCAGCTCACCAACAAATAGTTTATTGTGTTCTCATTATTACCTCAAATCCACCTCCATGGATGCTGATAGTTTGGTGTTGATAAAAACTATTGTGTTATTAAATGCCTCCAGAGTTATAGGTTGTTGGAATTCTCAATAGTTAAGAGCTTGTTTTATTATAAATTTTTATAATTGCCTAAATTTGAAAATCGAATAGCATAAACTGTTAAGAGTTACAAAAATATAATAATAACAGTAGTCTTCCTGATTGAATGCGGCCATGACAGCCAATCTGAAAGGGGACTAGCCATCTGCATTGGGACACAGTATGGTGCACAGGGCCAATAGCTTAACATGCTTACCGAATTTCAAATCTCTGGGCTGTTACAGAGGAATCCCTAATGTAAAAACCCCATATTATGTATCATGTAAAATTACACTCATTTTATATTCAATAGGTTTAATGAAATTCACAGTGACAGAATGATGACATGACATAATCCAAAAATGAAGTAAATATATAACAAAGAAGGCCACATACATAGCACCTCCGTCCCAAATCGTCTAGTTGTCACGTTGTTTCAGGTTTACTGATGCTATCTTGGTATCTTGGTACCCAGCATCTGATCAACATGTCTTTTGCAAATCTGACCAGAATCAGTTTCTATTTGATAATGCAATCGGCCTAATATCCTCAAAACGGTTCCGAATTCCCATTTAATTTGGTCGTTTGTGTAACTGCGTATTTACACTCTCTGCCCAACAGTAAATGAGCGTACCGTTGCGTCATCAGTTGGCGGACGTGTTTCATGCCTCGTCCTCGCCTTGAAGTGAACACTTAGGGTGTTTCTTATTTCCCTGCCAAACATGAGCTCATATGGACTTTTATTTTTGCTGCTGCTCGGCGTCCTCCGTAGGCGTTCCTTAATACCCAACAGTTTATCCTGTAAAGTGCCTGGCTCTGCACTGATGCTATGTATTGCTTTTTTAATTGTTTGAACATATCGCTCCGCCTGTCCGTTCGTGGCCGGATGGTAAGGGGCTGTGGTTTTGTGAACAACCTCGCTTTCTCTGAGGAATGATTCAAATTCATTTGAAACAAATTGCCGACCGTTGTCTGATACTAAAGTAAGCGGGAATCCAAATGTCACGAAAAGCTCTTTCAGTTGGCGGATGCACCATGAGCTTGTGGTTGTTTTCGTTTCTATAATTTCCACCCATTTTGTAAAAGCATCCACTATTATAAATAAGGAATAACCCTTAATCGGCCCAGCAAAATCCACATGGATCCTTTGCCATGGGCCTGATGGTAAGTCCCAATGATGAAGAACTGCGCCTGCAGGTTCATTTTGCTTTAATCGACATTCTCGACAGCTTTTTACTATGTTTTCTATGTCTTGATCCAAATTTCTCCAGAATACGTATCCACGTGCCAGTTATTTCATTCTTACTATTCCAAGATGTCCTGTGTGTAGTTCTTCTAAAACCTGTTGTCACAGGCTTGCCGGAATCATCACTCGTGTTCCTTTTATAATGCATCCGTCTTGTATGGTCAATTCGTTGTCATTGTAGCCGTATCTTCTCACTGAGGTACCGTTTTTCAAAGCTTTCAATAAACGGTTATATTCATCATCGAGTTGGGTCTTTTCGGAGATTTTTATACGGTCGACGGCAATTGTGTTCATCTGATTTAATTGAAATGCGCAATGTACGTCAATTAGGTTATTTGCTACTGTTTCTACTGGAAATCTTGATAGATAATCTGCATTGCTATGATCATCCGATGTTCTGTATTCAATAGTGTAGTTAAAACCAGATAGGAAATGTGCATAGTGAAAGAGCCTCATTGTGCTCATAGCCGGTAAAGTTTTGTGTGGATTGAAGATTGTAGTTAATGGTTTATGGTCTGTAATAAGTATGAATTTTCTTCCATAGCAGTAGTGATAAAATTTCTTTAATCCCCAAAATAAGGACGTCGCTTCTTTGTCTATCTGACTGTACTTTTTTTCACTACTCGTCAATGAACGTGATGCAAAAGCAATAGGTCGATCAGATCCGTCTGATAATCGATGCGATAGAACTGCTCCAAGTCCAAAAGGTGAAGCATCTGTAGCGAGAACCAAAGGTTTCTCAGGGTCAAAATGCATTAAAACTCTCTCACTGAGGATTTCCTGTTTAATTTTCTTGAAACTTTCATCACATTTGTGCGTCCATTCGTATTTAATGTCCTTCTTAAGTAGGTTATTAAGAGAGCTTGATATTGAAGCTAAATTTGGTATGAACTTATTGTAATAATTAGCCATTCCTAGAAATGTCCGCAGTTCGCTGATGTTGCTGGGGCGTTTTGTATCTAGAATAGCGTTTACCTTGTTTCTATTTTTGTGAAGTCCATTTTTATCAATGGTGTGACCCAAATATTCGATTCTTTCTTGAAAAAAATGACATTTGTCCTTATTGAGTCTCAAATTTTTTTCTTGTAATTTTTGTAATACCAAGCGTAGTCTCGTAAGAAGTTGTTCTTCTGAATGTCCTTGTATTATTATATCATCAAAAAAACATTTTACTCCAGCTACTCCTTGAAGCAAACGATCCATAAACTTTTGCCATAGATTCGGGGCAACCTTGACGCCAAACATAAGTCTATTTACTTTAAATGTTCCTCTATGTGTGCTTAATGTTTGCATCATAGCGCTCTCCTCGTCCATCATCATGTTTAGGTAAGCTTGACTGATATCAAGTGTGCAAAATATTTGACCTCCGTTCATCTCTACCAGAATGTCCTCTATGATCGGAATAGGGTATTGTTCATCCCGTATCACTTTATTTATAAGCGTATACTGCCATTTGGTTTGACAATAGGAACCACTGGTGTTCCCCACTCAGAGCTATCAACTTTTGTAATTACCCCTTGTTCGCAGAGTCGTACTATTTCATCGTCAACTTTATTTTTAAGAGCATATGGTATACGTCTAGGCTTAACAAAAATTGGTGATACCTCTTCCCTTAGGGTCAAATGTGCTTTGTAATCAGGTATGCACCCAAGGGAGCCATCAAATACCTTCGAGTATTCCGAAAGTAGCTTATCCAGTTCTGGATGTTCTTTAGCATTAACTATGTTTATATTTGTCAGATCCAAGTTGATTGCTCGTATCCATGCCCGACCGAAGATAGGGTCAACGTCTTGTTTGATAATGTATAATTTTCCCTCAAGTGTTTGGTCATTGTATTTACACGTAACGAATGCCACACTCGGAGTGCGGAGTGCGAAGATTTCTCCTGTATATGTTCTCATCGTGATGTTTGTTTTGTAGATCTTGCATCCAGTGTTCAATTTTTTAAAATCTTTGTGAGAGATAGATGACAGAGCAGCTCCTGTATCTACTTCCATTTTCAGTTTCGAGTCATTGATGCGTACATTTATCAGAAATTTGTCTGTGTTGTTGGATGGTATTAAATTCACATCCCATGGGGTAGTGTCATCGATTATATTTGAGGAGTTGTCCGTAATGTCCGTGTCCTGCAGCTCCACATGCTCAGGCTCCAGTTGGTTGAGTGTTGGTTGTAAGCAGACGCGAGCAAGGTGACCAACTCTCTTACATTTGCTGCACGTATCCTTAATGTTGCGACACCTGCCTGCTCGATGGTCTTTGCTGCCACAGCGAAAACACTTGCCTCGTAAGTCTCTAATGGTAAGAGGTTTATTCTCTTGCTTTGGACTGCGGTTTTTGAGGTCAGCTTGAACAGTTTTCATATTATGTAGTAAACCTTGGTTTGAGGAGTGAACTGCTGGTGACATATAGGTGCTGTCAGATTTTGCTAGTTCAATCGTGGTTGCTTTATTAATTAAGTCAGAAAAATCAGTCACCATTGTTTCCTGTAGTATTTTGGTTCGAATATCGGTGTCATTTAATCCTCTTATAAATTGTAAGGTAAGAAAATTATCACAGATCGACTTCTTACAATTTTTACACGTGAACTCGCAATCTTGGGCTAAATGTTTCAACTCTGATGAGTATGACATGACTGTCTCGTCAGGGCCTTGAAGTCGCGAAATAAATTTATGTTGACTAGCCCAAATGCTCGGTTTTGGATCTATATAGTGTTGTAATATTTGAACCAACCTGCCGAATTCTAGTTCACAAGGATCGTTCGGTGCGTACAAGTCGTAAGCGTTCTGGTGTAATTCTGGTGGTAATAAACTAAGCAGCGTGAGGGTCTGGATTTGTGGATTGTGACAATTATTTAGCTTCATATAAGTTTTTAATCTCTGAACAAAGTTATTGAAACTTTCTCGTTCCTGAAACGGTTGAAAATTGATTCTTGGTGTAGTTTCCGGTGTGCTTTCACGTGAAGCCGTGACGTAAGTCGACGGTGCTGTCGATGGTGTAGGGCGTACGCCATGCAGCTTAAGCTTTAATTGTAATATGTGCTCTTCTGTAGAATGTCGCTGCTCAATTTCTGCTTCACCGTCACATGTATGCAATTCGATTTCGTTTTGTAGTTTTTCAAATTTTTGTTCGTAATTTGTTAGACTTGTCAGACGTGAACTTACTTCGTAATCCGAAGGATTTTGTAATTGTTCCAGTGTACTTTCGAACTTGGTAAGCTGGCCGCGTATAGTTACGCGCAGGCGAGTAAGTCGCGCCAGTTCTGCCTCCATCGTCGCCAATATTATGTATCATGTAAAATTACACTCATTTTATATTCAATAGGTTTAATGAAATTCACTGTGACAGAATGATGACATGACATAATCCAAAAATGAAGTAAATATATAACAAAGAAGGCCACATACATAGCACCCCATTTAACACATTTTGCCCGAACTAGGAATTGAACCCAGGAATAATAATTTAAAAGTACTCTGTTGCATGGTAGTACCATGCACAAGCATCATGTAGAGTTATTTGACATGGCTATTGTGTTGAGCCTTCTGATACAACAACACTGTATCAGTTAGCGAGATCAGTAGAAGATAGTTTGAAAACTTCTCACCTTTTACTTTAGTTATGTTGGGCTGGAACAGTCATTTTCCAGCTGACGTCTATTTGGTGGCATGTATGTATGTTGGTAGCTTCTACGGTCGTGACCCGGCCACACGGTCATTTGCCGACCAGGTATTTTTAGTTTTGTTTCCACATCCTTGATAACACTTAGTTATGTAGGTAACCATTTTGATTTTTGATATGACAATTACCAGGAATCTATTATATATTATTATATAATATATAATATCTTCGCCATGCCTGGGCAGTAAGTCGCTTACTCTTGGAAATTATCATAGGGAAATTCTTTTGCCATGCCCTCGTTGGTGGCGGTGTTTTACGAAATTCTTCGGATGGCTTTCATAGCATGGGCGGAAGGCGGAAGTGGGAGCTGAGCTGACTTCTGATGTCACGTCGAGGTACCTATGAATTATAGGACCACCATCATCAAATCCAATCCCTAGAGGCAATTCCTTCATTCTTCATAGGAACGGGTGAACTTCAATAACACACATCACGGGATTAAAACTAGAAAGTATTTATTTGACTTAGTTACAGGCACTTTGAGTTTTCATTCGAACTTGAAGCTAAAAGGCTAAAACCCTCGCTGGCTCGCTGGGTCGCAAATCCCTTGTCGATCTCTAGAGAAGACCCAGCAAGAAACTCTAGGATACTCTTTTAAATCTTTTTATAGTTTACACAATCACTTTATGACAATTAGCGTTACATGTTTATTAGGTTTTCAAACATCTCATCAATCAGATTTATTAACAGTTATTATTCTACACGTACTTAAAGTAAGTACCTACGCGCGATGCGCATTCTATCTTAGTGGGCGGAACTTCTACATTGTTTTTGTTTAGACACTAATAATTACTTGGATAGTTGAATAAAGCTAGCAAACAATACTAAAATGCTGCTCAGTTAATTATGTTAACATTAAACAACCCCAATACTCACAAATACAAAGTAGTTTGTAGATTATTATTGAAATAGGAATCTCATCATAAAACTATCCAAGTTTCCGGTGATCTCACAATCTTACTAATAGAAGGTTTCCCATTATTACATAGCTGTGTAAAATAGTCTTAAGACTTTTTAGTATTTAATCATTTACTCAAATTTGTTAAGTTCTCGTATTCAATTATTAAATCTAATCCGGCATTGTTGACAACTTTGCGTAATAAGAATAGCATTAGTTAGGTCATAATCAAACACATTTACTTCGTCAAATGTGCAACAGTTGAAATGAGAACAAATCTAAAAGTCCTACAAAAAGTGTTTCTGTTTTATTTAAACATCTGGTATTAATTAAACATTGAAATTAGCTTATCAGATGATCTTCATTCAAAAAGATCAATAACTAATTCCACAATAAGCCAATAGATGGCGCTGAACTCAAAACCCAACTTAAATAGACCTTGAAATAGTTCAACTGGTATCTCGGAGATGACAGGATTAACGAGTTTGTGTTGATTGACAATTAAAATTATTAATTAGGATAATTAATTAGCAAATTCACGCCTACGCGGCGACATATTTGCATCAGTGAACAGTGTAAAGATCTGTACATGTATTTAATGTTAACAGTTTAGCCGTGTCTTCGTCCACAACAACTTGTGTGTATGCACGCTATACATCTAACGTTGTGAAATAGGTATCTCCCTCCCGCAATTGTAGCAAATACCGCATTAGCAGTTGGCAAAGGGTAAGTATCACACTCGGTAGCCTGAATTACCGTGCTGCGATAATCTCCACAAAGACGAATCTCGCCTGTTTTCTTAACAATAGGCACTAATGGTGTTGCCCACTGTGAGTAAGAAACAGGGCGTATTACCCCCTCACTCATCTATCGATCTAATTCCTTTTTAACTCTGTTCTTTATTGCAAAAGGAACTGGCAGAGCTTTAAGAAACCTAGGAGTAGCATCCGGTTTTAAATGTATGGTCACCGGTTCGCCTCGGTAAGTACCAAGACCTTCTTTGTAAACTTCAGAGTGATTTTGTAACATTTCATTAGTCATTGATATGCCAGTACTAGACTCAAAATTAATACAAACTTTTATATTAAGAGCGGAAAAAATCACGACCAATTAAATTGCGCCTCTAGCTACAATAACCGGTAAAACACACTTAATATCTCTAAAGTTTACATGCACTACTGACTGACCATGCACATTAACCGGAGTCGCCGTCCAGGTACGTGGGTTACTGTGTACGGCGCGCAGTTCGAAGCGCGGCTTTGCGTAGGCCTCTCCACGTGCGCTCGTTCACTAGTGAGAAACCAGCACCGGAGTCCAACTGCATAGATATTGACATCCCATTTAGATGAACCTTAACATCATAAGCTGGCACCCGCAATTGACTCCTATTGAAGTTGTATATTAAACCATTCAACTGAACATGTGACTCATCCTCTTCTGTGAGATTTACTTTACGAGGTTTTCTTCTTTGCAATGCAAACCTTTATCTATATGTCCTACCTTCTTGCTGTATCGACAAGTAACCTTGGCAAAACGACATTCGCCTGCATGGCGATCACCACAACGGCAGCAAAGTTTCATGTTTGTTTGCACTGCTTTGATGTCCATGGGCTCAGGAGCTGCTGGCATGGCCGTCGATGTACTCGCTGTCGAATCGAATCCGCTGGTGACGTTGCTGGTGCTTCCATTAAAATTTTGTATCATGCGAACATCTCTTACCGCACTCTCGCATTATTTTTAACCTTACTCATGAAAAAACATTGAATGGAAACACGAAAGTAAAGAGATTCATTTAAATTTTAACTGTTCGAAACGTACGTTCTTCAAACAAACAATTGAACTTTGGACCTGCCCGACACTTATTAATGACTTAAAAGTGGTATCAGTTCAAGAGGTATCCAGTCACCTAATTCAAAGTTACTACGTAATGTGTGTTTGGCGCAGCGGTTGAAGCTTTAGCTATTAACTTGCGTTGACTCTGTTGGGCTCGAGTTCGAATCTCACTATATTCAGGTCGACCTTTTTTCCTATTATTAATTGATTATTAAAATCGTAACAAAATGAACTTCTTTGCCAACATTACACTTCGCAGTCGACGACGATCCGAATTAGCAATATAAACTTTCGATGAATGTGGTTCAAACAATACGACAATAGACGGCGCCACGCCACAAATAATAGCATCCCAAATATTATTAATGACGAGAATGAGGAAATGGAAGACCTCAAACGTCAAATTAGTGAACTTAATTCACAGTTGCATGTGGATCAAGAGGAGATAAATAATATGTCTTTTGAAGACACAGAACTAAAGATGACAATGGAGAGTATGAATATTAAACATAAGCTTGTAGTTAAGGCAACTAAGAAGTTAGATAGCGAGATAGGAACACCAAATAAAAGAACTAAGTTATCTAATACACCACTTAGAGGAACTTTACGTAAACAAAGCAGAGAGGAGTACTCAAGATATAGATCGCCGGCACTATTCACCACCTCCACACAAGTTACTCCCCAGGACAAATTGGTTCAGTTAACTAAAAGGAAAACCAACAATACGACTCAAGAAGAGAAAAGCAAACTGTGTATTATAAGTAGCAACCAAATTAACAAAATATTACCTATAGCTCAAAACACTTTGCCGTGTCCCCAAATATGTCACTACCTTACGTTTCTGCTTATCGTGGATTAATACAATTAATAAGTAACATTCAAGCTAAATTAACTGATTACACGAAAATGTATAGTTGTATAATATTTATAGAGGAAGATGACTTCCGGCAGACCAATAATTATTTTGACATAATAATGACTATACACGAAACTTTATTAGCTATAACACATACCAATTCAATACTCTCCTGTTGTTTCATCTTACGTATGGTGAAATTATGAGACTGAATCTACGCTGCGCCACTGGTGAATTGTTAGCATGTTAATGGGTATAGATGTCATACCTAACCCAATTGAAAAACGTCGCTGTTTTGAAATGCGGCTACCTTTCGTTCAGCGGGGTTTCAATTCGGCTGAAATATAGTACGCCGTATTGTATGTCTCCGCGTTCGTCTTCGTAATTCTTTAAAATCAGGCGCTGGTGCAGATGAAATTTACAAAACTAATTAGTTTGCATACCGAAGTATGGATTCCTTTTTAGGGCATAATTATGATTGTAAACAAACGCGGAGGTAAGATTTATACCTCAGAGGCATACAGCATTATGTGCCAAAACGAAAATTTTACAGGAGTGGCAAAAATGCGCGGACGGAAACTTCCAATGCAATTTTGACAGAGTAGCTTTAAAGATATTGGAACAAACTCAACAGTATTTTTGATTTATTTATTTTGTAATTAATGTACACACAGTATAACAGATACAGAAAAAAACATCAAGACAAAAGAGTACAAAGGTACTGCTCATTTCTTAAGAATTTTCTACCAGCAGACCCGCGAATAGGAAAAATGTAAAAGAAATGTAGACAAATAGTGTGTGAGAATAGGAATAGAAGAAGGAAGTTTTATTATTTTTGTTTGAGATTCTCAGGACCCTAGGGTCCCGGACCTTTGAAAGGCGTACCAGGGTCCGAAACCAATTAGCAGAGGACTTGTTAGACATGTATGATGAAATGTGACACCAACCGGCAATTATCCCTGTATGCACTAGTGAGCACCCAAGGACAATCCCCGGCTGGTGCAAGACTATTGCAGAATATGGAGACAAAACAGATTGTGCTATAGGTTTGGTAGGTTTCGTGGATCGATTACCTAAAACTATAGAAGGACTATTAGCCCCTGCCTGACCACTGTTGATCTACACGGTTATAACATGGCAGGGGATGACTTAATTAATTCCCAACAGCAGTTATTGATTGAAATTTTATTTTTTCAGGTACCATCAAATTAATGTTTAAGCGTTGTTCCCATCCGACGACGAAGTTCAGCTGCGTGAACCTGAAAAGATTCCATCGTGCAAACTGTCGGCAACGAGTACATCTCGAGTGAGCCCTGCCCCCATGTGTACGCAGTCTTCATTATAGGGTAAAAAGAAGCCAGTGATCAGGCCAATCGCTCCAAAGAAGGCAACGGTTCATGATATCTTCGGGAGCGACAGTGAAGATGACGATGTGGAACACCTTCAGCCTCGGGTAAACCTATTCCGCAGCTACAATCCTCCATTAGTAAAAGACTCGCCAATGGCCATTGGCATCAAACGTTCGATTGTAAACAGGGGACACACAATGTAGAGTTGAAAATTTATAGTGGTGACGAAATAGAGAAGGTGCTGCACTGAAGGTGACACCTGAATAGATGTCGTCATGCAATTGTCAGCGTCAAAAATTGTTATGATCAAAACACAGATGCGTGGCAGCACCTAACTAACTTTATTAATGCCACCCAGAAAGAGTTTCGTAATTGCTCTTCTTCCTTCCTTTATCAGTAATATGACCATTTTATTAATAAATAATGATGAAAATTTACTTGTTTAATTATTATCTTACTTATGCCACTATTACATTATCCTGAATTAAGACCTTCGTAAAGCTGCACTGGTTAACTCTCTGAATTGTGAGAATTTGTATAGCATTTAGCAAGTTACGATTTTTACTGTCCCATCGAGAACGGTTTGGTTACCTCTGACATTCTAATTATTCAGAATGCCAGAAAAGAGAAACCAGGAAGGACGCCTGCATTCAGGATAGTGCATTACCGGTATACGTTTATTTTTGTATCTTATTTACTAATTGCCACTGCTTTCAAAACGGTGAACGAAAACATCGTGAGGAAACCGGCATGTCCTAGAACCAAAAATTCGAAGACATGTGACATCCACCAACGCGCACTGGGCCCGCGTGGTCGATTACGGTCCATTCTTTCTCACAGAGAGGAGGCCTGTGTCCAAGCAGTGGAAACAATAAAAAGGTTTATGATGATGATGACTTACTAATTACCTATAGTTCTTTTTGTTATCTAGATATTGATCAAACGTTAGTCTGTGTTTTCCGATAGCTATATAAAAAAGACCCATGAGGTCAGCACAGAGGAGATTCTGCACTCAATTGATATTAAACATGAAAAACCCTCGTTTGGTGAAAATGTTCCAAAGTATAATGACTGGAACGTTAAAGAAGAATGGGGAGGCTTGAACAAAAACACTAAACGTGAAGTTCAAGGACCACCATCAAACTTTAAATATTATTGCATATTGTTATTATTATCAATCAATTGAGAATATTTATTTTAATTGCTATTAGTTAAGTATTACGCTTTCACTCTTGTGGACAGAATAGATAAAATAATAACTTGGCCAGACTTGGCTGGACAGCGACATGATAAAGTTGTTATACCTATTTATTTATTTCTCTTTTCTCACATTACTTTGATTTTTGGAATCCATTCTGATAATTATTGTGAATCATGAAAATCTGAGTTATACAAGACAAATCAAGGTAGAACACGTGGCGCTTGCTACATTAAACTACTTATAAATTGCTTAGTAGATAAGTATAAATCAAATAATCATATAATAGCTATTTATGCAACTGTTACGTTATGGACGGTCTTTTAATACGAGTCCCATTTTTCGGTACAAGCGTACCAAAATAGGTGGGCACGAGTTATTAAAAGACCAATAACGTACAGTTGCATACATGATTTTTCTGGTAGTAAATTATTTGGAGCCGCAACTGCTCTATTTGTTATATCTGGTGGTGTATTTTCAATATCACTTGATGTTGAAGACATTTTTAATAAAATTTGGAACAAAATTTCACTCAGAATTATTTTCCCGCGTCCATTTTTTATTTTATTTTTTATTTAGTCATTATTAGGTATAAGGCAAAGATCTTGTAGCCGCAACAGCCAAATAGTATACGATACTTTTGTTCTAAACTTGTTCCATTTTTAAAAACATCATTTACATTGTCTCGATTTCGAAGTAATATTGTGGCTATGTGGTCGATGTATTATAGGTACCTGGCTGTATGTTCAGAATGTCTTTGCTTGTGTTTAAGAATTTATGACGATTCACATAATGCAACCCGATGTCGTTATGGGTATCATAATGAAACCGCTGTCAATTTTATAATTCGAATATAACGAAACCGGAGTAGATAAAATAACAGTATTGCTCAGGCGGGACTAAATTACAGTGGTTAAATGAGCAGTGTTAATATTATGTTCGTGTCAATTTTTGGTTATAAAAGAAATGCCAGTTGCCTCTCAATGTTTTCACAACTTTTGCATTAGAAGTTCGATTGCAAGCAGCTAGGCCACCGAGTGTTCAAACATTCGACCAACTTGTCTGATGTTAATAACTTTACTAAGAAAGTTTATTGAATTTCAGACGCATCTTCCGGTTGACTATATTCCTTAACAAACTACATAAGAATGGATTTCGAAGAGGTGATTAATAAGGCAGGAGACAAGGCCTCTGTTTGGCACTACTTTCTGAGAAACAAAAATAAAAGTGAAGCAAAATGTAAATTATGCCAAAAGATATTAAAATCAGGCGGTGGTAGCACGAGCAGTTTACAAAAACATTTGAAAAACGTACATAAACTCAGTTTAGAAAGTCCAACTACGTCAGCACAGGGTGGTGCATCTACTACAAAAGAACTTCCGAATCCCGAAATGCCGAAAAAGAAATCTAAATTGACCCATTTTTTTGAGAGTGATGCTAATCCAAGTATGGAAGTAATGGTGTCTCGTATGACTTCGATGGATGGAATCTCACTAAGAACATTTTATAACATCTCAAGATTTAAGGTACCTTTTTGAAAAAAGCGGTAATAAATTACCCAAGACTGCGGATACCATTCGAAACAAGATTATCAAGGAAAGTAAAAAAAGACAGCTAGAGGTGATTAGTGAGATTAAAGTGATTCTATCTCATGAAAATAAGTTTTCAATATCATTCGACGAATGGACATCCAATCAGAACAGAAGATACATAGGTCCAACCCAGAGAAGTATTTTGATAACATTGAAAAAGAAGATAAAACTGTTTTTTTACGGCCTACGAGTGATGAGATGCTGCGAGAAATCGTAAACCTCATTCAACGCACAAAACAAAGTGTACCTTTTGATTGTACGCCTGATTTCAGGAGACATGATGATGATGACTTACAAGTATCTTCTTTAACAAATGAAGAAGAACTTATTAAGGAAATAAGTCAAGCTACTGCTTCTGCTCCTGAATCGACATCAAATGACATCAACACTACTATAAGGGTAGAAATGGCTCTGTTTGAGAATGGTGGTCAGAGACAGCGAGGACGATACCTATCGCTCGCTTATCAACATTTACTATCAATTCCACCCACTAGTGTGGAGCCGGAACGTATATTTTCTTCCGCCGGGATAGTCTGCAATAGACTCCGTTCGTCTTTAAGCGACAAAACTTTAGACGCACTTATTTTTTTACGTTTCTTTTATTTAGGAAAGAAGAAAGCCAATACGTAATGCTCAATTTAATCATTAATTATCGTTATTTGGTTTTTGTTATAATTTTTTGTAATTTTTATCATTTATTTACAACTTTTATGTGCTTGTTGATTTGTTTTGAGTGGATTTGTAAAAGTTCCTATAACTAGCTTGTAAGATAGTTAATTTTTTTAAGTTTAATTTTTATTATTTCACTTTTTGATCTCTGTAGTGTAGTGAATTATAAAGAACTGATTGTAACTGATTGTGAAAATACTGAATTTTAAAGAACTGATTGTTGCCAAAAATAGTTAAAAACGATGTTGTTATTTGAGTATAATTAAAAAAATATATAAATATGCTTACCAATAAAGTGTGTTTTATTTAGACTCTTTTCAACTAGAATTTATGAAAAAAAACCCCGAAAGAACCGGGTACCCGGTTCCGTCTAGAATTTAGAACCGAAAGAACCGGTTCCTAAAATAGGGCCGGTTCTCGATGCCCTACCCGAATGGGAAATAATCAAAGATTTTAAAGCTGCCCACACACCAGTCCTACTAAACGGCAACATATCGGGTCCGGTGCGATTTGAAAACCATAATTTAAATGTGACTTCAACATAGAAAGGAATAAAACAGTATTTAATTGCCACAAAACGACATAGAAACATTACTTTACAAGAACAGTGGTTGTAGATTTTGTAAACTAAACCTTTAACGATGGTGTTAGTTGAACATGTGCATTTGATTCCATTTTTCAAATAAAACTTACTTCGAAGAACTAATTGCATCTGATTTTCCCATAATAAACCTGTCTCAAAGTGTCATCAAAGAAAAAAAGGTTTGTAAAAAGCATTATTTGCAACGGGCAAAAATATTAACAGGTGTAGCACGTGACCTTCCGATTTTATATTTTTTTATCAAAAAACAATAAATAATTGTGCGGACATCGGCTCGTCAAGCTACAACACTTTAAGTTGCCTCGAGGACATCGGCTCGTAATGCTACAGCACCAAAAGTTGCCTTGCGGCCCGCGCGCCGCTCGCGAGTTAAGAAAACTGACCGTCGCACGCTGCGTACCGCGTCACACGCCTTCTATGCCTCCGCGCCACCGGCGCATGCGCACTCTGTCGCGTATTTCTTCCGCTTTTATATTGTACCTATGCTATCAATACCCATGTTGTTGTTGTTACCAATGTATGTGACGATAATGATGTATATAAAAAAAATCTATAGCGACTTATACAAGGAATTTAAAGCATTTAGATGTGGAGTCTATCGCTGATCATTTAGCATACTTTACGAAAAGGAATCTAGTTATTCTTGTCGCTTTGATTGCATCTGCAGTTATTCAAATACAAGAAAATAACACATTCGTGAGTAAAAATAAATCTGTACGAAACAAAAAAATACACAATCATAATATTTACACAATATACCTAAGGATATGATCAAGACTATTTAACTTATTCCACACCTTAAAATCATGGATGGATCAAGAAGTTAATTCCGATCATTCAATAATAATCGTAATTTGGTGTCACATTTCCTGATACATGCCTAACAATGCCTCTGCGAATTGCCTTCGGCCCCTCGCACGCCTTTCAAAGAACCGGGACCCCAAGGTCCAGAGATTGTCAATATCATAATTTAAAAAAAAACAATTAAATCATAGAATGGCATTCTTATTGTATCATTAACGACGAGAACACTAGATCGCACGATACAGGTGATAAAAATAATATGCGGCGATCATGTAACAGTTCGCCAGCTGACCCAAGCTGGGGCCATTGGCATAGGTCAAGAGTGTGTCATCAAAGGAAAGGACTTCTCATTATATTCAATACGTCAACAGTCCAACCAAGTGAACATTTCACCAACCATTTACATGCCCGAATTCGATCAAATTAATCACTTGATTAACCTCAAAATCCCTGAAGAAAGGCAGACTGATGACGGAAACCAAAACATATCTATGACCAGTCTGGGGGAGGCGATAGAAATCCTGAAGAAAAACGATTCAGAAATAGAAGATATGTCACCCCACGATATACACCAATACGTAATATGCTACGTGTTGATGTCGATGGCTCTATGCGTGGCAGCAGCCTGGATGGGGCGAACGGGGCGATGTCGCCTGTGCCGGAAGACTTCAACTGGGCATCTTGGCGAGCGATCCCGCCGGCAGCAGACCGCGGTGACTCCGCCGCCTCCGAGACCCCGACGCCGCAGCGAGAGTCGCTGCTAACTCCTGTTGCAGCGACTCCGCTGACTCCGAAACCAACCAAAATACGCGAATCAGATAGTAAAGTGCTCAATGCCAGTGATCTAAATAATAAAAGGTCGGTTTTGCCTTACACAATTATGCCAAACGCTGGCCTAGCGCGAACTATAGTTCGCTAAAACGGGGCAAAAAATATAAGTACACAGGCAATCAAAATATTGCTTTTACTGTAGAAGACTCTATAGTGTAATTTTAAACCACCCGAATGTTTTTATAATTATAGTTATTTGAATGGACCAATTTGCTTTTAATATGCCTTATCAATGTAGTTAAGCTTACCAGATAATAAGTAATTTAATGTTATATACACACCATATAATCATCCCGCATTTCTTCTCACTCTTGGGAATATGTTCGAGTTTTAACCGAACACTCAGCGAAAATGCATAATTGCATCAAACGCAAGTATGCACATTCGCTCGATTACTCGCTCGTTTAGATCTCGTCAGAGACACCACGTAGTCATAACCAAACCATAACCATTTTACCATTAATTTAGTTACATAGTTTACCATAATTTACCATTTCGTGTATTTAAGTGTTATATAGTGATTCAATATAGTTGTTTGCCTTATAATCCAAGACTTTAACTTTTACCATATCCTATCATTACAAGAAAGATGTGTTAGGTCACCATAGCACCAAGCACTACTTTCTACATGGTCCTTCGAGCATTTAATTACCAGTGACTACCAAGTGATACAGTGCCACGCAAACCAGGAGATCGCTACAATTGGGGGAACCTCGGATTGCAGAGACGGTCGGTTGGAGCATAAAGGTCAGATCAAACCATTTATATAAACTAACCATTACCAATTTTTTTTTTCAAACCAACCCTTAATATGGATTCCGATACTCTGTTCATCAACCAAACGGAGCTCTATGAAATCCTGAACAAATTCTTAACCAACATAAAGAAGGATGGGTCCGAGAGGAAGACCATCGAAAATTACAAGCGTAAGGCTGATATGTTGGAAGCATACTGGCACGACTACCAACAAAACCATAAGAAAATGTATCAGTTTGCGGGTGCTGAGCACATTTACTTCAAAAATGGATGTTTCGAAACAGTCCAGGAAGTTTATTTCAAAATAAAGGAGATAATTGATAAAACCATGAGGCAGTTAGGCACAACGCAGCTGCAGGAAGAAAGCCGCAATGACAATAATAAAACAAATTTTCTACCAATAACCATAAACTCAATTCATACCCTCTCATCAGTTTGTATTTTTTGAACATTGGTAAATACTAATCCGCTATTATTGCCCGGTTTCAGATACCATCGCAGGTCGCAGCCAAGTGCTCTCTGTCTCTTGAGAAGCAGTGATTTAGGAGACGCTGCATTCAGAACGACTGACACTTGTGGTTACCATGCCGCTGAAGGAACTCCATAGTTACCTTCAGTCACAGGCGGTACACTCAATGCAAATTGTCAGTTCATGTCTTGTGAGCGTTGTCCTAAAGCTTCTGTCTTCAAATACAGGTACAAAGACAGGGAGTCTTCACATGTCCTCAAGTGAGGTGACTAAAGAGGAGCATCATTTTGAGGGACATGTTCTCATATCTGCCCGCTTCCAGATTTCTTGAAGCCATCGCTTCAACCCGGCCAGCATGTTGGGAATTCTACCCAACACTTCGGGCGGCCGGAGCGCGCCGTCTACGCTGCACACACATCTGCGTGACTCACACGGCATCGGTGTGTGTGCGCAGCGCGGCGGCGACGCGGCGCTGCTCGGCGGACACTCGCTACCACGGACTCCACCGCGACAGTCTCTCTTCGTAAAATATAATTTGTTTGCCCGGGACAGTTTATATTTGTAAAGTAACGGCAATAAACCATTTCGCCTAAAAATACAGTCCACTCATTTCATCCACGAGCTAACACACACACCTACACTAAAACTATGCTCATCGCTCTAAGTACGTCACGAGTCGTCGTCTAGTTAACATATATTTAAAAAAATAGAATTATGCCTTCCTGTGTAGTGAAAACTTATTAAAACAATAGCAAAGCACATTAAAAGTCTTGTAGGTCGCTCTATTTCACACCTACGGGATTCGCCACGGGAGTTACCACGACACGTGTTGTATTTAAATAAAAGGTTTTGATCACTGTAGTATTATTATTATATTCCCGTAATTATCCCAAGTTGAACACAAACACGCGGACCGACCAATGCGCAGTAACTGGCGATCGCCCATTCACACTTCTCTTTCATACAACAAAACGCTGACGCATAACATTCGTACTTACATTGTCCCTACAGTCTCATGGAATCACTTTTCATTTGCAAGTACTTGAAATAACATCGTTTGTTTATTAAATATACTATGAATTTTAGGTTACTTGGAACAAAAAACCTCAACGAACGAAAGCAGTGACATAAAGTGTGAGAGTTGACATAATTTGATTTAAAAAATCCCCATACGATTAAACATATTTAAATATGATTTATTACTTCGAGTTATTTTGAATTTAATCAATTTGATTGGAAATATAATTAGGTACCTATATTATTTCAAAACAATTTACATAATTACTCATAACCATGACGAAGTTATGATTAACGCTTCAGCAACCTTATAACCTATAATCAAATTTCTATGAGCATGGTTATAGGAAGAAGCTGCATTTCACTTCTTCCGATCCCAAGACACTGTGACAGACAGGGCTAACTTACAACTAAACATATACTCCATAGCAGAACTAAATATGCTAATGTTAACTCATACACACTACACACCCTCGCCTATTAGCGCACTCTCACCTATACTCCCACACATCACACAAATACGCGCACGTTTTTTCTCTGTATAACGTTAGTTCACATAAAGTTTGCTTTTTCTATTATTTATAACTTATCTATTTATATTTTTTTGCATTCAATTTCAAATTAATGGATATTGCTAAGCGGAAGAATGAAGTATCCTAACACAAGCAAGTCTTTCATAAAAGGTGATCTCCAAACCATAAGTATGTTAAGCCACTTTCTAGTTGTTTTTTTTAAATTAATTTTTCGATGTTACAAAAAAAAATATTTTTGGGCATAGAAGTTCTTCTAAACAATTGAGGTACACTCAACAATATCTTAATTGAACAATATTATAAGACTCACACAATAATATTATAACCCATTTTATAGGGGAAAAAAATATCAAATGACAACCCTTCCAAACACACATGGATAAAAATGTGGCTTCACTTTTGATGTTCGCGGCGCGCCGTCTATCTTTTTTTGTTGGTCTGAGATTCGTATGAACAATTCAATCGAAAAACATGCTGGACCTGCTCTATAGGGTAATCTTCAGGGTAGACAAAATCAATCTGGCTAATTTATATTATATTCATAATTATAGTAATGCTATATTTTTTGTTGAATTAGGTAATTTACCTATTTTTTGCAATATTTGTAAGTATGTGAGAATCATGTTCCCATCTATCAAATGAATGATCTTTCCTGTTAGGTAGTGTTTGTTATATTTTATATCTATACGTAGTATAGTATTAGTAGTTTGGGTGCATCGTCCTCACGTATATGAATTAATGTATGTATGTAAATGATGTAAATCCCTTTTTTATAGAGTAAGTATGGAGTTTCTTGTCCGTTCTTCTCCATAACAAGCTACTTTGCCGAATGTACGGTAGAATCAATTATTATTACTTTAAAATTTAAATTTTTGACGTTCAAAACTGCCGCTTAATGGCCTAATTTAAATAAAGAAGTATTTGTTTGTTTTTTTTTGTGAGAACGTTAAAACTCTGGTGTGAATGTGGCCTTAGAGAGCACTTATTATTAAGTACTTCTGACTACAGTTTGAAAGCTTTTTGGTTTTAGAAATTAAAGATTGTAAAATAAATGCGTAGAATTTGTTTAGTGGAGAATGTTCGCATGTATATGGTGGTCACCAAGAACAAGCAGGAAATATATGAGAAGCTGACTGATATTCCAGTAATTAGATTCCTGGTTTCAAATCTAAATTGTACTTATAACGACATTTCTTAAATTTTCGTGTGCATATTTCATTATATTTATAGACTTTGAAATCGCTACCATAAAAGCTGTTATGACAGTTTTCCCGGCAACGTTACAAAGGGGTGTTTTTTTTCATTTCACCTAAACATCTGGCAACATATGCAGGCTACTGTTTTTGCATAAAAATAAGGACGGGACAATCATTTTGAAGTTCGTAGGTTATACTTAAGAAATTAATAAACGCGCATCCATTTGTCGACCTCGCGTTGTACTATCACGGTCAAAATCGCAGTCCTTCTTCTATAGACACATAACACTCATACACACACCTGTATATCGAACTCTTTTATAATGAGCCAATGAGAACGCGACATGACCACAATGTCATACTATTTATTAAAATCACAAAACATGTGGGTGGTGGTGTTTCAAATCCATCCTCATATGTAGATATTACAATATAATACAAACGTTTACCTAAACTTTATAACATTGTGGGTAGATTTCAAACACAATACCCACAAGTTTTGTCGCCAACATCGATCGCACTTACTCCCGTATATTGCTATTCATCAAGAATCCTAGAGAGCGCGGTAGATAATAATTTACCTTTTGGAATGAGGTATTTCTATGCTGTACGTAAGTGTCTATCTGGCCAAGCGGTAAACACTTCTAGGTATACTATGATAACCCTGGTTCGAATCCCGTGAAAATATTATTATTTAATTTTTCTTCTTTTATTAATTAATCTATACAAATTTTACACAATTTTTAATATTATTTTTAACTAATTGTCAAATTATTATTATTATAATTTAATACACTTAACTTATGAATATTAATAATTTTCTATTTCTTCATTTAAATTGAAGGCATAAATATTAATAAAGATTTAAATCTTAACTATCTTTTTAATGAAATCTCATAAATGATAGAAAATATTAAATACCGTAGCATAATAATTTTGTTATCCTTTTAATAATATTATGTTCGTCGCTGCATTTATTACTTTTTATTATGATTATGATCTAATTTATTCAGTTGTCAGGTAGATTTGCGTTTAAGTGTTTAGTTAATTGGATCTTGAGCATTGCATTTGGATGAGGGTAGACATTTTTATTTTATTCGGTAAAATAACTGAAGATGAGGGTAAATTGAAACAATATCAATTTCTTGAAGAAATACTTAGTACGACGTTGTTGGTTGGTGAACTTTAATCAGAGCGTTCGTGGTGGTTTTTAATTAATAATAGCGGTGTGTATTTGAATATCATAAGTAATATGTTATACAAGCAAAATATAAGTATAGAAAATAGGGCAAACATTGTTGCCTTGCATAAGAATAGGCTTAAATACAATCACAAATTACTGATGCAACATAAAAATAATGTGATGAGTTTTTAAATATATTGCATGATATTTTTGTGTCAATTATGTAAATAAATCATTTTTTTAATATTTAATAAGTGTTTTTTTTATTTTTTAGAGGAGAACTGTGATTCGTTGGATAACGAAGTTTGAGAAAGAAGGAAGTCTCAAGAGTCGTGCATGAAGTGGCAGACCACCGCTTATAAGTCAACTCAACAACTCAATGAAGTTTTATGGTTGAATGAATATGAAAACAATGGTTTTATACCTACTAGGCGTTTTGCTAGTGAATTCGATACGTCATTGTGCATTGTTCGCCGCGCACTCCATGTCAAAGAAGTGACTTTATTAAGTATTTTAAATCAGTGTTTGAAATATTTTAACTTTGACCATCGCCTTATCTCGGGAATGTGTTGAATTCCTAGTCGACAACGAACAATTTGTTTTTCTTTTACCCTCACTGGCATAATACTTCTAAAATGTTAGCATATTGTTGTAATGACAATTTGTCTTAATGTGAATAAAGATATTTAAACCGATCTAAGAACCAATTTTATGTAAAAGGTTTTAATTTTATTACAATATTATTATTTATTACTATTACATTTATTGTTTTAACTATTAACGGTATTCTATGTAAAAATCATTGTATTGTTTAGCAATATATTGTTGAGGTTAAGCTTCAATCCTCTTTTCCTAGAGAAAACGAAATAATTAAGCTATAGCCTCAATAATAATAGTTATCATAATAATAATTGGTGTAATAATAGTTATCATAATAATAATAAATCATAATTGGTGGCACTTGCATTTTTGTTAGAGCAGGATTGCAGTATCGAGAATTATTGGATATCCCTAAACAGTCAGTGACGGGCGTTTTTGAATGTTGTGGTATAGAATTGACATCTTATAGTATTATCATTATATGTGTTTATAGAATACCTAAATATAATTACAACATATTTTACGAGAGACTAGACTATATTTTGCGAAAATATTGCTCATTCGGAAAAAAAAATATTATCTTAGCTGGAGACTTTAATATAGATGTTTTAAAAAGGAATAAAATTGCATTCGAATTCGAACAATTTCTTTTGCAATATAACCTACAATTAGAACTTCATAAACCGACTAGATTGAGTAGTAATTCCTGCGTAGATAATTTTGCTCACACCTACCGAAAAAAAAGTAAAGCTGAAATAATGGACTTAGTACTTTCAGATCATACGTCTCAATTACTCCAGGTTCCTATTAAAAAAACTTGTACACTGAAATATTGGAAATCTACAAAACAGGATATCTCAGTAGGCAACTTGGAAAATTTCAAAAATCATCTAATGTGCTTATCTTTTTCGGAGGTATACAAAGCCAAAGATGCGAATGAATCCTATGAACATTTTATGGATGATTTTTCATTATTGTACAAATTATGCTTTCCAAATAGAGTTGTGACGGTGTTTACGAATAAAAAGAATAGGTGGATATCTCGTGGAATAAAAATCTGTAGTCAAAAGTAAAGGCGATTGCTATGGACATATAGATTCAATCCTAATATAAAAAATAGACTTGCGTTTAAAAAATATTCTTCAACATATAGAAAAATAATAAACTTAACTCAAAAAGCACAAAATAACCACTACATTAATACGTCAAAAAATAAGTCAAGAGCTGCTTGGCAAGTCATTCAAAAATCAAAATTCAATTTACCACAAGAACCTATACTGTCTATAAACAAAGATAATTTAACTATTACACATCCTATGAAAATTGCAAACGAATTTAATAACTATTTTGTAGAGGTAATTGAAAATAATATTAAAACTAAAGGAACATTAACCAATAATTACGTTATTGAACATTCGAATTCGCAATCACTATTTATGCTACCTGTTTCGGATTCTGATATAATCAAAATAATTTGCAGCCTAAAAAATACAAGTACGGTAGGATTTGATGGCATATCAACTAAAGTTATAAAATACGTTAAGGAAATTATAGCACCTCTACTATCACACATAATTAATCTTTGCATTTCTGATGGTTTATTCCCAAATAGCCTAAAAAAAGTCATCATTAAACCGCTTTATAAAAAAAAATGATAAAAGTGATGTTCAAAATTATAGACCTATTGCTAAAATACCAGTATTCTCAAAAATTATTGAGAAAGTAATATATAATTCTATATATTCTTATTTCGAAAAATTCAAACTTTTTTGCAATGAACAAAAGGGCTTCAGAAAGAATACAAATATTAATATGGCTCTATTTGACCTGCTATCTAGTGTAATGACATCTGTAGATAAAGGTAAGCCTGTATGTGCTATACTAACCGATATGACAAAAGCGTTTGATTTCGTGGATCATAAGATTTTGTTGCAGAAATTGCATGGGTATGGCATAAGAGGAAACATTTTGAAACTCCTAGAATCATATTTAAGTGACCGAACTCAATGTACAGAAATCACTGGAATTTGTCCTATTACTAAATTGCAGATGAAATATCTATCTAAGCCAAGGCATATAAAATATGGTGTCCCTCAAGGTAGCGTACTGGGGCCACCCTTTTTCTTAATATACATTAATTATCTTCCAAAAACTGTAGATCATAAAATGGTACTGTTTGCAGATGACAGCACGACTATTGTGGAATGTACTAATCCTAATAATTACCAAAATGACATAAATAATTCTCTGAGTGACATTATAAATTGGCTTGACAAAAATAATCTTGTAATTAATTTAAATAAAACAAAAGTTATGCATTTCCACCAGCGCCGTAAGAACCCACTAGTTAATGTTGCCTATAATAACTGTAGAATAGAAGAAGTTACAAATGCAAAATTCTTGGGTATAACTATAGATAATAAACTAACCTGGAAACCTCACATAGAGGAAATCTGCAAGCGTGTGAGTAAATCTGCATATCTATTATTCCAATTATCCAAGAAAGTAAATACTGACACTCTTTTAAAAGCCTATCATGGATTGGTCGCTTCTATTTTGAGATATGGTGTTGTTTTTTGGGGACAGTCAACTAATAGAGAACTTGTATTCAGGATGCAAAAAAGATGTGTACGATCAATGTGTGGTCTAAGAACAACGGATAGTTGCGTTCCTTACTTTAAAAAATTAAAAATACTGACTTTTCCGTCTTTGTATGTATTGGAAACTGCATTATTTGTAAAAAATAATCAACAATTATTGCAAAAATTTGCATCTATCAAGAGAACCCCAATTCGTGCCCAATATGAGAATTTGTTATGTCAATACAAGTGTAAAACTGCTTTATTGAGAAAAAGAGTTTCTTTGGTATTGCTCCAGATATTTATAATAAAATACCTTATAATATTAAATGTATGCCACTAAACAAATTTAAAAAGTCTCTTCAGGGGATATTACTAGAGAAGTGCTATTACAGTGTGGATGAATTTTTAAACGATATTTCGCTTGTATAGAATTCTAAATGTGATTTTTTTCTGTTTGTATTACTCAAATGAAATAAGAAATTTGACATAGTGATTTTTTTATTGAATTTAAATTGTGAAATAGTTATTTTTAATTGAATTTAAATTGTGACAGCGATTTTTCATTTAATTTAGGTTTTGACATTGTAATTTCAATTTAAGTTAGGTTTTGACATTGTAATTTCAATTTAATTTAAATTTTGACATAGCGATTTTTAATTTAATTTGGGTTTTGAAATTGTAGTTTTAATTTAATTTAAGTTTTGACATAGTGTTTTTTTATTGAATTTAAATTTTGACATTGTAATTTCAATTTAATTTAAATTTTGCAATTGTATTTTTTTTGTATTGTTTGTCTAGTGCAACAAATTTTGTACGCCATAAATGGCAAAACATGTAGCCACCTCATATTTATATAAGACCATGTACTGTACTCATGTTTTACAAAATAAATATATCTTATCTTATCTTATCATATTATTATCCAAAAATTAAAATATCTTTTTTTATGAGCCTACTATTTAAATTAGTTGTAATAATATTTATTAAATCAATAAATTACTTATTTTCAACTTGTTTTCTTTTTTAATGGTTGGGTAATAAACAAGATTCCCAAAAGATGCATAAAAAAATAGTTTTATTTTATACCTATTCTAAGATGTATTCCTTTCGGTAACTTACTAGTCATTATTTGTTACCAAAAATATAAAAAGAAACTTAGTGCAGCCGAGCTTTGAACTCGCGATCCCGCTTTAGAGTGGCCCTCTCTCCCAAGTCTGCCACGAGTTACGATTACTACTAAGACGAATTTTAGAGTTAGTTTTGAACCGGCTCGACACGGACTTTTCTAGTTACAGATAAGTAAAACGAGTAGTATATATTTTTATCTTTGTGTGGCGTTGACCACGCCCCTTCACCTCGTAGTTAGACTGTATGATGTCTGATTGGTTGAGTTGTAACATCACGCACACACTTATATGCACAGAACCGTACAGGTGACTATAAACATTGAGGTATGACTGCAATTTTGACCCCTTACTGTACACTCCAAAACAATACATCCACTCAGCATCCAGTAATTTAATAAACGCGTAGTTTTGTTTAACACGTAGGCCCAGTCCCATATTCGTATTTTTATTTAAGTATGATCCTTTTATAATTAATATCTGTGTGATGGACAGCTTAATTGTGACTTAGGACGTCAATTTTGAGCTGTGCGTGTTTTAATTAAGTTGTTGTTCTCGCGAGCTATCACGCTGTTCATTATTTAGTTTGGCCAAAGATGCCACAACACGAGTAAGTTCCTCAACTCTTTTGTTTATTGCCGCTATCTGCGGATCGCTACTAACCAATGAATAATTCGAACGCGCAACCCATATGATGAGATGGCTAACCATTGATTTCCATCAACTGGTCAGCCAGCTCACTAAGTTCTGGCAAACTTTGAAGTCACTGTCCAGTGAGCACGGTTTGAAGATACCTGGGAAGCCGAATCATTCAAATGGTCTTCAGAACGTCCTCAGGAAAAGAAACTTAAGGCTTGCGGTCGCCTATCTGGGTTTTTTCAAGCAAATACCTAACCTTTTCTTCTTGTGAACCGAAAATCTATGTATGATCGCATTCCTCAAGTTATCATATGGATCCACCTTCGGAGGAGTGAGAATGATGTCTTCAACCTCCCGAGTGCAGGTCATGTCTAAATGAGCCAACACATAATTAAATTTAGTCATCTGCTGAACAACACCGTTAATACTAAACTGCGCCTCAAGGCTCGCGAACCATAATGCTGGGCGATCCTTACAAAAAGGAGGCGTTCGTATGGTCACGCCGTTAACTTCTACCTTTCCACCTTCCGCTTCGACGAAATCACCCTCGGTTTCTGACATATTAATTTAAATGACTACATTGGATACCAGCTATAAAACCCTTTCTGGCACAACTTACGTTTAATGAATGATTTGAATTTATTAAGACTTAGATCTTGTAAGTGGCTTGGAAGCTTATTATAAAAGCGTACACTTTGACATCTAAACGAGCCATCTATTTTCTTAAGCCTTGTTGTAGGTACTACAAATTTGTGTTTGTTCTTAGTATTTATGTTATGGATATCACTGTATTTTTTAAACAATTTTATATTTTCATAATTTTTTTTCAAGATTTTTTTTTCATTTTCTTTTTTTCACTCCATCGTCGACTCTGTCTCTGTCACCTATGACTTAGACTAGAGTCAAGAGCAAACCCATCTCAAAAAAAAAAAAAGGTAGGTACTTCCATGCTATTTTTTTTTTGCGCAACAAAGAGAGCGCGCCAGCCATTGTCCATTTCGTTTGTTCCGTCTTCGCTTTGTGCTGGCACCGTTACCCGTCTTCCGTTCCGATGTCGGAAAGGAAGACTCTCCTCATTAAATTCGAGTTTATGCTCCATGTCTCTCTTGGGTCTCGTGGGCGTTATGCTGGGTTTAATGCTGGCATAAGGTAGCAAGTAACTAATGCCATTGAGATAGTCCTTGGTCCAATTTTAACAACGCAGCGGATTCGGTCACCAAGCATTTCGCTTTCTCTCAACAAAAACACACTTTTTCAAGTTTATACACGCCACTTTTTGGCTACTTCACTTCTCAAGTCTTTTCCTCACAACTCTTTTTAACTCCGAAACGCGCGTCCGCGCGCTTCTTTTTTCTAACTCTCCGAAATCACCTGGCAGGCGACTCCACTCGAGAGAGCCAGCATAGCATAGACTCTCCTCGCTTTTTCATTGGCCAAAGAACTAATCTGGCAAGTTACCGCTTTTAAAACATCCAATCAGAATCGAGTATTTTGACATAAGAAGAATAAAGTGTTGTCAATCGAATAAAATCGAACTGAGATTTAAATCAGATAAATGTTGCCAATTAAACAAAACTGAATAAATGTAAACTTACAAGCAATATTTCTTTGTTCCTAATTATTAATCGTATACCTTCCTCCGACATATATATTTTATTTTTACAGCCACTTTATACCCTATTAAGATAAAGTGGTAGCTATAAGTCAATAGTAGTCTTAAATATACAGTAAGTAGTCTTGCTATAGTAGTCTAATTTAGTTCTGTGATCACATTAGTATAAACTATAGTTGGATGAACCAACTAACTAAAACTTATAGTTTATACTAATGTGATTGTGTGTGACCTGCCGTGATTAATATGTTGTAAACAGTAATCATATAGCTTCAGTCTGAAAACCGTATAATAAAAATATTTTATACAGTTTATAGTAAGTTTATTTTGTACTTAATTGTAATATTGTAGGAACATGAAAATAAACTACGAAGTTGCAAACAAAAATAATATATATAAAAGGAAAAAAATATATATATATACTAACAAATTAAATTACTAACACATAAACCTCAGATTTACTGGACCACTTGCACGGGGGACCGAGCTTGTAATTTCAAAATGTGATGACAAAACGAGTTGGGTCCTCCATGAAATGTGGACCAATCAATGTTAAAAATTAGAAATAAATGCCGAATTAAAAATCGGTAATAATATCTTAAGAGGAAGGGGTGGTTTTTTAGGCCGCTTTCACATATAGGCGACTTTAGCAGCGCGACTGTCACGCTGTCAAAATTTCATAGTTTAAACAGATGCGCGGCGGTCGCGCGCTACCGCCGCGGCCGCCGCGTGCGCTCAGTCGGCGATGAGCCAGTGTTGCAAACGTACGTACTTATAGACTACACAATGAGCGAGTTTGATACCGAACGATTTATTATTGAAATTCAAATGCGTCCTGTTTTGTGGGACTCAAGAAGCAACAATTACAACAACAGGACCCTAAAAAAGAATAACTTGCAAGAATTATGTGCATTGTTTATTCCTGATTTCGAAAATAAAAGTGGGTCCGAAAAAAATGCAGCAGGTAGGTTTTATTATTTTATTTAGGTAGGTACCTAATTATATCATGTTATTCTGCCACGGTACTTCTCCTTCGGGTGATACAAAATAGTCGGCGAAAAGGTTTCGAGTTGTAACTCCTCCAACGGCAACGTTGTGAACATCAGTTGGACTAGACGGTATAATATTTTCATCGTCCTCTGCGAACACGTATGATAACGTGTGATTATAATTAAATCCGTCTTGCTGTCGTACAAAATTGTGTAGAACACAACAGGCCTTTATTATTTCTACAGCAAAATCAGTTGATACGTTCAACGGGCGGTGGAATATTCTCCATTTATTACTTAGTATACCAAACGTGCATTCTATATAGCGACGTGCTTTTGACAATCTGTAGTTGTAAATTCTCTGCTTCACAGTCAAATTGTTTCCACCGTACGGACGTTGCATATGATCAGTGAGAGCAAACGCCTCGTCACCAATGAAAGTGTAGTTAAGATGTGGTCCATCACTACAAAGAGGTTCAAGACTAGGTAGTTGTAGTCTTTTTTCTGTGATTGCTTTAGATATTGAACTGTTTTTAAATATTTCAGAATCAGCACTCTTTCCAAATGATCCCACATCTATATAAGTAAAATTATAATTTGCTTCACATATAGCTAGCAATACAATTGAAAAATATTTTTTGTTGTTAAAGTAGAGTGAGCCACTGTGTTCTGGTTTTATCACTCGGATGTGTTTACCGTCAATTGCTCCTAGACAATTCGGAAAGTTTGCATTTATTTTAAATCCTTGTGCTATATTTTTCCAGTCCGCTACTGATTTGGATGTAATAGTATTTTCTTTCAAGATACCATATATATGTTTGCAGGTGTCCCTTACTATATAAATAATTGTTGAAACTCCGCACTTGAATGAGTATTGAAGGTCTGAAAACGTACATCCAGTGCCCAAATATCAGAAAAAGATTTTTTTTTTATTTCAGCAACCTATTTACAAAAAAGATGGAAAAGTATTAGAGACTGCTATTCGCGAGAGTTCAAAAAAAAATAAAAGGTGGTGCAGCTGCTGAATCACGGCGAGAATATGTATATTTTAAACAGCTTCAATTTTTATCGCCTCTTTTTACGACAAAACGATCACAAGAGAATGAATCCGCCGAAATTACTAACTCTTCCACATCGACTGCACCACCATCAAAGCCAGCAACGCCATCGGCACCTGATCTTTCTACATCTACAGTTAAGCGAGGCAAGGTAGATGATACTACCGTGATGGCACTTATTGCAGATAAAATGCAAAATATTCATATTATCATTATATGATGATTTTCGGAAGATACCCTAAAAAAAAAGAGATGGATGCGAAAATGGAGTTGATCACCATAATAAAAAGATATCACAATCCAATGTACAATAATTATCAATATGGGTACTACACACAAAATCATCAATTTAATACTTCGTCTTTTAATAATCATTATGAAGCTCCACTATCAGCGCAGTCAAATTACTCAAATGTAACGTCAGACGAATTTAATATTGACACACATTTGTTTGAGGATAGTCCGGAGCCATAACAAATTAATGTTTGATTTTCCATTATAAAGTTGATTTCATAAATATAAGGTCCTTTATTTACCTGGTAAGTATGTAAATGACTTACCTCAGTGTTATAAGAAGTCTTTCTTCTGCTGAAATGCTATTGCGGAATCTAGTGTCACGACGTTGCATAATACTCTCAAGAAGAATTAATAATTCGTAGAAACTCGGTTTTGACATTCGAACATAATTAAAAAAAATATTAATATTATTTTTAACTACATTAAATACTGTTATATAATCACTATGCACATGACGATTTCGAAACAAAGGATTAATCCAGTACCGTCTTTTTGGGTTTTTTACGCGACAACGATGGCGCCGAATGAGTACTATCAAAAGCAGGAGCAACAATGTTTCACCGTCGGAATCCATTTTAGAAATGAAGTGCGCCACACTGAACTTAACTTCGTATAATGTGAAGGAATGCGCTTCTGGCGCGCTACTGTCGCGCTGCTAACGTCCTAATGTGAAGGGGCACTTAGTCGGTAGGCACAGTTGTGAATCCGACACTGCCCAAGCTGGCCCGCTCTTGGCGGGGCAGTTTGGGGCGTCCAAATAGGATTTTTCCAAACCAACAAAAAACAAAAAACTTGCTATTGCGTCGACACCCTTGAACCATACCATCTTCCTAGCACGATGAGCTGCGCTGGGGCGGCTGCTGCAGGTGCTGAAAACCTCAAACGTCGCAAATACAACAACTTAATAGGTAATTATGTGATTGAGCCGTTACGAGTTGAAACACTAGGGCCATAGGGTCCGAGTGCACACCTATTATTTCGGGATATCGCCAAGCGGTTGGCAGACTCTTCACGAGACCAGGGGCTGGCCTTTTTTTTGTCCAAAGAATCAGCATTGCCTGTAATTTTACATATTTTTATTCTCATTTAAGTTTTAATATTAGTTTGTAAATAATAATGTACATATGTAAATATATAAATTTTTATTCTGAAAAAAAGAAGATCTAAAGCTTCTGATAAAGAGGCACAAGCAATACTAATAGATTTGTCAGCACTTTTAATAACCACATCATTGCCGTACTGCAGAATTTTGCATGTTGCATCCAGCGAGCTTTCAAGGTCATGTGTATATATGGCTTAGAGAATAGGACTGAGCACGGGTCCCTGTGGGAGCCCTTTCATTCTGGTCTAACCATTAATCGTTATTTTACGACCAGACAAAAGATAAATGATAAAACGGATTAAGTTTGGTGGAAATAGTAACTTTTCTTTAATATTGAAAGGCAAACGTTATCGTAAGCTGATTTTATATCCAAGAATGTGGCTATGACAGAATCATCTCCTCAAAATGTCAGACGAATATCTATAATGAGTAAACCAGCATCCAGTATCCATGGTGCCCTTTCCCTATCTGAAGCCAAACTGTGAATTTGGGAGTATATGACTGTTTTCTAAAAAAGTAAAAACCATTCTAAGCAATTTTTATAAGATGTTCAGCTAATTTCGCTATCTCAGGCGATAGGTAGAACTATGGGGCGATAAGTACTTTCTATAAGGTATTCTTATTAGGTTTTGAAAAGGCAACACCGTCTGAAACTTCCATGATACCGGAACGTCACCTGTCAGAATTACGGAGTTCTCTAAATAATAATGTAAACTACCATCACCAAGATTTGAAAAAAAAAGGAATACGGAATTCCATCTTGTCCGGCAGCAGAAACCCGGACATAAAATGCCAGAATGAAGGATCCATCAAGAAATGAAGTACTTACATTTGAAGAAATTTGAGGAGGAGCAGAAACTAATTCTTGTTGTGGAACAAAAGGAGGAGCTAAGTTCGTTAAGAATTCCTCGGTTAAGGATGAAGGAATAGTATTAAATGTGTTTGGAGAATTTCCAGTCCGGAAATGTTTTATATTTGTCCACATAACTGAAGGAGGCCTCTAGGAGAGACAGAAGCATTCTTTTTCTTAAGAGCGCGGCGAAGCATCAATTGTCCATACAAACATAATACCAAAATCATTTGTGATTTTAGCATATTTCCACCATATTAAGATGATATTCGGATTAAGACAGTATTTATCTAGGTCCCTACGTCTTCTTTTTTTCTAAATACTTACCTAAAATGAAGTTTTAGCGAATTCCATTTTGTATATTTTTACAGCGTAAATGGCATGTTTTCTTTTTGATATTTCTGTATTATAAAAAACAATATCGTTATTAATCTCGCAGGAACATAGGTCATATTATCAAATTACAAATCATCGAACAAAAATTTTTAAAAACATTAAGTTTTCATTCATAATTTTTGGTATTACGGAACACATCAAATTAATCACACATTACCAATAGCTAGTATTGCTGTCGCGTCAAGCAAATGTCAATGTGTGCGTGGTCGCACTGCTCACGGTTGTGTATCGTTCGTACGGCGTGGGGTTTGTTCGGGGCACTTCGGGTGTGCTTCGGGTGTGTTTCACTGTTTTTTGTTCTACTGTTCTGTGGATTGTTTGTTGTCATTATTAGATGATTACTTTACTATGCTTTATGTGCGCGTTTATTTATTTTATAAATTGTACTTATTTTAATATTTCTGACACTATTGAATAATGCTTTGAACTTGGATTTAGATTTGCCTTGTGATTTGAACTTTGGTATTGAGTAATCTACTTTTTTACGAACTTTGCGTTGTTTACGGACTTTGTTATTATTTACTATATGGTTCGGTTGCCGACATGGTCTCCGAACGTTGGGATGTTTCTCACAGGAAGTACCTATTTCCCAATGACATAATACAATAAGTTAAATTAATAGGTACATTAGTATATCTATACTAATATTATCAAGCTGAAGAGTTTGTTTGTTTGAACGCACTAATCTCAGGAACTACTGGTTGGAATTGAAAAAATATGTTTGCGTTGGATAGTCCATTTATTGAGGAAGGCTATAGGTTATAATTTCACGTTACCAGTAGGAGCGGAGCATAAATGAAAAATGTTGCAAAAACGGGCAAAATATTCCTTTTTGAGAGCTTTTGTTGCGTGCGTTGCGTACGATCATGTATGTAGTATAGATTAGGTATGTAGATAAGGTAGGGTAGGTAGGTAGATATGTAGATTAGGTTAGGTAGCCAGTTGGCGGGAGCGAAGCCGCGGGGGACAGCTAGTTTTGTATAAATTAGTATTACCTACCTACCTATCCATCAACTTACGAAGCTTTGTTTTTTTTGTTTGTTTATTCATGTCATGAGACAAAGCGGGCGTAGGTAATTATCTCAAGGACACCGCTAAGACTTACCTACATTGCTCCTCTATACTTACTGTGACGTTACGGCTCACCCAGGGGAGGGTGACCATGCGATTGGACTTGCATGCACAAGCGCGGTTTTATGCCATCCGTCCAGTTTTTGCTGGACTTTTTTGTAAAATTCCTGTTACAAAAAACTAAAAATCCAAATTCGTTCTAGTTTATTTAATTATTCTTTTTTATCTGGACTTCGGTGACCCTTACCCTGGAGAGGATCTCATAAACTTTGGTAACTGGCTGGCTAATCGACTTCATAATAAACTGCAAAAATATTTTCAGAGCCACGACGATCAAGGAAAAAACGCCTTTGGCCATCAGTTTTCAGAAAGAAACACTAGAAAGAAAGAAAATAAGCGTGTTTAGTGTGGATCTTTGACACTATGTTTTCTGATTACCATTATTGTATTTTGTTTTTCGTTCAGTCGATGATATAATTATGGTCACCCTACACGACTTTATCAAGTTTAGATTTATATTTTTTAAACAGATGAATGATGATCTATAAAGTAAGAACATAACAAAATAATATTTTTTTATTCAAAATCCTTGTTTTTATTTTTATTATTCTTAGCTCAGAGCGCTGTTATTTATCTGTACCTACTTATATGCGTAAATAGGTATACATTATTGGAATATTTGTCTTTTACTTGTAATATATTACTTGCATTCATTATTTATTATAACAAAACATATTTGATAAGTAGAAGGAATACCTACATAAATAAAAAAAGTTAATTTAAAAATCAAAAACCCGACTGCGAACTAAAAAGATGTAAACAAGTAGAATATCATGCTGTGCAGTCGGAGGATCAGGTGGTCAGCCAGCTCGCGAATATGTATCCTCCGACTGCAGAGCATGATTTTCTACTTGTTTACATCTTTTTAGTTCGCAGTCGGGTTTTTGATTTTTATATTAACTTTTTTTATTTACAACTTTTTAGTTACCTATTTTTTTTTCGAATCGCATTAAAACATATAAGTGGTAGATATTTTTGTAATCACCTTTAAAAATCCTTCATTTTGATACCCCACTCGATGGGTTTCGAAGAAAAAAATATTGAGTCGCCCCCAATATGGCGCACAAAAGCCGCCATTTTTGTTTATTTTTAACGGTACTTATCTAAGAACACTTGGGCGGCCAAGCCCTATCTAACGATGTATTAATTATAAAAATCCATCTAGCGGTTTGGAAGATATGAGGTAATAAAGAATATTACATACATACATACATACAAGATACGCGCGAAAAACATAACCCTTTCCTTGCAGCCGGGTAAAAAGACAAAAGAACGCGGGCGCCATTCGCGTCGGCCGGCTTTCGAGTCGATAGGATGATTAGGTAGCGATATCTATCTGCTCACACACACATGGCTACGTACGGCGCACCGCGTGTGCGTGCAAACAGAGATAGCAATACTCCAAACGAATTTTTCGCTCGCCTCAAATTGCATTTGCGAGCTTTGTTCGCCGCGCCCTTAAGGAGATTCTTGGTATCAGACATTACATCCATTAAATTATGAAAGTTTTCGTTAGTCATGTTTAATTTGTATATAACCTCTGCCTCTTTCCTTTTTTTAATAGCCAATGTGCATTCGTTATCCCTTCAAGGAGGTGAAGGTATTTTGTCCTTAGAAGCATTTTTTATAGGAAAGTATGTACCAGCTACTTGTATCATTAGTTTGGAAAATACTTTAGAACGTATTTTTGTGTCACTATCTTTGGGTAAATCTGAAATGTTATATTAATAATTGTTGTTGTTCTATTAATGTATATATTGTTTCTATTTAAGTCTGGGTTTAGTTGGAGTAGCTTTGACTTTCTTGCCAGGGAAGTATATAATTATAGGAAAGTGATCACTGTAATAGGCAGAAGAGAGTGTGTGCCAAGAGAAGAAGCCATGGAAGGTGATGTGAACAGATCTACGGAGCTAAAATGTTAGGAAGGGTTTGTACGACGTGTTGGAGAATCTGTTAGAAGGCAGATATTGTGTTGGTGAAGTTGAAAAGTTCCTGTTCATTTTTATCTGATTTTGTACTGCCAGAAGATGTGTGATGACAGTTAAAATCGCCTGATAGAATGAGAGGCCTGGGAAGAGTCTGAAGGATGTTGCTGAGTTGATGGATTCTAAAAGCAGAAGGTTTAGTAATACATATAGAAATGACACATTTACTAGTAATAAGTGCAGCAACTGCTGTAAAATCATCATGAGAAGGAAGAGGAATAGATTTATATAGAAGATTGTTTTTAACAAGTAAAGCTACTCCAGCATAGCTATCTCTCCTTTCTTCTCTAAGACTTTAATTACGTAACTTTTTATTTTGAAGACAGAGCCTGGCCTATTGTGGGATTGTGTTTATTCAAAAGGTGCGAAAGTTCTGCTTTTTTTCATTTACACTTCAGCTGTTCCATTGCATCACCGTATTAGTATCTCGCCCTTATTTATGTTGATTTTTCCCTTATTCTATCTAGCGTAACCTTTCTTGTACTGTTGGCATAGAGGTTTTTAAGTATAATTATTACATATTTTTCTTTTATGTTCTGTGATCTTAATGCTTCTCAGATGCTGTCATGTGATTTAGAGTCAAAGGCCTTTTTATAATCAATGAATGCTACATACAAGGGACTGCGTATTGCGTGTATTCCAGATATTTTCAATCACTTGGTTGACTACTTGAATATGATCCGTTGTGCTGAAACCGCTTCTAAAACCGGCTTGTTCTATTGGCTTGTGTGCGTCTACGTCTAGTGATATTCTTTCTAACAAGCATGAGGTAAAAAAAATATTAAGGCAAGGCATGGGTTTATTGGGCGGTAAATTCCTGTCGGCCGGGTCGCCTTTTTTGTCAGCAAGATAATTTCAGATTAGGTACATATAGGCGGCACAGCTTCTTCTTCTAATATCTTATTAAATAGAAGAGTAATTGGCGCCACTAGTAGCGTCTTTGCAAACTTGATGTGCTTATTTTGTGATACCGTCTGGTCCCGGACTTTTCTCTGATTTAAGCTTCATCATTTGTTTTAGGATTTCAGGCTCTGTGAACTCTGGAGTAGGTGAGATTTCTATGCATTGTTTATCGGCATTTATTTGCTTTATTGAGTTTGGCTGGCTATATAGTTTTTGTAAAACTCCGTTGCTGCTTTTATGACCTCTATTCGGGACTTACTATTGGCAGAGCCGGGCTGTAGAGATGAAATCCATGTTTTTGTCCTATTCAGTTCTTTGTGAGCTTTTTGGGCGGATCTAGATTTTTCGAGGTGCCTTTGTACAGTAGATTAGATTAGATTAAGACGGGCTGGTGTCCGCAACTCCACGTCTAAGCGCGTATTTTGCGTACGGGATTGTACAGTATTAACCCCGTAGGTATCGTACCATCTTCTAATTTCTTTGTTGGTAATTTTGTAGAGTGATTTAAGCTTTTCTTTGTCGATTTTGCTTAATTTAGGCTTATTTTGAAGTTTGTTACTTTCTTTCTTATTATTTTTTGTACTTGACTATGATGAATTCATTAATGAAATTTTGACTGTAACAATATTCGACATATTTGCTGTTCTGATTTTATTTTATCTGTTTGACTGTATTTCGTTTGAATATTTTTTGAATCCATTTTCTATGTGACTGTTTTTTTTTTTGTATTCTGCTACTATATCTTTATTTGTTTGACTTTATTTGTTTAGTGGTTTTTTTATATTCTTTTATTTAATTTACTATAATTGTGCATGCCTAATTTTGGGCAGAATGTATGTTTCACCTTTTCATCCCACGATCTAATTATAAACACCTACATTCTAGCGAATGAATAATTTGATATTATTTCATGAATTCTATCGCCTCATTTGATAAGATATTTCGCTTTATTGACTCTTGAATGCATTTTAAACTTTCTAATATGGAGTTTACGTTTGGCAATATTCTTCGGCTTTATAATTTTATTTGTCGTTATAAGTTCAGGAATATATTTATTAAGGTTTTCAAGGTAAATCTCTTGCTCTTCTAACGTTTTTAACTTTCCTGGTGTGTTTGAAAAATTGCGCTTATTTTTTCTATTTGGTTTCAGATTTATTGTAGCTCTCAGCAATCTGTGATCCGATCCGAAGGGGAATGACGCTAGTAATTTGTAGTTTGAAAACAAGTTGGGTTTTGTAGTCATAATATAATCCATCTCGTTTTTTTTGAAATTTTGTTTGGAGAGATCCATGTCCATCTGTTCTTTGGTTTTGACTTGAACATTGTATTCACTATTTTTAGGTTGTGCTCATGTGCATAATTAGTAAGTCTCTACCCGCGAGTACTTCTATTTCAAAACTAGGAACTTTTAGCTAAAGTTAAATCCATCATCGAAGAGTCTCCCCATTGGTTGGAGAGATTGGAAAGTCATCGATTAGTCCAAGGAGGAACTCCTCGGCAGGAAGATGGACCACAAGATCCTTAATAAAATACTATAAATAATAAAATATAATAATATGTGGATTTAATATAAGTTGAAGTTTTTAGACTAGGATATCTGCATATTACTAACACAAACCACGTTGCAGCAAAACTGATGACACTTCTTTGATTTTTAACATAAATAGACGTACGAGTAACGTTGCCGACGTAAATAATGCATTGCGGCAAGTTCTAAATTGGTTCACTGCTAATAATTTAGTTTTGAATGCTAAAAAAACTAAGTGTGTAAAATTTGCCTTGCCGAATGTCAAAAGTTATGATTGTGACATTATATTAAACAACGAGAAGCTAGAATTCGTCGACAAAACCGTTTTCCTGGGTAACACGCTAGACTCAAGGTTACAATGGGGTCCTCATTTAATATCACTTGCGGGGCGGTTAAGTTCGGCGGCTTATGCTGTTAGAAAAATTCGTCAATTTACTGATGTAGATACCGCGAGGCTGGTCTATTTTAGTTACTTTCATAGTATAATGTCTTACGGCATATTACTATGGGGAAGGGCTGCAGACATTCAGTCAATTTTTGTTCTACAAAAACGAGCCATCAGAGCGATATACAATCTTCGCCTAAGGGAACTGTTTAAGGACATTAACATCATGACGGTACCTTGTCAATATATTTACGAAAACATCATGTACGTTAGAAAGAATTTACATCTTTTTAGTAAAATCAGCGATAGACATAGTTATGTTACTAGAAATAGGGACCAATTAATTCAACCAGGTTTCAGGCTGGCTAAAGTAGCGTCATCTTTTAGGGGGTACTGTATAAAATGTTACAATAAAATACCGCCACACATTCTAGAATTGAATGAGACGAAATTTAAAACTTGTATAAAACGCACACTATGCAGGCAGGCATATTATAGGTTGGGGGATTACATCGCTGATAAAAATGCTTGGCCCAACGCTATTCCAGCTCCACAGCCACTAGGACACAAAAACAAGTGATAAGCAGAAAAGTTCTGAAGTATTGTTGGACCTGCTGAAGACTGTACGAATAATTATAATGTATATTTGTGTTGTATAAACTCAATTTATTTTTTGGATTATATAACTGCACAGCACATATGTGAGTACTATGTACCAACTGTAAATCTACCATTTACTGTACCTATGTGTCGTTCGTTGACTTCAGTGTGCCCCGGCAGTTGAGTGTGTCATGCTCTCTCTAATGTCTCTCTGATGGTGGCACATGTGTTGGATCATTCGGTTCCCTTCATGATGGTTGGGCTGAGTGGTGCCGATCCATGTGTCATGTTCGTGAACGGGCGCCGTCAGTTGGGATTGGTCATATCTTAGCTGCCTCCGCATGTTTTTAATTACCTATTTATTGTATTTTTAATTGTTTGTTTTACTCTAGACGCTTTTAAGTGCGTTTTTTTTTTCTTTTACATCGTTCTCACATATATGTATTTTTCCTACAAGATTATTGTAACCAAATACTTGTAAAACACATTTTTGTTTTTTTAAAAGAGTAAGTTTGGAGTTTCTTGTCCGTTCTTCTCCATAACAAGCTACATTTCCGAATGGACGGTAGAATCAATTATTATTACATTTAATTTTTATTTTTGACGTTCGAAAGTGCCGCTTAATGGCCTAATTGAATAAAGAAATTTTGATTTGATTTTGATTTGATTTGACTGCGTGGATCTTCGTCTCAAGCAGAAATATTCAAAAGGGCAGTAGAGACAATAAGAGCGTCTGTTTGTTCCAGAGAATAGATCTCACACGCATTGACAACGGATGTAAATAAAAAATAAAAATAGAGTTAAAATCTACTTTAGGTCTAATTCTGAAAGTCGAAATAACCCAATCAAACACATGAAGGGAAAGCGACCCAGACTTCCATCGTCTTCATCGGAAGAAAACTGAGCTCAACCAGCAAACGACCACTTTGCTCTACACCACCGCGGAGAAACTCCTCCAAACGCAGACGCTACTCATCATCACCTTCCTGTTCACCAAAAAGAAATGCCTACCGACACCAGACTATACCGTATGGACGCCATGATACAAAACTTATATAAAATGATGAGCACAAACAATAATGAAAATAAATTTGATTATTCGAGATGGCGAGCACCCAGTCCGATACTGACTTTACCCGATGCAGACCCCAAGCAAGGAGACCAACAATAATTGGGACATCATCTCGCCTTCGACAAAAGAGAGAGCCTGCCATACCCAGAGCAAATCTAATTCTGGAGCAACAAGGTCTAAATGTCAAAGATTTTTGACAACGGATGTAAATAAAAATAGAGTTAAAATCTACTCTAGGTCTAATTCTGTAAGTCAACCCATAAAGGGAAAGCGAACCAGACTTCCATCGTCTTCATCGGAAGAAAACTCCAGAATGGGTCGAAGTGTCCGAGTTGTTTCTCGGCCCCTCCACAAGATAAGTGACCACTTTGCTCGTCATCACCGCGGAGAAAGTCCTTCAAACGCAGACGCAACTCATCATCACCTTCCTGTTCACCAAAAAGAAATGCTACCGACTCCAGACTATATCGTATGGAGGCCATGATACAAAACTTATATAAAATTATGAGCGCAAACAATAATGAAAATAAACCTGATAATTCGAGCTGCCGAGCTCCCAGTCCGATACTGGTTTTACCCGATGAAGACCCCAAAGAGACCAACAATAATCGGGACATATACTCGCCATCGACAAGAGAGAGAGCCCAGAGCAAATCCAATTCTGGAGCAACAAGGTCTTAAATGTCAAAGGCTTGGGGAACCAACATGGAATAAGATTCGCTACGCAGACTCTCAGAAAAAACTTCAAGCCTCACCAGTTTTCTGCTGTTTTCGCATAAATGCATCAATGTACCAACCCAATCTGCTAAAGAATCTGCTGTGAACAGATTTGATATTTAAAATTACCGTACCACCAAAAAAATAAACCAAAAAAAAACCATTACCATTTATTTATTGTTAGCTACCATTTTGGAAATATATAGCGTTTTATGAAAAATAAAATAAAATTTGGAGGTCCATAATTCGGAAACGGTGCGTCGTAGGGCTATGCTTTTCAGAACCTAAATGATTGTTATGGTAAATGTCAACCGGCAGGCTTATTACGTATGAAACAGCAATTAGCAATATTTGCGCAGAGATTGTACAATCATCGCGCGATTATCGATTTACGTCAAAAAATTGGAAAGCTTATTTTTGCGAATCAATTGCTTTTCAATCACGAATCCGCATTATATATGAGCTATAGCCACACCATAATAATTTTACGACAGTACTGCTAACAATAAAAATCTGCTAACTGAAATGTGCATTTATCGCAAGGTGATCGCGATCATTTCGTATTACGTATGGTTTTTGACAGCAGAGCGACAGCGATCGGCGAGCAAATGTGGCTGTCAAATTGCGATAACTTTTTCCCTTGTTGTTGGTCGATTGCCAATCGCTCGCTGATGGCTGAGAAGGTACAGAAGTTTTTGAGTATTTGGCGGCTTTTTACGTTTGTTATTCTATGGCTACTTTAATTATCCGCAAATTAGAATAATAATATAAAAGTAAATATTGAAATAACAAATTCTACGCAACTGGACTATTTGTTGAATCATTGAAACAGAAGTGATCACGGTAAAGTGGAGGATTTTTATATACTATAGTGTTGGCTACCTCAGCGAAGCTTATATGTTTACCTACTAAATACTTACACACACATAAGATTGTGATAAGTCCGCAATAAGTATCTTCTATTATATTCTTTTATTATATGGCAAGCACCGATGTCGACTATTCTGCCAATGTCTAAATTAAATTAGAAAAATCAATTTTACGTTTCATAGCTCAAATACGAGATAATGTAGTCTATTAAGTGATGTCCTAATGTATTATCGATTCGATTTCTTATAACAATCGACAATTCGAAGAAATTTTAATCAATTTTACACATTGACATTTTAGTGTTCCAGTTTTTTAAATTAATTATTATATCTTCTATATTATAAAAATGAATCGCAAAATGTGTTGGTAAGCGCATAACTCAACAACGCCTGGACCAATTTGGCCAATTCTTTTTTTTAATGTTCGTTGAAGTTCAAAGATGGTTTTCCGGCGAGAAAAATTCGAATAATTGCCGGACCCTAAAAACAGCCCTTTTATTTTTCCCATACAAACGTTTTCTAACTAAAACGAGCTTTATTGCTATTGTATAAAGTTCAAATTGAATTACAAGCACTCACTGTTGTTTAAACAATGTAGGTATGTTCCTAACGTCAAAGAGTCAATTTGCACTTTATTACCTATACAGTGTAGCCTCCACCCGATCTATTCCCACCTAAGAATTGGCAACTGAATAAAAAACGGGCGTGTACTTTAAAAATTAAGTTTTAATTTGCAAAACCAAACTAGATTAGCCGGAGGCACACAAATATTTGTAGGTAGTGGGTTACGGACGTCTGTTGTCACTCCTGCAGGGATAGGTACTCTCCTGTAGTAGCAGGAATCCGGAGATGGAAGCTGGCAGATGATATGCAGAGGTGCTGTACGTCGATGTCTCTGGCAGCTTATACGGCGAGGTGTCAGCCACGATTCTCCGTCCTGGGGTACCACCGACGACAACAATAAGAAAGTACCTATTTAAATGTAGTAGTATTGACGTGGTGGCACTGACCAGAACGGAGTTTACATAAATATCAAGCAAGCCTAATTCGGGATTTCCACGCACAACTTTAACGGCACTTATTAAACCGTCGTTAACTCGCGAAATAAATATAAGTTTAAAAAATTAACGCTCGTGTCTGCTAGGGCGCTCGACAGGACGCAAAGCAATACGTGTGCTCGCAAATCAGCCTAGGAGCGACTGGCGGACGACTGCTCGCGGGCGACCGCGCGCAATCATTTTTTATCATTCGATCTATGCGAACACTCGCCCCCGCGCCTCAGGTACCCGCCGCTTTCCAAGTCACAAACAAACAAAGAACGAAGCATTAGTTCATTGTTGTAACGTTTCGTTACAACAGTGGTATAAGTACAAAGTTCAAATTCAATCATATCTATCAAAACAGTGTGCGTTGGAGCACAGATAAACAAAAAAAAAAGAAAACGAAATCGAATAGTTCAATTTGGTCGGCTTCGCGATATTATTTCATTTGTTTTACTTTAAAATGCATCAGTTTTCAAGTCATTACATCAGTCAAACAAAAACAGCGTTACCAAAAGTGTTTTATTATTTTAAGTTTTTATTATTTCATATCCCTATTTTAAATACGGCTTGAAGGATTTGACTACAAATCATATCAAATTTAAAAAAAGTTGAAACAACAACAAACTGTCAATGTCAGTGTTTTTTTTTTCTTGGATTTTCGGTTACCTACTCTAATGAGTTTGCTTTTGTCAACTGATACACGAAACAAATTCGTACCTATATAGTGTTTCGTGCAGTGTTTATTTACCTATGATCGCTAATTATTGCATGTGACAAAATAATCTATAATATAGATATGCCTCCTATTAGACGAAGCAATTTAGGTAGAAGAACCCGAAATGCTACAAACCAATCTAATTACCGATCTAATCATGCTGCACAAGAACGTAACGGCCGAAATGAACGTGAAAGAATTCGGATATCACAAACGCGTGAAGCGCGAGCGCGACATTCAGCTAATAATCGCGCAAGTTTGAATCGAGCTGCTTTCAGGTACGATGTGTCAATTGACTACAGTAACTACCAATGTGGTGTTATTGGTTCGATGAAGTCGGTTTGCTCACATTGTAAGGCATTGAAATATAAAAACGAAGCTAATGGATTGTGTTGCGCAAATGGTAAAGTGAAATTGATACAATTGGAACCACCACCAGAGCCATTGTACTCATTGGTTTCAGGAATAGGAACAGATTCCATACACTTTATGACAAATATCCAACAATATAACAATTGCTTTCAAATGACTTCATTTGGGTCAACAAATGTAGTTCGGGAAAATTTTATGCCAACTTTCAAGATATGTATTATAGCAGTTAATCATAATTATTTTAGCGAACAATATGTTCTGTCACCTAAGTTAATAAGTTAACTAATCATAATCATCACTTAGTCATCTTGTACATTATCTAGCTATATTTTATTAAAGAATATAAAGAGCCCGAACCGCCTTCATATTTGAATCTAACATGGTGTCAGAAGTCAAAAACAACTTATAAAACGTCAAGACGAGTTCCAAAATATTAAGATTGCCAAGATGGGAGAAGATGAAAAAAAAACAAAGCCGACGCCGTCAACGCTGCGAGACCATGGCGGAAATCAGAGCCCGAAACAAATGTCCGGGTCGCTTAAAACACTCGATGTACGTAATACCAATATGCCCATCACTTGGAAAAACTGGATTACGCAACTTAAGATTTACCTACGAGCCAAAAATTTAGAAAACGAAGCAGACAGCAGGAAAGTCGCCATACTGTTCATCGGCACAGAAGCGCTCACGATCTTCTACTCGTTCAACATCGATATCGACACAGTCACATTCGCAGAGCTGGTCAAAGCCTTCACCAGCTACTTCACTCCACATATCAACATTACAATGGAAAGACACACACTCTTCAATAGGAGACAGGGACAAGACGAATCAATAGATGACTACGTCACTGACCTCAAGAATATAGGTAGTGCGAATTTTCGACACTGGAAGACAGTCTGTTGCGCGACGTCTTCAGCTGGAATCTACACTCAAGAAATTACCACATCAAGGAGAGTATACTCATGAAAAAATCATCTACACTATCCGAGGCCATTGAACTTGCCCGATGCATTGAGACTACAAAACTACAGGCCAAAACACTTGAAGACGCGACTACATTCATCGGCAGAGTCCAGGCGGAGTCAAGACCACCACGCAGCAGTTCCCACAAGCCACGAACGCCAAGCAGCTCCAGACAACAGAGACCGAGATCGTCAAGCCGTCAAGATACCTGTAGCCGTTGTGGACAAGTGCACAGAGTCAGGTGCCCAGCAAAAGGTGTACAGTGTAAGAAATGTGGAAAGTACAACCACTTTGCAGCTGTATGCCGTAATACTGCTTCTTTGTCAACCCAGGTACATCAAATATCAGTTAATCCTAAGGAATCTGACCGTCTTTTTCTAGGCTCTATCCACATCCATAATATTACATCAGACTCCTGGAAGGCAAGTTTAACTATCAATGATGTCAATGTGTGTTTTTTGCTTGACTCGGGTGCAGACACTAATGTCCTATCCATAAATACTTTCAACAAGTTCAGGCTTCCACCTGACATGTTAACAAAAAGCATAAATAAACTGTCAACATATAGTGGTGATACTATACCAACGATAGGACAATGTACCTTACCAGTGTGTCATGATAATAAGACTTACAATGTCACTTTTCATGTAGTAGATATGAATGCTCAAGATATCTTAGGCAGAGATTCTTGCAAGACTATGAAACTTATCAAAAGAATTCAAAAAGTGTCCATAAATACATGTGAGATTATACTATCTAGTTATAATGATCTTTTTCAAGGCTTGGGTCTCCTGAGGGATTTCACCTGTGATCTGAGACTAAAACCTGATGTCAACCCAACCGTGGATTCTTGTCGACGTGTCCCACTCCAAATAAAAAAAATTGCTTAAAGAAAAACTAGATGACCTTGAGAAAACTGGTATTATCTATCGTGTCGATGAGCCTCCAGAATTGGTAAGCTCACTTGTCCTAACTACCAAGAAAAATGGTAAGTTACGTTTATGCATAGACCCTAGAAAATTAAATAAGGCCATTATGAGGTCTCATTACCAGTTTCCTACCATGGATGAAATAAAGTCTGACTTGGCTGGTGCAAAATTTTTCACCAAATTAGATGCCAACAAAGGGTTTTGGATGCTACCATTGTCTGATGCCTCATCAAGGCTCTGTACATTCATTTCGCCTTTCGGCAGGTTTCGTTTTACCCGTTTACCCTATGGTATCAATGCAGCTCCTGAGATATTCCACCGGGAAATGGTTAAAAGGTTCAATGACATTGACAATGTGAAAATCATGATGGATGACTTTCTCATTTACGGTAAGACTCTTGACTCTACCTAGGTCATATTTTTAGTCAAGATGGAATACAGGTTGACCCAGCCAAAGTGAAAGCCATTTGTGACATGCCCAGACCTACATGCATCAATGACCTACAAAGGTTCATGGGTATGGTTAACTATCTTAGTCCATTCATTCCTAATTTGTCAAAGGAAAATAGTCTTCTGAGAACTCTCTTGTCTAAACAAACTGAATGGTCTTGGTCAGATCAACATGAGAAAGAATTTAATAATAATAAAAGACTTATTAGCAGTGCCCCAGTACTTACTTACTATGACCCAAACCAAGATAACACTATGTCAGTTGATGCCTCTAGGGATGCATCAACTGACATAGTGTTGTGTCTTGTTACATGGAAAACAACCAATAGCATATGCTTCCGCTTCACTAACTAAATGTCAACAAAACTATTCTCAAATTGAGAAAGAAGCAATGGCCATTTTATTTGCTTGCTCAAAATTTCACCAGTATATATATGGTAGGACAGTCACAGTAGAAACAGACCATAAACCACTAATTACTCTGTTCAAAAAAGCATTGAATGATGTTCCTGCAAGGCTACAGAGGATTATGCTGCGTCTTCAGCCATAGGAGCTTCATGTCATATACAAACCCGGTCATTATCTATACATTGCTGACACATTGTCTAGAGCAGCATTAAAAGAATCTGCACTTGAAGACTTAGAGAGGGATATAGACTTACATGTTAATTACATAATGTCAAATCTGTCAGTCAGTCCTGAAAAACTTGAGGAAATAAAAGAAGCAACATGTAAGGATAGTATCCTATCTCAAATAATAAAATACTATCACAGTGGATGACCCGAACATAGGAGGTCTGTTGGTCAATCTATAAAGCCCTACTTTTCATTAAAAGATAAACTAAGTGTAATTATTGATAATATACTTTTTATGTCAGACAAAATTGTCATCCCAGAGCCCTTCAGAGAGTATGTATTGAATCTGGTGCATGAGGGCCACCAAGGTATTAATAGTTGTATACGCTTAGCTAAATCTACTGTTTACTGGCCTAATATAAGTAATGATATTGAGAAATTTGTCAACCAATGCCATACTTGCATGACATACCGAAGATGTAACAGTAAAGAGCCAATTCTACATCATGAATATAAACTTTTACCATGGAATAAAGTCGGTATTGACATGTTTGAATATGAGAACGAAAAATACTTAATAGTAGTGGACTATTTTTCTAAGTATGTAGAATTGGCACTTTTAAATTAAGGCTCCAATGCAAACAAAATAATTGCCCACTTAAAGTCAATATTTGCAAGACATGGTATACCTGAGTTTATGTTATCTGACAATGGTCCACCATTCGCTTCTGTTGAATGCCAGACTTTTGCTAAAGATTGGCATATAAAACACATAACTTCAAGTCCTTATCTGAACAGGTCAAATGGATTGGTCGAACGCACCATTGGCACTATCAAACATATGCTTAAGAAATGTAAGGCAGACAATAATGACACTTACCTCTCTTTACTTTTGTACAGAAATACTCCTAAAAAGTCAGGGTATTCACCTGCACAGATAATGATGTCCAGGAACTTGCGAACAAAGATTCCAGTCACAGATTCACAATTGTCTCCTACTTCAGTTAATTATGATCACCTCAAGGAACAAATTGAAAAACAAAAGTCTTATTCAACATTTTATTATAACAAACATACTAAATCTTTACCAAAAGTCCATAAGGGTGATAAAGTGTATTTCAAACATAGGCCTCAAGGTGTTTGGATTCCAGGTACTATCTCTGATACCAGTAGTGAACCTCGTAGCTTCATAATACAGTCGCCGCAGGGTGAATTCCGTAGAAGTCGTCAGCATATCCTCAAACCGGTCACTCCAATGCCCGAGATGGTACCTGAAAACAAAGAAAGTCATAATGATAATGTAAACAGAAATGTCAATGCCTCTATTCCTATGACTGGTACAGTTTTCAATAACAGGTTCCGTCCGTATACCCATGATATTTTGACCGGTAAGAAGCTGGATACCAACTGCACAGAAGGACGGTGCTGATTGAGATAACATACATCTGGTACTAAGATTTAAGGGTATAATATATCCTATCTGCAAGTAAGTTTTGTATGTATCATATTGAATACATCAAGAAACTATGATGAAGGACTGTAATGTTGTAAATTAAATTAGTTGACCTAACTATAAGACTTTTACTTCTGTCGACCCTCATGCGAAATCATCCCTGCAATTGTCTCATCCTGATCACCTACCCCTGAGTTAGCTGGTGAGTAGGGTGAAAATACTACCTTACATAGTGACGCGTCAAACTTAATAAAATAAATTACTTCCACGCCAACCAGAGTTACAAAATTTCGCCAAGTTATTTCTTCTGCTCACAAGCAAATAGTTGTAAGGAAACATACACAGGAAGATGCACTGGAAGACAGTGGGAAGTAAATCACGCGGCTAACAAGACCCTCTAACCTTGTTATTCACTTATAAAAAAGGCCAAAATACAATGTTACCCCAATGAGCAATCCATTCGAGTGACTGAAACCTGCTCTGATGTTGAACTACAAACAAGCTTTACTTGACCACCCTGCATTGCGTCTGTATAAATACGTAGCAGAGATTATAGCAACTTTGTCACAGGAAGAGAAGCAAAACATGGTTTTAATTTCAAAATGAGGCTGTGATGGAGCGCAGCAGTCGCAATATAAACTAAAAGGAGAATGCCCATGGACGGTACTTTAAAAAAACAAATTTTAACTTCATATTTAAAAGATTCTTAGTGGGGCTCATTTTCTTGAATTATTAAGTATTTTTACTTCCGTTTTACAGCTCAAACATATTTCACCATTTATAGGGTTGAGGCATGTTGACATTCTCAGAGATCGATTAATTGAAGAATTGATTATTTTCACATAATCTATCTGAAACACTAAATCGATACAAGGATCTCCTATATCGAACCGATTCACATCTTTAATGTAAAGAAATAACTGATTTTGAAATTGGTGTTTTTTACTAATTTAATGCAAACCAAGATATCAAATGGCGCTTTTGAGCACCGTTTTGAAAGCCCGAGTCATTGCTACTCTGCCGGTCCTAAATGATTGAGCAACCCTGTAATTGTTAAAAAAAGTACTTACGATCTCGATTTTACCGTACCTAAACTAATATTTTTGGTGTCAACCGCACTATCATTTTCACCTTATTTCACTTTGCTCATTTTCACTACTTGAGCTAATTCTTTCAGCTCATCTAGATTTATAACTTTCATATTCACTGCACTGACACTGTTAGTACGTTTTTCAGGCTTTAATTCTTGTAGGGGTTATTGGATAATTCAGGTGTGTAAGTTTTTTTTTTTTTTTTTGTAGATGTATGTGCCCACCGTTAACCTTAGAAGCATCGTCCAGGGTAAACAAATATGTATGTTCCTTGAAGAGACTCGTGGCTTATGACGTCATAATAGCATTTTCTACTAGCTATAATGACATTCTTTGTATATAAAATCCAACTTCCGCGGCCAATTCGTTGCGCTTTCAAATCTTTAATGTCGACTGTATGCTGCTCGTATGCACTAGTATTAGAGTGCAACTACATCAACTGTTCTTCGCATAATGGCTCTAGGTGGGTAGTATTAGAATGCAACTTCACCAACTGTTCTTCGCATAATGGCTCTAAGTGGGTCAACACATCATCATCGCTACATAATAATTTGTCATCTATCGCAATCTGTACACAGGCTTTCACGACTGGTAAGTAATCTGAGTCTTTCACCAAAAGACAGGGATATTTAGGAACTACTATTACAGTTTCGTTTAAATCTGTGTTAAAAATAGGTAAAGAGTAAAGTTTAAAATAACTGTAAGTTCTGTTTTCAATAAGTGGAATCCCTATAATGAACGTGATCTGGTTCAGTTTAATAAAAGCTTTAACAGTGAAACAATCTTCAAATTTGACTAAATTATTTTCATTCACAGGATATAACAGATTATCAGTCTTGGCTATGGATTTTACCATTTGCATTTTAGTTAAGAACATATTAAACATTCCTAAAATGTAATTAGAGTAAATAGAATTTTCTTCTTTTTTAATCATATCCCCACCGGGAGGATGGGTTTCAACTGTCGAGAGCTTGGAATCCAGTGGTCAGCTGTGTAAACCCCGAAAAAGTGTCGTAAAAAGTTCGCGAGCGGACACAGTGAGTTTCGTGTGTCGGGAACAGAATCGTTTTGTGAGTGACAATGGTAGCGATACCGAGTGCAAAAAACGAACAAGAAAGAAGGTAGACCGATTTGTCTCCTCATAAACACCCACCCGCAATAACTTCAGTTTATCCGTGATCATGATGCTTGCAACAGCACCGAAATATCGGAAACTCGCTACAAACGGTAAACATGGTAAATATCCCGCTTATAATGTTAGTGTTAGTGACCATGATAGTTTAAAAACATTATATATCTTACTAGCACTTTAACAAATGTCTAACGAATGCAAATCTTGAATTTGCGGACATAGAGTCCATATTGCTGTAAATCTACTATAACCTAAAAGGAACATATTTGGTTCAACATCTCTTAAATTATAAATAAATACATTTAATGCCCGCAATGAAACTTGAGGTAACATAATCAAATACGGGTGTTTTTATCAGGACACCAAAATGTTTCGGTCAGTACATTTCTCCATACAAAATGGGCTATCTCCTTTGTTAACTGAGGTGCACTTTCTGCATAAACCCAGGGGCACACAGCGGATGTGTGTCGCAAGATAAAACGGGCTGAAGGCACATTCCTATTACGGAAAAAGATGTCTTAGAGATTCAGACACAGGCACCATGCCCTTCTCAGCCGAAGTTCTCCTGCTATGGGTGTGGAACACCCAGCGTCTATCGAAGCAATTGTACCACGAGCAAGAAAAGCTCGTCACCACTCAAAAATGAAGATATTAGTTTCTGCGCTCTTAACGCTTCTGAAGTTACATGCTCACGGCCTGTTGTGTTCCTGGAAGTTGAAGGGATCATGGGGACGGCATATATAGACACATGTGCAAAAAGGAGTGTCGCATCGTACACCCTTTTTACCATCGTACTGAGTTCATCGTACTGAAAGAAGCAAGAGACAATCTTACACTACTAGATGTCGATTACCTGCAAGATGTGGGTGTGGTCATCAACATGCCTCAATATACGTGGAACTTCACTGATAAACCTGATTTGCATCAATATACGTGGAACTTCACTGATAAACCTGATTTGCATCAATATACGTGGAACTTTACTGATAAACCTGATTTGCATTACGAGATTTACTCGGATGAGTTCACCATTTTCAAATCCATTACCGTCAAGGAAATGAAGGACATGCAAAGCTCAGTCAGCGCGATGACCGTGACAGACAGTAAGGACGCCGCTAGCGTGACCATCGCCACACCTACGTTTCCATCGACTCCTCCTCCGAAGATGATGCTCACGGGTCTTCACCCGTGAGCAACTCCAACACAAAAATCAACGCGCGAATACAGACTATAAACTGGCCCCGATAGACCTGGCTGCCATACCTTCAAGCAAGAAGAGGCCCCGGCTATTCGATGGGTACTCCCCAAGCTTCACGGATTTCATGTTGCGAGATGCAAAAATAATTGTCTACCGAGTAAACGTCGAACTATCTCCACAGAGTGCTAGATTCTTTGACGCGAATAATTGGGTCGTTCCTATAGACTCGATCGATGTGGTGGCGAGTTGAAACCCGCGCTCGCTATGTTTGGGTTGCTGTATGTGACTGTAGGCTGTAGGCCGCTTCGGACTGCGCGCCAATTGCTTTTACACGTGCAGTTCTATGCTCGCGAAGAAGTGGCTCGTGGTATTTCGTTCGCTCCGAAGTCAACGTGTGAGGGCCGCTATTGACTGCCTGCGAGTTAGTATGGCTGACGTGAAGCTGTTGGCATACTTAGATGCCATGGCCATGATGCATGGTATTTTCGCAAGCGTTCGATCGTCACCCGGAAGACTTGCAGAAGGTATACAATCAACTTAAAAAATTTGGCCTTTCTTTCTTTTTCTTTTCTTTTTGATATTTATAAAAGACTTTGCGAAAATTGCAGAACCCCTTGGACTCGCTTAACGAAGAAGAATGTTAGTTAGGAGTGGACGGGGATCAACAAAACGCCCACAATGAGTTGAGGTATCGCCTAACTTCCGCTCAAATTTTGAGAAAAGCGGATGTAACCAAACACTATGTCAAAAAAAAAAAACACAAGCTCTTAAGCGCATGCGCAATAGGAGCAGTTTTGGTCCAGGGAGAGAGTGAAGACGAACATCTTGTTGAGTCCGCTAGTCGTCATCTGACATCAGTTGAACGGACTTATACCACCCCCGAAAGAAAGGCGCTTGCTGTGGTATGGGCGGTATCAAAGTTTCGTGGATATATCGAAGGACTTCCTTGTATTTACGGACCATCAAGCCTTGAAGTGGCTCATGTCGCTAAAAATGCCTACTGGCAGGCTGGCGAGGTGGCAGATGCAAGCATTCGAATTTACCATCAAATATGCTCCTGGGAAAACGAAAGTTGTCGCTGATTTCCTCTCCAGACCACCGTTTTATGATGAGGCAGTACAAAGTTGTGGTATTTGTACAGTAACCATCGATATGTCCCTACGTAGTCCAGCTGAAATTAGAGCTGAGCAGTTAAAAGATGGAAGACTACAATATATTGTGTAGGACCTAGAAAGTTTCCAACGACGAACAAGCGGAATACTGGAGCAACAAGGGCTATCTGCTGAGGGTTGCTCCAAACTACTATAATAAATCAAAGGTTTGGGGCCATATCCTTTCATTTGTTTGGTCCAGTACTAACCTCCCCAGACGGCAGAACCTGGATTCCTATCGTGGAAGACGTGGCAACACGTTGAGTGAAACTCTTCGCCTTACATCAGGCTACCACAGAAAATTGTGCTATGACACTGATTAACGAAGTGTTCCTTCGCTTCAGTCTACCTCGCAGAATACAAGTGATAATGGACCTCAATTCGTCAGTGCCGTCATGCAACAAGTTGCTTTTACATTGAACATCAAGCATTCCTTTGCGTGTGTATCACCCAGAGACGAATCCAGTAGAAAGTAAGAATAGGGATTTGAAACCCCAGTTAGCTATCCTAGTCAAAGACAAACACAGAAACTGGCCAGAACACCTACCTAGTATTCGATTCGCAATGAACACAGCGACCAGTCTCTCGGCACGATTAACACCGGCCTACTGACTTGCGTGAGGGAACTGAGAACACCAGATGACAAATCTCATGATTTTAGGAAGACTTTGCAATGTGCGAATTTCATCCCAGAAATCACCCCAAAATTAATGCAATTCGCCAACACCCTGCAAAAAGCTCGAGAATTACAGGAACATGGAAGAACGGCGTAAGAAGTGCATTGATCAACATCGGCGAGAAGATCCGTGTTACAATCCTGGTGAACTGGTACTTACTACAACCCACTCTGAATAATGAATGCGTCACGACACAAATTTGCACCGCGACGTGATTTTTGTCGTTTTTGATTGGTTTATTCGGTAGAATCGGCGGCGGGTAACCAAACCATCATTGTGGTCTTAATTCAGTTAGTCGCGTTAGAATACGCTAATATGCACTTAATTTATGATGAGTGCAGATGCAAAGCAAACGCTGCAAGCAGGTTATATCGTGAGAGTTATCCGAATATTCAACGATATCCAGACTATTGAGTCTTCATCAATTTGCAACAAGCGCTTTCGGACGGTCGTTTACCAAGTGACCGGAGAAATGCAGGAAGACCTAGGGCAGACTACGATGAAGGGTAACTTCAAGGAATTGAAAATGATCACAGTACTTCAGTACGTGCCATAGAGGAAACTATGGGAATACCAAAAAGTACAATACGTGCCACTAAAGATGAGACTTCCCAACTAAAATTTTGGTGATAACAATAAGTTTTGTTAATAAGCTTGTTGTTTTTCCTGTGTGGGTAGACTCTCGGTAAACACGCTTTTGAGACAGCTCCCAGTTTTTTATTAATTTTCAATTGATTTTTATATCTTTTAATTATATTTTAGTAATATTTACCACCCTACTCTCACTTTATATAATGTTCAAGTCAATCTTCAATCTTATTACTTATTTTCAACCACTGACGCCATGGACTCTAAACTGGCCAAAAGTCTGGAAGATCTAGAGCAGCTGTTTCATTCACGGATGGCAGAGTATGAAATCAAGCTTAAAACTGCATCCACTAAAACTCGGCCTACACTGGAGCTATCGGCACTATCACGTGAGTTCGTTGATTTTAAATCATTCGTCGGTAACTCGGATGAGTTCACAGAGTTTCATTACCGTCAAGGAAATGACGGACATGCAAAGCCCAGTCAGCGCGATGACCGTGACAGACAGTGAGGACGCCGCTAGCGTGACCACCGCCACACCTACTTTTCCATCGACTCCTCCTCCGAAGATGATGCTCACGGGTGAAGCCGCAACTCCAACAAAAAATCAACGCGCCAATACAGACTATAAACTGGCCCCGATAGACCTGGCTGCCATACCTCCAAGCAAGAAGAGGCCCCGGCTATTCGATGGGTACTCCCCAAGCTTCACGGATTTCATGTTGCGAGATGCAAAAATAATTGTCTACCGAGAAAACGTCGAACTATCTCCACAGAGTGCTAGATTCTTTGACGCGAATAATTGGGTCGTTCCTATAGACTCGATCGATGTGGTGGCGAGTTGAAACCCGCGCTCGCTATGTTTGGGTTGCTGTATGTGACTGTAGGCTGTAGGCCGCTTCGGACTGCGCGCCAATTGCTTTTACACGTGCAGTTCTATGCTCGCGAAGAAGTGGCTCGTGGTATTTCGTTCGCTCCGAAGTCAACGTGTGAGGGCCGCTATTGACCGCCTGCGAGTTAGTATGGCTGACGTGAAGCTGTTGGCATACTTACATGCCATGGCCGTATTTTCGCAAGCGTTCAATCGTCACCCGGAAGACTTGCAGACTCGCTTAACGAAGAAGAATGTTAGTTGGGAGTGGACGGGGATCAACAAAACGCCCCCAATGAGTTGAGGTATCGCCTAACTTCCGCTCCAATTTTTAGAAAAGCTGATGTAACCAAAAACTATGTCAAAAAAAGCGACGCAAGCTCTTATGCGCATGCGCAATACGAGCAGTTTTGGTCCAGGGAGAGAGTGAAGACGAACATCCTGTTGAATCTGCTAGTTGTCTCCTGACATCAGTTGAACGGAATTATACCACCGCCGAAAGAAAGGCGCTTGCTGTGGTATGGGCGGTATCAAAGTTTCGTGAATAAATAGAAGGGCTTCCTTGTATTCACGGACCATCAAGCCTTGAAGTAGCTCATGTCGCTAAAACTGCCTACTGGCAAGCTGGCGAGATGGGCCCTACAGATGCAGGCATTCGAATTTACCATCAAATATGCTTCTGGGAAAACGAAAGTTGTCGCTGATTTCCTCTCCAGACCACCGTGTTATGATGAGACAGTACAAACCTGTGGTATTTGTACAGTAACCATCGATATGTCCCTACGTAGTCCAGCTGAAATTAGAGCTGAGCAGTTAAAAGATGGAAGACTACAATATATTGTGTAGGACCTAGAAAGTTTAGACAACGACGAAAAAGCGGAATACTGGAGAAACAAGGGCTATCTGCTGAAGGTTGCTCCAAACTACTATAATAAATCAAAGATTTGGGCCATATCCTTTCATTTGTTTGGTCCAGTACTAACCTCCCCAGACGGCAGAACCTGGATTCCTATCGTGGAAGACGTGGCAACACGTTGAGTGAAACTCTTCGCCTTACATCAGGCTACCACAGAAGATTGTGCTATGACACTGATTAACGAAGTGTTCATTCGCTTCAGTCTACCTCGCAGTATGACAAGTGATAATGGACCTCAATTCGTCAGTGCCGTCATGCTACAAGTTGCTTTTACATTGAACATCAAGCATTCCTTTGCGTGTGTATCACCCAGAGACGAATCCAGTAGAAAGTAAGAATAGGGATTTGAAACCCCAGTTAGCTATCCTAGTCAAAGACAAACACAGAAACTGGCCAGAACACCTACCTAGTATTCGATTCGCAATGAACACAGCGACCAGTCTCTCGGCACGACTAACACCAGCCTACTGACTTGCGTGAGGGAACTGAGAACACCAGATGACATATCTCATGATTTTAGGAAGACTTTGCAATGTGCGAATTTCATCCCAGAAATCACCCCAAAGTTAATGCAACTCGCCAACACCCTGCAAAAAGCTCGAGAATTACAGGAACATGGAAGAACGGCGTGAGAAGTGCATTGATCAACATCGGCGAGAAGATCCGTGTTACAATCCTGGTGAACTGGTACTTGCTACAACCCACTCTGAATAATGAATGCGTCACGACACAAATTTGCACCGCGACGTGATTTTTGTCGTTTTTGATTGGTTTATTCGGTAGAATCGGCGGCGGGTAACCAAACCATCATTGTGGTCTTAATTCAGTTAGTACGCGTTAGAATACGCTAATATGCACTTAATTTATGATGAGTGCAGATGCAAAGCAAACGCTGAAAGCAGGTTATATCGTGAGAGTTATCCGAATATTCAACGATATCCAGACTATCGAGTCTTCATCAATTTGCAATAAGCGCTTTCGGACGGTCGTTTACCAAGTGACCGGAGAAATGCAGGAAGACCTAGGGCAGACTACGATGAAGGGTAACTTCAAGAAATTGAAAATGATCACAGCTCTTCAGTACGTGCCATAGAGGAAACTATAGGAAAACCAAAAAGTACAATACGTGCCACTAAAGATGAGACTTCCCAACTAAAATTTTGGTGATAACAATAAGTTTTGTTAATAAGCTTGTTGTTTTTCCTGTGTGGGTAGATTCTCGGTAAACACGCTTTTGAGACAGCTCCCAGTTTTTAATTAATTTTAATTAATTTTCAATTTCTTTTTATATCTTTTAATTATATTTTATTAATATTTACCACCCTACTCTCACTTTATATAATGTTCAAGTCAATCTTCAATCTTATTACTTATTTTCATCTTACCACTGACGCCATGGATTCTAAAATGGCCAAAAGTCTGGAAGATCTAGAGCAGCTGTTTCAATCACGGATGGCAGATTATGAAAACAAGCTTAAGACTGCATCCACTGAAACTCGGCCTACACTGGAGCTATCGGCACTATCACGTGAGTTCGCTGATTTTAAATCATTCGTATGGCGTGCAATCTATACATATAAAAGCCAAATTGAGATGTTGTCTATAGGATTCGACAGGCATGAGACCCTGATGCGGAGGAAGGTACTCTTGTTTCATGGTATCACTGAGCATCCTGGTGAAAAGCTGCATGAATTGGTTCACGTGGTTTTATCCGCCCAAATGAGCCTAACTGAGATTGGGAAAGATAAGATTCATGTCTGCCAGAGATTGGGTTCTGCACGGGGCAAAGCTCGGCCTATACTAGTCAGGATGTACACCACTGAGCACCATTACATAGTCTGGGAAAGCAAACAGTCCCTAAAAGGTACACTACCGCAGAATATCACTAACACAGAATTCCTGACGCACACTAGACATCGCGCCTTCATGGAAGCGCGCAAGCATTTTGGGATGCAGTTCCCAGTTTCTGGTCGGTGGACGGGCGGATAGTAATCATCACACCCGACACCAAGCGCCACAAGATTGAGGCTCCGGTTGAACTTCAAGCTCTTATGTCGAGGTTCCCCAAGGCATTAAGCAGCCTTGCGTAATGCTGCACAGACTGTGGAACATTCTTCTCCAAAGAATGTGAGCACCACCGAGACTACTGCTACACCCTCAAGATCACGGCGTAATTAATGTTGTTTTGTTGTGTCCGTTCGCTAAACTACCTACTCCTTAATAATGCCGGAGTATACGGCACTTTAACTTGCTTCTGTGTAGGTACTTTAAATTTTTGATAGTTTCGATGCTCTCTCAAATGTCTCTGATGGTGACGCGTGTGTTGGATCATTCGGTTCCCTTCATGATGGTTGAGCTGGGTGGTGCCGATTCATGCGTCATGTTCGTGAACGGGCGCCGTCAGCTGGGATTGGTCTTAACTTAACTGCTTCGGATGCTTATGTTTTTCTAGTACCTATTATGTAACTGCACGGTACATGTGTGAGTACTTTTAATACTTTGTACCTGTACGTAGTATAGTATGTATTGATTCTGGGTGCATTGTCCTCACACATATGATTTTATTAAATGTATGTACTTATGTACCTAAATATGGTAAAAAAAAATTTTTTTTAAAAGTGTAAGTATGGAGTTTCTTGTGCGATCTTCTCCATAACAAGCTACTTTCCGAATGCACGGTAGAATCAATTTTTATTCCTTTTAAATTTTAACGTTCAGAAGTGCCGCTTGGTGGCCTAGTTGAAATAAAATATCTTTGTCTTTGTTTTGTCTTTGTCTTTCTGCATCACCTTCATTTTTCTATTCCTGATGATGTCGGTTTAATATCTTTTATAATTCTGACTATATTTTTGTTTACGACAAGTCATTCAACCAACTGACTGTCGGTGTCAATTTGACAGTAAGGCTACTGTCGGATTGACCGTGACAGACAGACGTGAATCGTTCCGTTTACATTCCTTACCTGTATTGTTTTGTCAGTTTTCGTGCATGCCTGAATGTATTTCGTTTTACGCTATTTTATTTTTATTTATTATTTTTTGTTACTTGTTTCTTGTTGATGACTTACACAACGCATCCAACTCACCGGTGAGTTATGGAGGTTGTTTTGAAAGCAATCAGCCTATAAGTTTAATTTTATAATTGTATTCTTTTCTTCATATTATATTTATTTGATTGTAATTATTTATGGATGATCCTATCAACCTAGATGACAGTTTTTTCTCTTGTTCTTCTTCGACTTGTAGTTTTATTAGTGCGGGAAGTGACTCTCAGCTTCGTACTTTGCATGACAACATCTCTACTATATTTTCTAATACTCCAAAAAATTTCCACATAGCCCACATTAATGCTCAGAGTGTTCCTGGTCACCATTCCGATCTTCTGGCATCCTTTAGCAGTGCTCACCTTGATGCACTCCTAATATTCGAAACTTTTCTTAAGCCTTCTCTCCTTTCTACGCACTATGCACTTCCTGGCTTTGCTCTGGTCAGAAATGACGGACTAGCAAGGGTGGTCGCGGTATTGCGATTTACATACGTGCTGACATACCGCACAAAATTGTTAGTGCTTCTCCATCTCAGTACTCTAGGTCGGCTGAGTTCTTGTTCCTTGAGATCTCCTTAAACCATGCTAAAATATAACTCCCCTAATATTCACATTAACTATTTTGACTCTTTAGAATCGTCACTGAATATTTTTTCCCATCGTAAGATCATGTTACTTTAATGGGTAATTTCAATAAATTCTCGGTCACTATAACTCCGTTCCCTCTTATCTTCTTTTAATTTGACAATTCTACCTCTTTCTGCGACCCATAACTTTCCAAATTGCACGCCTTCTCTTCTTGACCTAATAATTGAGACATGCGCAGCTGCTCTGGTGACTGGTTGGGTGGCCCAGTTTTACTTTAATGGGTAATTTCAATAAATTCTCTGTCACTATAACTCCGTTCCCTCTTATCTTCTTTTAATTTGACAATTCTACCTCTTTCTGCGACCCATAACTTTCGAAATTGCACGCCTTCTCTTCTTGACCTAATAATTGAGACATGCGCAGCTGCTCTGGTGACTGGTTGGGTGGCCCAGTTCGGCTGTCCTGCACGGATAACCACCGATCGTGGTCGCCAATTCGAGAGTCACTTATTCAAGGCACTCACTGCCTTGCTGGGGGCAGACCACTTTCGCACCACTGCCTACCATCCAGCGGCGAATGGCATCGTGGAACGGCTGCATCGCCAGTTGAAGGCCGCCATCATGTGCCACACCTCCTCACAGTGGACAGAAGCTCTTCCACTGGTACTTCTCGGCATGCGTTACTCGTGGAAAGAAGACATCCAGGCTACGCTGGCCGTACTTGTCTACGGAGAAGCACTTCATCTTCCTGGCCAGATTCTATCTTCGAGAGAAGACTTCACTACAGCTGACGTCACCGAGTACGCAAACCGTCTACAATGTCACATGACCAAGCTGACTCCTAAACCAACTGCGTGGCATACTACATCACCCTTCTACGTGCCACGAGATCTGCACTCTTCCTCTCACGTCTTCCTGCGAAGAGACTACGTACGGCGCTCACTCGAACCACCATATGTAGGACCCTACAAGGTTTTATAGAGACACGCAAAGTACTTCACGATTGAGATACAAGGGAAGCCGAATAATGTATCGGTTGATCGTCTGAAACCGGCCTACATGATGCGTGAAGACATTTGAGAAACCTACCACAACTACTGACACCACCACTCCTCCTACAAGTGAAGAAAAGAGGACGAGGAGCGGGCGGCGAGTAAGGTTTCCAGATTATTATCGACCGTAGTTACAGTCTAACCGGGGGCAATATGTGGCGGAAATTACTTGGACCACTACCTTACAATTTGGAGCAAAACGCTGTCGCTTATGACATTGCGCCAGAGCCTAATGTAACACCAATTTTTTTGGTGGAATGAATTCTTGTTAAAGGAAAGTTTGTTACCTCGTTCATCGCTCGGTTTCACTGTGTTTTATTCAATCCTTTGTTTTTTTTTTAATCATTGCCTCGCTGGACTGTAGACTACACTTTAGGGTAGTAATTTCACTCTGAACACATTCATTTCACTGAAATTACTTTGAAAACATTTAACCTCTAAAGATTTGTTTTGACAGGCTGACGTCTGACATTTGGCTTTCGCGTTCGGAAACACGCAAATAGTTAGCGAGCCGGGTGCATATTTAAAATATTTTTTATTGACAGGTGATCGGGTGGAGTTCGAGTTTTGTTTTGCGTGCCCCTCCGGGGATCGCTAATATTTAAATTAGGAGCTTTAGTTTGGAACCTTCGAGAAAAATCTGATTATCTGGGAGAAACGAAGCGTCAGGGTGCGTTCAAAATTGTCTTCCATGCTGTTATTGATTAATAGTGTTTTGATGTACTTTAGTAATAAATTGGGCTTTAGATATTTGGAAGGGCGAGATTTGAACCTAGGGGAGTGTATTTCCTTGGAGAGTAATTGTTCCGTGTAAGTTCTTCGAATATAGAAATTATTGGAACTGGTTTATTAAGATTGATGTATGAGTTTTCGATTCTGGTGTCGTGGTATGAGAACACGCTGAGGCCGCATCTTTTTTCTCTCGGACGAACTGCGTAGCGTTGGCGTCGGTTTTTGCAGAACGGTTTGAGTGATTGTGAGTGCACTGAAATCATTACCGGAGCGACAGGCTCCGTGCGGCTGATCGTTTCCCGTCTGCGCCGGCCGTGGATGAAAGGAATCTGTGGGGCCTAAAATAACCGGCCGCCAGTGACCGCGTGTGCGGTCATGGATAAGCGGCCTAGAAGGTTGCTGGTTGCAGTTGGCTGGTCAAACTTGATTTGATCTTATTATTAATTTTAATGTAGAGGGTCAGGAATAAAAATAAAAAAAAACAGTAGGCCAGTCCCTCGGAACGCCGCAGCGTAGCCAGCCAACTTCACTCCGCGACGCCCTGCCTCGAGCGGACCGCCTCAGCCATAGCCGAACAGCCGGTTTAGCCGGACAGTCAAACCCCCCAAGCAAACAGCAGGCAGCCAGACAGTCTCTGGACTCAACACTACAATCTATCTCTGGCCCCCGCCAGACACCTCCTGAAGTCACAGAACAAAGACCTTAGAAAATAAACTTAAACCAAACACACATGTTTTACGTTTAAACAGAACATACAAATCGTTAAAACTATGGTAAATAATATCTTATACACCGGGTTTTACATAGGAAAACATAATTAAAGGGAAAACCCTTCATAGAGATTGGCACGACCTAAGAATATTATATCCCGGGATAGACTACGTCTACACCGTTTATGTACTACGGCCTGACGCAACCCGGTGAGAGTGACGTCACGGACACTTTGCGGAGCATATCGCCTGTTCGTACTCTTAGAATTATTAATAATAAACACGGGTTATTAAGTGAAAAAACTTTATTTACAAATTAAACTCAGTGTGACTTACGTGCGAGTTTGTTATCAGGGATGAGCTAAGTGATTTCGCAGTGCAAATCCGTGAAAACTAAAAACTTAAAATTCATTTCGCATATATTTTAAAATAAGTGCAGTCACTTCAACAGTTTTGTTGTACGTGGTACCCCCAAAAGGTGTATTTTTTTTCAAATTTGGGTATTGGATCAATATCCATTTGTGGAGCGAGTGCCATCTAGCGGCACCGAAGGAACTAGTGCGGGGAACGTGCGCGCCATCTACCTACTTTCGGCCGAATCACGTTTCAACATGGCGAAGTGCGCAACATGCGGCAAGTTCCTGTCGACGAAAGGGGGCGCCACGTGTGGCAACACAGTTTCCAAAACAAGTTCCACCTTTCTTGTTTGCCTGCTGGAACCCAGATAAGCAGTGACTGGCAGTGCCCTGACTGCAAAAATAAACTGCTAAGGGATGACGATGCCACACACGTTAGAGGTCTGGGCAGTGGTGTCCCAACCACTTAAACAGCTGCCGCACCTGAACAGGGTAGGAAGGCGGCGCGGGTTCAGGCCACTATACCGGGCCTCCTGTTGCGGTGCCTGAGGTGATTTTTCGGGACGGGAGTAAGCAAGGAACCGATGGGGAACCTTCTCCTGACACTCAGTTGACCCTGCGGGAAGAAATTATGCTCTTCAGGTCCGAGCTGCGAGAAGTGAGGGACGAAATGCGGGAGTTTCGTCGTGAGATGGCCGGCCTGCACTCTTCGGTGGGCGCCTGCACTGAGCGAGTTGACAGCCTGGAAGCTCGAATAGAGGCTCTTGAGAGCAAGCCTGGTGAGGCTCCGCCTGACGCTAGGGTCAACCAGCTCGAGCAGTGTGGCGCGGCTTCAACTGAAGCTCAACGACCGCGAACAGGATCTGCTTGGCTCCGACCTTGAGGTGGCGAACATCCCGGAGATCCCTGGGGAGAACGTGGTTCACACTGTGGGACTGATCGCTGCAAAGCTGGGGATGACACTGGAGGCGCGCGACATAGCTTTCGCAGCAGTGTGTGGGCCTGCGGGTCGAACGCGAGGCGCACGCGGCTGCCGCGGGTGCGGCAAGCCCGGTGGGAGTGGCGGCGTCGGCGGCGCGCGGGCGACGCATCGTGGTGCGCCTGGCGCGCCGTGCACTGCGCGACGAGCTGCTGCAGGGTGCGCGTGTCCGTCGGGGTGCCACGACGGCAGACCTCGGTCTTCCCGCGCCCCCGCGGCGATTCTACATGAACGAGAGGCTGACCAGAACGAACAAGCAGTTGTTCTACCGTGTGCGTGAGGCTGACGGTCGTCTTGGGTGGAGATATTCCTGGACGAAGAACGGCCGCATTCTGGCCAAGCAGGGTGACGGCAAGCCTACCCATTGCATCCGCACGGAGGAGGACTTGGCTCGTGTTTTTGGCCGGGAGATGTCTACCGAGAAAGTTGTTTAGCCCGCTGGGCTCCTGCAAGCTTTATTCTGTTAAAATAATTATTAGATCTACGGTTTTATTATCTATGTTAGGTGTACTTATGTTTTTGGGTTTACCCTGTGCGCGGCCAGCACTGTTTCTCTCTCAGCATATGGTCGTTTCTTTCTGTGGCCCTGCTGCCCGAGCACTAAATAGATATCATATACATTACATATTAAAACGTCGGCTTTTCACAATACATAATACTTATCTACATAGTTCTTTTAAATTTGTTATTTATTACACTAATTTGCATTATTACATTTCAAACACATACACCTATTCACTAACCATGCACATCCAAGATCATGAATTGTCATCATGATTAAGTCTTAAGTATTTAAAAGTTGGATTGTTTAACGCGGGTTCGCTAGGTACGCGCCATGATGAGTTTATTGTGGCTATGGCAAACTGTGCGGTGGACATCATAGCGATAAACGAGACTTGGCTTAGGCGGGGGGAAGAGGGTCGAGCGCCGACTGTACCGGGCTACCGGCTGAGACACGTGCCGCGCCCATCTGCGGTACGCGGCGGGCGCGGGGGCGGCGTGGGTTTCTATGTGCGGCGCGGAGTGCGCGCGTGCCTCGTGCCGCACCCGACCGCGCCGCAGGTCGAGCAGATGTGGCTCCGGCTGAACGTCAACTCGCACTCGGTCATCGTCGGTACTGCATATAGGCCGCCATGTCTTGATGTGAACATTTTCCTTGATGCGATTACTGACTCTCTTTTCTCCTTTGCTGGCGCTGACAAGATTGTTTTGTTGGGTGACTTCAATATAAACATGTTAAACCCTTCGGACTACAAAGCTAAGTTACTGAACAACTTCTTAACATGCTGTAAATTGCAACAAATACTCGTAGTTACTGAACCGACACATTTCACTGATCATAGTGAATCACTTATTGACGTCGTGTGCACCGACGCCCGTATACGTGAGGTCTCCGTATCTCACGTGCCTGAGCTCGGTCAACACGCGTCGTGTCGGTTGAGCTAAACTTCAGGGTGGAGAAGCCTTCCCCACACTGGGTCACCTACAGACCTCTCAGGGATATATTAATTGACCAGTTTAACGAGGACCTGAACAAGATGGACTGGGAATATATTGAAAGATTAGAGGATGTGAACAGCATGGTTGAAACATTTAATAATTTTATCTTGAACTTGTTTGATTTACATGCACCCTTTAAAAAAAACTTAATAAAAGATAAATCTTGCCCGTGGATAACTTCCACTATCAAACAAATGATGAAATTGCGGGACAAGAGCCACATAAAGTCAAAAGCCACTAAATCCTTGCGTCATGTCAACTCATATAAAGAGCTCAAATATATTGTTAGGGCTGCTATTGAGAGTGAGAAACGTGCATATTTTAAATCATACATAAATAATAACATTAAACAACCTAAAAAATTATGGAAGCTCATCAAATCTACCATAGCCACTAGTATCTCTAATAAACCTGACCATGGATTACCACATTTTTGTAACAACCCAGAAAAACATAATGAACATTTTTTGGATGTGCCTGGCACCGGTAGGGTTTCTTCTGCTGACTTGAAGTACTTTGAGCACCACAGATTCAGTAACAGTCACTTCCAGCTTGAGCCCGTTAATGAGGATATGGTGCTGAAGCTGTTGCATAGTCTCAAGTCCAATGCACAGGGTTGTGACCATATCTCTCTGGAGATGCTGATGATGACCCTTCCTCGGACCCTGGCAGCTATAACGGCCATCATTAACCGTTCCATCACCACCTCATCTTTCCCGGATCTGTGGAAAATGGCAATAGTTAGACCCATCCCTAAAGTTTCTAATCCTACCAGCGTGAAAGAACTTCGCCCGATTAGCTTATTGCCATGCCTCTCCAAGGTCCTGGAGAAGGTTGTCTCTAACCAGCTTCGGTCTTACCTTGAGGAACATAGCATTTTGCCGCTTGTTCAATCGGGTTTTCGCAAGGGGCACAGCACACCCACAGCTCTTCTTGATGTGGTTGGGAATATTCTTGAAGCTAGAGATAAGAGCTTGGGTACCCTGCTCGTTTTACTAGATTTTTCGCGCGCTTTTGACTCTATTAATACCTCGCTCCTCCTATCGAAGTTGTCTTACTACGGATGTCAGCCTGAGACAGTAAAGTGGTTTGAGAGTTACTTGACTCACCGTTCTCAGTTTGTCCAGGTGACGAGCGACAGTGATGGAGCCGTTAAATCCTCTTGTCCTAAGCGTGTGAATAGGGGGATCGATCCTGGGTCCGCTACTCTTAATTCTTTACAGTGCCGACATCATTAACTGCCTGCTCAACACCAAGTTCCACTTATATGCTGATGATTTGCAGATGTATCTCTCTTTTCATCCCCAGCAGTCTGCTGACACTGTAAAAAGACTGAATGAAGATTTGTATAGGATCTCAGCCTGGTCTATGAGAAACTCCTTAGTTTTGAACCCAGCCAAATCTAAATTTATATTAATGGGATCTAGAGATTTTTTGAGCAAAATGGCTAGTGGGAGTTTAGACTTGAAGATTGACGGCTGTCCCATTGAAAAGGTACGGGAAGCCCGTAATCAGTACTTATTACTCAAGCAAAAGGAAGCCAGCGGCTATACTTACTCGGGGTTTGCACGCAGTTGATGTTTTCTACAGCCATGTTCGTTGTTCTTAGTTTTTAAACTTTCTGGCGAACACTACACCACACACAGTAATATTTACACAACTCTGTTTTATCGAATACTAGCAACCTTTTCACTTTGTTAACCGACTTCACAAAAAGGAGGAGGTTCTCAATTCGACTGTTTTTTTATTTTTTTATGTGTGTTACCTCAGAACTTATTACTGGGTGAACCAATTTTGATGATTCTTTTTTTAATTGAAACCTGGTGCATGTCACGTGGTCCCATTTAAATTTGGTCAAGATCTGATGAAGAACTTCGGAGATATACATCAGAACTCTTCAATAAATGACAGCAGATCACTCGTGATAGCTGCAATCGGATGTCTGTTTATTGATTACATCATTTCATAACATAACATTACACTAGCACGCTTTAAAGGGGTACGCAGGTGTCAACAGTTCACCCTGGTATACTCTAAAACTAAATCCACCGTTTTTGTTTAAGTTTCATGTTTCTGTTAATCTATTCTGGCTTCACTTTGGAGAATTGGTCCGTTATGTACCCACAACTAAAAAGTGAAAAATAAAAAACTTTTTAACAAAAAATACAACCGACTTCCAAATAAAAACAATACAAAGTGAAAAATAACTTCAATTTCGGAAGTCGGTGTCAAAAAACGAAGATCCCAAAACAGGAACACCGACTTCCGAAATTGAAGTTATTTTTCACTTTGTAGTGTTTTTATTTTTTATTTACAGAAATGTCTTACGTAATAGTAATCTTTTCACCATTATTTAGTTTTTTATTTTGACAGCCGACGCTGACCACATATGGAGATTGGCGCGCTCTGTCGTTTGTCTACGGTTTCGATAAATGATTATTGAGCCGTCAGGATTTTGGTCGTATATTGATTTTTTTTTTTTTTTTTTTTTTTTTTTTTTTTCTTTTCTTTTTTTTTTTTTTTATTTAAAAACGTTGCCCCACACTAGGAATTTCTTCCTGTATCGTGGGTGCGATTACAAACATATAAACTCACATACACAACACCCAGAGCCGGAACAACTATCTGTAGGTCATACAAATATTTGTTCCGTGCGGGAATCGAACCCGCGACACGCAGCGCAGCAGTCAATCGCTCAACTACTGCGCCAACCGTGCACCCGATTGTGTTTTATTCATATATTTGTCTACGTTATACACATACATACTGTGACTCACCTTCTGTGTGAATCGGTGTCGCCGGGCCACGTGTACCGAGCAGTCCGTTATACCGGCAACCTGTATGCTGTTGGTGTGTTGCTGTGTGAACAGTGAGCTGGGCTCATTATTCCTAACGGTAGGTCGCCTTGTTCAAGGAAATGACCCCATAACTTCTAGTTGTGAATTCTGTGCGCTGACTTCTCGGTTTCTTTCAGAACAGCGTGGCGTGGGGTTGACATTGAGCCAACCCATCTTCCCGACGGGTTTCTCTTCCTCCGACAGGTATTGTAAACGTAGTACTTACTAGATAATTTACTTCGAACGGTCATCTGCGTATTTACTTGTTAGGAATTTTATTGTTTTTTACGAAGGTATTTCGTTACGAACAGAATCGCATCGCTTACGGAAATAAGTACCCTACTTGTTTCTAAGTTTCACACTTAACTTATTGTTGGTTAAGAATCTGTACATATTCTATGTATTGAGTAAGTTAATCTCATATAAATAGAAGTAGTACAAAAGGAAAAAAAATATCGGTTCGCATCCGACATAAATGTTAATTATCGGGTTGTAGGTATCTCTAAGCTTATCATAGATATAGGTAGATGGGTACGTTCATAAGGTATTTCGCGTGCTTACTATTTTATTTGTATTAGACTTTGTTACTTGTACGCAGTTCAAACTTTGTACGCTTTATATTTTTTTTCACCTTACAATTTATTATTGTTAGGGTTCGCGTGTGCGGATCGTTCCGTACTATTGTTTACGTAAGTTGTAAAATCTTTCGTTGAGTTATAAGTTTGATTGGACCACTAATTTCACTTACGCGGGTTCCGTAAAGATAAAAATTTGTTGTTTTTCTTGTTTTCATATTTTAACTTCTGTTCACCATGACGGACAAGGTTAAACTTAGATTGTTGGAAAGTAAACGCGACTCGTATTTCGCGCGGGTTCAAAGGATTTTGGATTCAACAGAATGTTTAACAACAGAAAGATTACGTAATTCTTTTATTGCTCAGGCTAAACAAATTGACGGCCAACGTAGCGAATTCAATGAGATAATGGACGAGATAAATATGTTAATATTGACATTGGATCCAAAGTGCGAAGTAAGCTATAGTGCCTTACATTCATTTGACGACTTGGTCGGCGAGATAAAATTTACTTTAGCTTCATTAACTGAATCAACTGTTTCCAAGGAACGTAGCCCGACAGTGAGCCCTAATTCTCATCATATAAAGGTACCTAAAATTGAGCTGCCTGCCTTTGACGATGATATTCAGAGCTTTCCGTTCTTTTATGAGACTTTCAAACGTATTATACATACGAACGCAGATTTATCAGATTCTGATCGCATTCATTATCTGTTGAGTTGTCTAAAGGGAAAGGGTAGGAATGTGGCAGTAGGTATTGTACCTTCTGGCGATTATTACCGCGTTGTCTGGAATGCGCTTATCGCAAGGTACCTGGATACTCGCGCGCTCGTCACTAATTATCTAAATCAACTGTTCTCATTTAAGTCGTTCGGAACGACACCCGCTAATATTGAACAAGGTTTCGATAAATTAACTTCTACGGTTGCGGGACTCAAACAATTAAAAATACATAACTTGGATGATTTTATATTTATTCATTGGGGTCTTAAGTTAATAGACTCAGATACAGCAAAACATTTTGAAATGTCGCTTCGTATATCAACAAGAGTTGGATTATGATTATTTCGTAAAGTTTGTTCGTGAACAAGTAAAAATCTTACATCTTATCTCTTCTGCAGCAACTAAGCCCACCCCCGCAGGTAGACCCAGCACCTCATCTAAGGTATCGCAGGTGGTTGTGGCTTCTGAATCTTAATGTTCACTTTGTCAATCCGCGCATAAAAACTTGTATACGTGCAAAGCGTTTCAAAAGTTGAGCGCGGATAATAGATTTAAGTTTGTAAAAGACAATCACAGATGCGTTAACTGCCTAAGTAGCCAACATACCGTCTTGTAAGTGCCTATCTAAGTCAACATGTTGGAAATGCACCGGTAAGCATCATTCCTTATTGCATTTTGAGCAATAGACGCAAGCCCCTGCGCTGGCGCCCGCTAGCGACCCAGCCTCCGTTTCTGCGGCCGGCCCAGCTACTTCTGATCGTGTGGCGTTGTGTACGCATTCTTCTGCTCAAGTCCAGGCCACACGTAGTACCGAAGTTCTGGCTACTGCCAAGGTGTTAGTGGTGGGTAGGAAGGGTAAGGGCGTGGTGGTTAGATGTCTTTTGGACCCTGGGTCGCAAAAGAATTATATGACATCGCGTTCCTGCCGTAGGCTCGGTCTAACTATACATACGGACTCAATAACTACCGTTCGTGGTATTGGTGGCACATCGCAGCCCGTTCGCGGCTCGGTGAATCTTACGTTCAGCTCACGGTTTTGCTCGCGGCCTAGGTATAGAATTGACGCTCTAGTTTTGGATCAGATAACCGGGCAGCTTCCTCTGGGTGCTATAGATACAGCTGAATTGAAGCATATTGATCCTAAACTACTCGCTGATGACAGCTGGGGTGTGCCAGGTAATATTGACATGTTACTTGGAGTCACGTTGTTCGCTAAGTTATTGCGACCCGGTCCCGTGACCAGCGCACCCGGTTGCCCCGATGCATTGGAGACTATGCTCGGCTACATACTTCTAGGAGAAGCACCTATTATCGAACCTTCAACTGACACTCTGTCTTTCTTTGCGAGTTCTTTCGACAACTTCGATCTTCGTAAGTTTTGGGAGATTGAAGATGTTGCTGCTTCGTCCGTAGGGAGGGTGGATGATAAACACTGTGAAGAGTTTTATTGTAGCACAATTACCCGCGCTCCAAATGGCAAGTATGTTGCAGCTTTACCACTGAAAACAGTCGCGTCAGCGTTAGGATTTTTTTTTGATATAGCTCGCAAGAGATTCTATAGTCTCGAACGTAAACTTAAATCGCTTCCTAACGTCAAGCTTCTTTATGATGACATCATACGGGATTATCTACAGAACAATTATATTTCTTTGGTGCAGAATATTTTACCTGAATGTGGGTTGCCCAAACGAAATTGTAAGGAGCGAGAAATGGACTACTATATTCCTCACCATGCTGTTATTCGAGAGGATAAAGTGACCACTAAGCTACGCGTGGTCCTAGATGCTAGTGCAAGTACAGATAACGGTACCTCGCTCAATGATATCCTGTACGCAGGTCCAGTCCTTCAAGCTGACCTTTTTAACATCTTGTTAAATTTTAGGCTTTTTAGTTCGCTATTTCCGCAGATGTTAAATCTATGTACCTACCTATAGGTATACGCCCACAAGATCGTTCGCTTCAACGTATCTTATATCGGTTTAATGAGGATTGTTTCGTATTCCAGGTTAACCCTAATGTTCGCCCTTGCACGAAACGGAATATTCTTTCTGGATGCAATGGATGCACGTCTTTTCGACGTTGTAGGCCTCGTGGCACCGATAATTTTATATGCCAAGCTTCTTATCAAAGAGCTTTGGCTTGTCAAACTTGGATGGGATGACGTCCCACCACCTCGCATTATTCGTCTGTGGTAACAATTTCAAGCTGAATTGCCAATTATCTCTGAACTGAGATTTTTGCGACATGTCGGCGTCGAAGAACGCTGTAAGCTCTCCCTCGTCGGTTTTGCCGACGCTAGTGAGAAAGCTTACGGTGGTTCGGTTTACGCCCACGTTGTCAGACCCGACGGTAGTATCGTCGTTTCGCTGGTGTGTGCGAAATCTAAAGTCGCGCCACTGAAAGTAGTTTCGCTAGCTCGCCTCGAGTTATGCGCCGCATTCCTCTTATCAACTGTGATAAAGCGAGTATATAATCTTTTCGCAGTTCGGCACGCCATTGAGGCAGTCGTAGCTTTCTCGGATTCAACTGTAACCTTGAGTTGGATTCATTCCGCACCGCATCGATGGCACACCTTCGTAGCCAATCGTATCGCTAAGATTCATGAGAATCTTTCGGCAGTTCACTTCTTGCATACGAAACCTCTATTATTTCTCCCCGCCCGCGAAGTCAATGAAACGCGGTTACATCTTATTTCGCGTTATGAATTAACTGACCAAATGGTCCAGTCTTTTTGGAAGCGGTGGCGCCAAGAGTACCTGCACACCCTACAATCCATACAGAAATGGAAAACCCCTGCCAATCCAATACGGGTAGGTATGGTTGTCGTCTCCATGCAGGACAATGTGATGCCGCTGCATTGGCCGTTAGGAGTAATCACAGAAATATTTCCAGATAAAAACAGAGTTTGTAGAGTCGCATCGGTAAAAACTAAAAGCGGGATCCTTCAGAGTCGCCCGGTGGTAAAGTTGTGCCCTTTGCCAACGCAATAAGTTTCGTTACATTAATAATCAATTTTACCGTGCACCAATGTGCAGTATTAGATTTAATTACCGCGTAGAATAGTTAATTGAATATTCTTATTTATAATACTGAGTCGCAACTTTAGAGTTCTCATAACCTTTGGTAGAGTTGTGATGATCTGCAACTTATTTTACTTCTACTTTGTGTTTCGAAAGTGGGAACTTTCAAGCCGGGGAAAATGGTTACGCTTCCTAATTTATAGTTCATATTTTATTACATCACCATAGGGCGATTGAGAGGCATTGGTATACTAGTTCCAATTTATTAAATAAGTGTCACCTATCGTTGTTTTGGTGATATTCCGCGCCGTGCCGCTACGGTCATTTTACGCCGCCACCACGCTACGGCCGCAGGCGATCGTCGCCAGTCTCTTACCAACCAGGGCGGAGGTGCGCGCAATAAATCACCCTCTCGCCCAAAACTCTTAATTGAACCTACATGGAAAGTGTTATCTGTATTACCTAGACCTACTGTGTTGTGTACCGCTGGCCAGCATAGTGTACCTGGTCTGTGAGCTCAACTTCTCGAACGTGGCATCTGCATCTGCATGGGAATCGCTGTTTCAAAGGTATGTGGCATAATTAGTAAATTGAACTTTATCCATTGCCTTTCGTCTCATCTGCGTACTTTTCTCCTTCAATTTAGCACTGCTGAATCAGCAATTATAGCCTAGAATATTCTAATAATTTAGGTTCAATCGCGTGTGATTTTACTAGTAATCTTCTAGAGGTTATACGCACCACAGGGCTTCGGCCCAAACAGCACGTTGGCAAGCGGACGACCTTACCTCTGGTCGCCGCGCTTCCCCGCAGTAAAAAGAAAAAGACAGCCAGCCTCTATCGCAATACCAACCGTCAGTCCGTTCGGAAACACATCGCACAAAAATCTAAACTATATAATTTCAACTAAACATTTTAAGAATTTTAATTCTTTAAGAAATCACACGAAACCATTACCCTTTCGCAAAATACACCATTCCAGGTCCAAATCACATCCAACAAATAATTCAAGTCCAATTTGCAATTAAATACCATAAAAAACACTATTAATCAATTCAACAACTCGGTCGATTTATTCAAACTCTATAACGCCGCGATTCGTTCTGAAAACGCTCTAAGCCAAAACTTTGAAATAAATTAAATGCAATCGCCTGACAAACACCCAAATCAGGACAATAATTGCCTGCAATCCTAAAACAAAACCTGAATTAAACCCGATCGCTGACAAATAAAAATGATTTTAAATATGCAATGCGGCTCGCTAACGATTTGTGTGTTTCTGAACACGAACTCTGCGCATCAAATGACAGCCAGCAGTTGAGAACAAGGAAGCGTCGCAAATTGAATAAAATATAGTGAAACCGAGCGATGAACGAGGTTACAAATTTTCCTTTATCAAGAATTCATTCTACCATAAAAAAGTTGTTACATTATGCACCCAGGGTATGCACCCTAGCTACCTGCGCGATCGTTTTTCTTTTACTCGTCCTGCTGATGCTCTGTGCAGATCCCGCCTTAAACTACATCTCAATTTCCCATCCCATAAAACCCATTTCTATTCCCACTCCTTCTCTGTTTATGCAGAACGATTGTGGAACTCACATCCACCTAAAATCCGTGACTAACATAATGTTAAAATTACATCTCCAACATCTTGTAATTTATATATTAAGTATACGTATGTATTTTTATTTTCTATATTTATTAATTAAGGTATATGTGTAATTTATATGATTAATTAAGTTATTTTTGTCTATTTGAAGTTTCCTTATTCTTTCTACACACTGTGTCTTCGTTTATCATCCAACTTTACTGTCGCAGGTCCGCTGGAAGAAATTTCTAATGAAATAAGCAGTACCTTTTGTGCTCTTCAATCTGCATTATTTCTTTTCACTGTAAAGTGGTTTTGTGTGTACATAAATAAATAAATATGAGCTATTTATGAACTTTTTAATAACCTAAGGTCCTTTATAAGCACTAACATTTGGCGATATCGCGCGTTTTAACTGTCTTATAACCCTGATTTGGGCCCACGATTTTAGACCTTAAAGTGACTTTATAGTTATAGAGTAGTGATAAATGAGTGGCAATAAAGAGCTACAATAGTGCAATTGAAGCAGTGCTTACCACAGTAGGTGTATTGTAAGCTACACACAGGTTACAACTAGATATGCAACTATACTATTTTTCACTACATTATACTTTTTACTGTTGGACAAAAATAAAGTATACAAAATAATGTTTTCAGCATCAAAATGCCAACACTGAGCAAACTCTAAGTCAGTGCAGCGTAGTTACAATAGGGGCGTTTCAGAATGAATCTGCCAATGTCAAATATTTAAGGTTGACACTTTCTGACACTGACACATACTGCGAATGTGTGCGTGCGGACCCCGGCTCAGAACGCGTTTGTATCCCTCTCAAATCCTCATCCCATCATTGTCCTTGGTTATTATATATATGCTTTCCTCTCCCTATACAACGCACGGCACGGGATTGAACGAGGAACAGAAGATCACCACGGGAATCTCAGGTAAGAGTGAACAAATTGTGCCAACTTACACCCGTAGTAGGAACCAGTATATCTCCCAATAAGGAACGGACCCCTAGCTTACCACTGCTGCGGATCGCAGTTTCGTGGGGTACCGGTTCTGATTGGATCCAGGAGTCGCAGCGCTGCCAATGGGCCCCAGCGTGAGCTCCTGGCTTGGGATCCGCAGACCTGTATTTAACAGGTACTATAATTCTTGCTACCTTTTGTAGTGTGTAACATTAAGTACCTAGACTAAGTTGTTACACATGTTCAGTTTAAGTGAGCAGTCTCTAAATATACGTCGTACAGAACAGACGCCTTTTAATTCAATATAAACCTCGTCCCTCTACATGGCGACCCTGCCAGAGGCACGGTGTTGGATTACGTCGCGACGAAACAATGTGACGGTGTCAGCGTTTTTAACCGTGTGACCGCGTCGCGTCGGCCACCGGCCACCGTGCATTGGATTGGATTATAAGAAAAATACACAACAGTTGAGACCGTTGAGCTTGTTCAGACATTTTAAATTAAAAATAATGGGAAAAGAGTGCAGTAAGTGTTTATGTGAAAACAAGGAAACCATCATTACACAACACGGCAGTGAAAATAATGGAGGTGCTGATGTCTCTTCACACTTTAGAACGAGTAATATCCTACTGGGGGTGATGGTTGCTGTTTGTGCTGGAGCTGTCTTGTACGTGCTATACGCCCAATACAGGAGATGCCACAGTGAGTGGGTACGTACAGGGATACAAAACGGCATGCAGGCGGATTTTATCAAGCGAATGCAAGAACGGATGTCGGTCCGAGGACGAGGCCGCCCAGCTGAGGAGGAAGTTTAGAAAGATTATTCAACGGAGTGAAAGAGTGCCAATGCCAATGCGAGTGAATAAGCAAAAGTGCAAAAGTGAAAAATGCATAAATAATAAAGTGCATTAAGTGTGAAAAAAAAAAAAAAAAGAGCTAAGATAACCCTAAAATAACTGCGTTTTGTCTACGAAAATGTGAACATTTTAAGAACTTTAAGTGATTAATTTTAAATGATTTTAGTAATAAGATAGTGATTTATGGAAATACAGTTTAACAATATATACTCAAAGTTAGATTATATCAGAGTAAGCCTAAGGAAATTAGGTCCAGAGAAAAGATTGCGAGAATTAGGTCTAAGCAAAATAAGAAAAGCAAAAGAAATATATAACTCTTATAAAATATGTGTTAAGGAATTAGAACTAAAACACTTAACTACTGAATATTCAGGGTTATTGATTGATAATCTGTGTAAATCTATAGAAGAAACTTATATAAAAATATTAAGTTACAGTGAGTCTAAATCATCAGACAACATGGCAAGTTTCGATTTAAAAACGGCAAATTCACTTATCCCTGTGATGGATGGTAACGAGGAGACCACGGAAAAAATTATACAAGGTATGGAAATGTATGATTCTTGTTTAACTTCAGCGGTAGATAAGAAACTACTAATTACTTTTGTGCTTAAAACTCGACTAACAAAACTATCGAAATTAAAATTAAAGACAGATTATTCTAGTATGAATAATTTAATAACAGATATAAAATCATTTCTTTTAACAAAAAAGTCAGCAAATTCTATACTCATGCAAATGAATAAATTATCACAGAATGACTTGAGTATAGCAGAGTTTGGTAATAAGTTAGAAGAGCTTTTTATTAATTTAACTATTTCTCAATCTAACGATAACGAAGCAACGAGTGACGTTTTACAACCGATAAATGAAAAATATGCAATAAAACGGTTTTCAGATGGCCTTCGCAATAGAAGACTCAGTACAATCATCGCGGCTCGCGATTACCAACAGCTGAAGGACGCCATTCGTGCAGCACAGGATGAGGAGCCAGACCAGTCGGCCCAGCAAGCGGTAATGCATTTAAGAGGTAAGCCAAGGGGCAGAGGAAGATGGCAAAATAATCGTGCCCGTGGGTTCTACAATCGAAGTAACTACAATCAAGGTAATAATAATTATTCCTATCGTGGACGTGCCAATACTTCAAACTACAGAGGACGAAGTAATAATTACTACAATCGAGGACGAGGAAATAATACCCCAAGATTTCAATCACAGGCAAGTTACGGACGTGGACGAGATTTTAGAGGTCAAAATCGACAATTTTATGGTCGAGACAACCAACAACAAGCTGCATATGTTGCTGACCAACGAGCAAACCAACAGCAGCAAGAAATTGCGACAGAAAACCGTGAGTCGGGTAGCCAAAATACGTTTTTTCGAGCATAAAATTTTAACATGCCAGGGACTAGACTGCGTTAAATTTAAAATAGGTAATAAGTTATGTTCATTTTTGGTAGATACAGGGGCAACATTATCAGTCATAGCTAAAAATAAAATACCACATTATATAACATTACAAAGTAATGATACAATAATCAAAGGCATTGGTGGTAATATTAGTTCCACTGAAATCGCTAACTTGACATTGCAATTGTTCAGCTCACAAACACAGTCATATTCAACTTACCGAGAATCGGCGATGTTTACATTTAAGTTCCATGTATTAAATAACATGCCATGTCAGGCGGATGGAATTATTGGTCTAGACTTTCTTAGAATGTATAATGCAAACATTGATTTATTAAACAATGTTTTAAAATTACAAAGTAATGACAAAGAGTTTTTAATACAAATGTATCAGAATAGTAGATCTTATAGAAATCTGTATTTACCACGTAGAAGTGAATCAATTCACTTTGTAACAGTTCAGTCAAATTCACAAAATGATTACGTAGTTATTCCAAAACAATTATCGGAAAACATATTTTTGGCAGGAAGTATAGTACAACCAAGTAATGGGAAGATTCCTATTAAAATTTTAAACACATCTGAAGAAGATATTAGTTTACCATATTTTAAACCCGAATTAGAAAAATTGACAGATTACATTATTTGTCAATATAGCAGCACAGAAATGGATGCAAAGCGCGCAAAAAGACTTTTATCTACTTTAAATCTGAATTATTTACATCCAGACGAACAAGAAACAATTGAACAGATTTGTGCCAAGTACGCAGACGTTTTCCAATTAGAAGGTGATAAGCTGAGTACTACTAGTATAATGAACCAATCAATTAACTTAAAGCTAGGTGCTACGCCCATCTATACGAAACCATACAGACTACCACAGTCTACGAAATCGGAAATTGATAAACAAATTAAGCAGATGTTGGATGATGAAATAATAGAACCAACTAATAGTGAATGGAACAGTCCTATACTACTCGTTCCAAAGAAAAGCGACAATAATAATAAGAAATGGAGATTAGTTGTCGATTATAGAAAAATAAATGAGAAAATTCAAGATGATAAGTTCCCACTTCCAAACATTACAGAAATACTAGACTCTCTTTCCGGTTGCACTTATTTCAGCCATTTAGATTTATCACAAAGTTATTATCAAGTTGACCTTGAATTAAATAGCAGGAACGTAACAGCTTTCACTACAAGCTCTGGGCAGTATCAGATGACGCGCTTACCGATGGGATTGAAAATAAGCCCAGGTGCATTCTCGCGTATCATGTCAATTGCTATGTCGGGACTAAATTTTGAAAAATGCATAACATATATGGATGATTTAATAATCATTGGTAGAAACCTAGAAATACATAATCAAAATTTGATAAAAGTACTCGAAAGATTAAGGAAAGTCAATCTAAAAATAAATCCAAACAAATGTAATTTTTGTAAAAAGGAACTATTATACCTAGGTCATATTGTAACTGCTAAAGGTGTTTTGCCAGATCCAGAGAAGGTAAAGGCAATACAAAATTATACAAAACCACAAAATTCAGACGATGTACGACGATTCGTTGCTATGTGTAATTATTATCGTAAGTTTATCCCACATTTTGCAGATATTACTATTCCATTAAATAAACTTTGTAGGAAAAACATTAAATTTGAATGGACAGAAAATTGTGAAACTTCTTTTGATATCTTGAAAGGAGCACTTACGACTCCACCTATTTTACAGTACCCAGATTTTTCAACAGAAAACGAATTTATACTTCAAACAGATGCATCAGGTATATCTATAGGATCAGTTTTATGCAATAAAGACTTAAGACCAATCGCATATGCGAGCAGACCATTAAACAAAGCAGAACTAAACTATCCAACAATCCAAAAAGAGTTATTATCAGTAGTATGGAGCGTGAAGTATTTTAGACCATATTTATTTGGAAGAAAATTTACAATCATGACAGACCACAAGCCATTGATATATTTATTTAGTATAAAAGACCCCTCAAGTAGATTAGTGAAGTTCAGGTTACAGCTAGAAGAATATGACTATAAGATTGTTTATATAAAAGGAAAAGATAACGTAATAGCAGACGCACTGAGTAGAATAACTTTAACTTCGGACGATTTGAAGCGAATTAATGAAAATATATTAGTGACAACACGAGCACAGAGTAAGAAAATACAAGAGGAAAGTAGATTAAAAGAATTAAAAGAGGAAGGAAGTTCACTGGATTTTTCTAGTAAACCCATCGATTTGAGGCCTGATCAACCAAAAATCGTGGAGCTATTAAAAAAGCCAATTGACTCAGTGGAAATAAAATTTATAGAAGGTAAAGAGTTAGATAGACTTCGAGAGAAAAAACTAATAAGTAAAGAAGAGAAATGTTTAGCTTACATAGAAAAGCAATTAATTATTTACATTAATCTTAATTATATGTCACAATTCACGCGAGACGTATTTGTGAATATATTAAGTGAGTTTTGTAAGAAAATAAATGTAAAAGAAGTTTGTATAATTAAAGAAAAGAATAACGATATGTTTATTAAAGAATTATGTGAAGAAATAGATAGTAGAAATGAGTGGTCCGGACCACCTCGTATTCATATTTTACGAAATGTAAGGAGAATTCTCGATAGAGACGAAATAACAGTCATACTAAATGATTATCATTTATTGCCTTCGAGCGGACACGCCGGCGTTCGACGAATGGTGAACAACATTAAAAGTAAGTACTACTGGCCAGGAATAGAAAGTGACGTCAGAAATTACGTAAGTAAGTGTACTAAGTGTCAGGTGATGAAACATTCACCCAGTTACAAGGAGCCTATGGTGATAACAACCACGGCGAATTCAGCATTTGAAAAGATCTTTCTAGATCTTGTGGGACCTCTAGACAGAGATGATGAAGGTAACCAATACATATTAACCCTTCAGTGCGAGCTTTCAAAATATGTGGAAGCTTACCCCATACCAACAAAGGAATCAGCTGTCGTAGCGAGGTCTTTAGTAAGTAATTTTATTTTAAGGTATGGCGTACCGAGAGTAATCGCAACTGATCGTGGTACGGAGTTCATGTCTTCTACCATGACGGAAGTTTGTAAGTTATTAGAAATAGATAAAATAAACTCCACTGCTTACCACCACCAAAGCATAGGTGCATTAGAAAATACACATAAAAATTTACGTAACTTTTTACGTATCCAATGTGACGAAAATTCAGACACTTGGAGCCATTGGCTTCCCTTTTGGTGTTTTTGTTTTAATACTACAATACACACTTCAACTAACTACACACCGTATGAACTCGTATTCGGTAAGCCATGTATTATTCCAACTAGGTTAAGAGATGATTTAGAGCCATTGTATAATGCAGAAAATTATGCGTTAGAATTAAAATATAGACTACAGTTAGCACATAAGGATGCTAGAAAAAGGTTAATAGATAGTAAGATGAAAAGAAAGGAAATTTATGATAGAAATAAAAACCCTATTAGTTATAAGAAAGATGATTTAATTTTAGTAAGGAATGAAGATACTAATAAAATGGACAGATTGTATAATGGACCGTAATATGTTGTAATTGAAGAAGCAGGACCTAATGTTAAGATAATTAAAAATAGTAATGTAGAAACGGTACATAAAAACCGTACAAAACCATTTAAGGAATAAGGTAAAAAAAAAAAAAAAATGTATTTGATTATTTTTTATTTTTTCTCTTTTAAGGAGGGTGACGTAGTGTGTAACATTAAGTACCTAGACTAAGTTGTTACACATGTTCAGTTTAAGTGAGCAGTCTCTAAATATACGTCGTACAGAACAGACGCCTTTTAATTCAATATAAACCTCGTCCCTCTACACTTTGTCCTGTACTTGTCTTTGTTACTTGGTTGGCACAAAATGTTTTCTTCTACTCTATCCTGTTAACCACCACACTATCATTCACTTTATTACTATTTAGGTTAACTATACTAAACTAATAATTAAACTTACATAAGTCATAATTTGTAATTGCAGGCAAACACGTTGTCAAGAGAAGGAAATAAGATAAAAAAATACAAGGACAAAAGGATTCTGTAATGACAAGATTAAAGAAAACTTTAAATCTATCAGAAAATGCTACATTTAAGAAAGCACTCAGCAAATCAGCAGCAAACATTTTCACAATGCTTCAATTCCGAGAGGCAGAGAAACATAAATTAGGTTCCACAATCGCGAAGGATAAAAAATCTATGGCCTTAGCCATGTATAAGCAGGGACCCAGAGCCTACCTAAGAATTTGTTTGTACTGCCTTCCCCACTAACACTCACCAGGATGATTTCACGGGCTTCATTGCACCCAGGAATCAACGAAAACTTATTTAAACAACAAAAAAAAAAGTTTCATACACATTTTGTGCAAGCACCACACCAGCTTTAGAATTGGCTTCACAAATAAAGCCTTTAATAAGAAGATTGCATGCAATTGGGCCAAAAGTTATAGCGACTGTATGTGTCCAGGGAGCGACAAATGTAAGTGCAATTAATTGGTTTATCAGATACACGAAGGAAGAATACCTTAGAAAGAAAAGGTGCAGAAAAATAAAATGTTTGAGGTAGACGGAGAAGAAGTAATTCCTCTTTATGACCCTCCTCACCTTATTAAAGGAATAAGGAACAATTTAATTGATAAGAATTTTAAAATTTCAAATAGATGGTGAAGAAAAGACTGCTAAATGGGATCACATTATAGAACTCTATGATGATAACCCTGCTTGTAAGGGGATAAGGCTGATGCCTAAATTGACCGACAGACATGCTACCAAACAAAAATTTTAAGATGATAGTCAAATGAGCCACACAGGCAATTGCTCTTTCTTAATCGTTAAATTAATCGACGCTGACAACAACGCTAAACCGCTATCTCGCTCGCACAATGCTAATATAAAATCACTGGATGAGTGTCATTTAGAGATATAAATGTAAATAAAAAAAATACCAAAAATATCTACCTAACTCTGCTTGGACCAGTAACTCCATATTCAACTCAGCAAAACAAAGCAGTATAGGCTGAAGCAAAGAAAATTATAAGGTCTATGCAATATTGCGGTAATGGCAAATCTGGTGATGTACCATCAATTACAAATTGGTTGCAGACAATTGAAAATATTGAATATCGGGTCGAAGTTTTAGCTAAATATTATTTAATTTAATCATATACCTGACGTCTCTATGGATGAGATATTTCAACCAAGAACCCCTAGAAAAAATTGTTGGCTGCATTCGAAGCCATGGATATCCTAAAACGTCACCTTCGGGCTTCGTGTGTTGGTTGCGAAGCAGCCTATGCTTCCTTATGAATTAATAATTTTCGCAATACGCATTCGCCGGGATACAACTGTGAAGTTGATAAATGCTTAAATTTTAAATCCCTTAAAAATCTCTTCCTTAAGAAACCTGAGACGTCAAGTTATAATATGGAAGTTGATCAACAATAATTAATTTTATAATGAAAATAAACTTTTCACTAAATCCAAAATGTAATCAAATGTTTCCTGAGTCATTCTTGTATATTTATAAAATCTTTCATCATCAAATTTAAATTTATTTACAAATAAATGATGGTACTCTCCGACATGTTTCCTTTCTCTATTAATGGGATGTATAGCTTCTTTTCGCATTTTTAATACATATTTTCTAACAAAACCAAATCATCGTCCGATGAGTCCGACATTTTGCTTGGTCTGCTTCAACCTGCTTCCTTTGTGTAGAACGGACCAGCGCTGTCAAGCGTCGGTAAGCGCTTATAAGTTTCCAGGGCCTGCATTCTCGACATAGATAGCGATCGTTACGTTAAGTAACGATCGTTAACTCTTACCGACAAAATACGCTTGCCGTAACGACGCTAACGATAAACGCAAGTCTCGACAGCCGAGTTAGCGTGCAAAATCGATATTGACTATATTGACTTAGCGTTGTCGGTACGCTAACGATGTTCGTATTCATAGTGCGGTGATTTTTTGTAAAATTATGGCAGTTGAAAAAAATCCTTGTATCATAGGGAAAATTGGTAGACAAGATATTCAAAAAAAATATTTTTCTTTGAAAATTGTGCAGAAGATAGGTAAACATTATCATGTTAACAATTTTTGCATCGAAACTTGTAAGTAGCTTATGCCGTTTTTAAAAATACGCATAACAAAGAAGAAAATAGTTCGCTTCCTTGCAACACAGACGTTGAACATGGGAAACAAACTGTCAATGTCAATTGTCAAGTTTGTTTGTACACAAAATACGACAATGAGATAGAATTGGAATTGATTAAAAACTGGAAAAGAACCGTATTTCTATAGTGGAGGACAGTGACACAGGCGCAAGCCCTAGCCCGAGTGCTAGCAAGCTGCGTGAGCGTCAGGTAATAACAACCTACAACAATTTTCGATTCCTATTTTTGGTACTAAATTGAATACTTTGCGTATGGTTTTTTTTTGGTTTCTTCTAGGCAAGCGTGCTTCATCGTCGACCACATCATCGCTTACCATCAGGTGAGATAGTGGTCAAACGCAAGCCTATCAAAAATTAAAAAAAAAAAATGTCCGAAGTAGTTGGTGTTTACTTAATGAATGAATATCTTAAATGTTTCAGGCGTACTTCGGGGCATATTGATGCGCACTTGGCAAATTTAGAAGCCCGTCCATATCTCCACACGGGCAAATTTTGAAACATGCTGGAAGGAGGTTCTCGAGGAACTCAACAAACTCCCAAACGGATACATTAAGTCGCCGAGCAGTGCATGACGTTAAATATCAAGTTGGTTTTTAAATGTAAGTACAAGCCACGTCAGTTTTATTTATATTTAGTAGAATACATTACGTATCCTAATTACAGGTTTGGATAGACTTAAAAAGCTGCGCCTGCACTAAGGTAGCAAAATTATAAAAACAAATCGGTCGGTGGGTCATCTTAGGGGCGGAGTCATTCAAACTGGCAACCGAGGCGTCATCACTGCTTCTTTGACTGAAGTGGAGAGACGCATAAAGGCGGGTCCAGACATGAATCATTTGCCCGATCCGATCACCGTATACGTATCGTCGACGCGTATCATGAACGCATATGTGGACGGGTAATGATATACGTATCATGATACGGGATCTCGATACGCCGTTATGATACGGCCCGTCCCATGTCGTGTCGGTTTTTGACCGATCATCAAAGGTGATACAGATACGGACGTGGGTCAGTCTGGACGCGTCACTCGCGACGCTCGGTCGGTTGCACGTGCGCGTCATTTTCAGTCCTTGCCGTGAAGTAAAAACAATGAATTGGAACAATGAAAATGTATTATTATTAATTTATCGAGGCCTATAAAGAAAAGCAAGTATTATGGGACCCTAGCAACAAAAGCTATTACAACAGGAATCTGAAGCAGGAGGCCTGGGATGAACTCTCCGTCGAAATGGAGTGTCCAGTTGGCGAATTGAAGAAAAAGATGGATTAATTGTGGCCGTGAAAAATCAAAAATCGCTAAAACCAGCACAACAGGAAAAGGTAAGTAGATACTGCTAGTGCGTGCAAAATCTATGCCGGTTTGTGAAGTTCGCACAAGTCGCCCGCCCTCCCCTCCCCGGTTGGCGAACAGAGTGGCATTATTTTGCACGCACTCTACTCGTACCCGTTCATGAAAACTCAAATGATATTTTATAATTATTATTTTATTATTATTCCCCTTTATTTATCTTTAATCTTAGATTAGGCTTTTTACTATATGGATATAAAAGTAAAATACATATTAAATGAAATTACAAAACATAAACACATTATAAAAAAATGTTATTATTATTTTTAATTTAACTACACACTAATACCAGAAAAAGCCAGAAATTAAAAACTTTACTCTGAATGTGATGGGATTAGAATAGTTATACTTATTTCTATATCGTAGTAGTAATCATTGCATAATTTTAAATTATAGGAGCTGATGAAGTATACCAGTCTTCTTGGTTCGCTTTCAAATATTTGCAATTTCTGATGGACAGAAACAAGCCTCGCCCGAGAATTAATACTGTATCTTCAGCACAACCACATTATTACATTTAACTTTAATTATTTTGAACTTGATTTAAAAAAAACATTATTTTTATTAGTTGACACCATGTGGTTGCCGCGGTACCATATGCTACGGCCTTTAAGTCTAATTCATATGATCTTGCCATGATAATTTTCCGACTGTACAGCAATATTCAGCAATTTTATCCCTCATTACCTGGGCCGACAAAGGTCTGCGTGGGGTATTCGTGATAGGCAATAATGAAGTTATATCGTTATTTTCGAGACGCCATCTTCCCATTGTTACTGACCCTTCTACTTCACTATCAATACTACCTGGTGGTGCATAAATTTTAGCAGAATTAGTACTTTTTATTAAGAAGTTGTGAAGATGATATATTGTCATCACAATCAGTTGTGCCGTTTACGTTGGAGTAGCATTGGCTTTCGTAGTACTCTAAAAACACTAGCTGATATGCCAAAAGCATATTCAACCACTCGTCGAACTCTTGATAATCGATAATTAAATGTTTTTTTTAATGATCCTTTAGGATGTACACCTGGATATGGCTTTATAATATGGATACCTAACGGGAATGCACTGTCTGCTACAAAATAGTATGGTATAATGCTATTCGTTCCTTCTAATAGTTTCGGAGATGGAAGATTTAATGAGTTGTTTGAAATTTTTTCCTTGAGAATTTAATCATTAAATATACCTCCATCGGAAATTCTCCCTTGACACCCTACATCGACAAATATAAACTTATATGAAGCATCAACTAAAGCGAACATAACAATACTAAAAAATTGTTTATAATTATAAAACTCCGATCCGCTATAGAAAGGTGCCTGCAACATGATGTGTTTCCCGTCCATAGCATCAACCACGTGTGGAAGATCCCAACAGTTTTGAAACTCAGAACTAATTTCCTCCCATTCTTGATGCGATGTAGGCATCTGTAACAAATATATTATAATTATTTTATTTTGCTTGCAGGAAGGCCAAGACCGCGCTTTGAAGGATAATACATCTGAAAATGAGGAAAATGACGACATAGGTGAAGATCATGATCAGTCACAAGATAAACAACCCTGTTCCACCGCGAGCACTGAATCGGACAAAACAACCAATAATACAAAGAATTCATCAAAATCGCAATTCAAATCTCCACTTCCGAAAAGGAGAAAATACGTCGCGAACCAGAACCCAATGTTACAATCGGCATTTGATTTGCTGACATCATCAGCTTCGGCTGCTAAAGCGGTAGCTACTGCTTCGACTGCACCTGCTACTGGATTAGACCAGTATCAGCTATACGCTAATTATTTGGCAGGCAAATTTAGGGGTTATTCCAAGCAAACCTACATGACTGTGGAACATCAAATAAACAACATCCTATATAACGCTGATTGTGGATAATATGAATATCAGCGCGGGTACTCCACTCCGGTTCTACATATCCCATGGCTGAAACTACAACTCCACAAATGTCTGTAAATTCTTCTTATTCAAACAGAGCACAAAGTTTGGACCCGTACATGACTGAAAATTAAGCACATTCTCCAGTGACTCAAGTGGATGATTCGTCGATGGATTCCGAAGATTATTTTCGTGATTTGATCCATGACATCAATTATTAGTAATAAACAATAATTGTTTATAAACTTATAAATAAATGATGACATGGATCAATAATTATTTCTATAATAAAAAATATCCTACCTTGATGTTGTCTTTTAATGCCTCCACGATAGCTTGACAGGTCTCTGGCACTATAACACTTATCGATTGTTTCGAAACTCTGAATAAATATTGTAGGCTTGTATAGGAATCTCCGCTGGCTAAAAATCTCAAATTGATACTTAATCTTTCTTCAACAAATTGCTTTTCTATATGTAGTATCCGTTTTTTTAATTTTGTGGCCAATCAAATTTATCAAATATTCGAAGTCACTAGGTGCCATACAGGTGAAGTTTTTGTATTTACCACTTATGTGTTGAAATCTTAGGTCTCTCATCAAAGCTTTTCCTCCAAGTCTGTTTCTGTTTCTAAATAATTCCGTTTGCCACCATCGTCTCTGTTTTGGTTTTGAGGTTAGAATGTTGTGAATGACAATAAAACAGGCACATGAAATTGCTAAATTCTCGTACATTTCAACCAACTGCGACGACATGTTTGATCGAGAGCAGAAACTGGACTGGGCAATTTGATACGCGATCATGACAATTGTGAAGATACGGATACGGAGCAAATCGGAGGCGTCCACAGCTTGATACGGGGCTTGATCGGATACGGTGATAGGATCGGTCAAATGATCATGTCTGGACCCGGCTTAACATCCTTAATTAGTGTAGAGTACACATTTGGCACTGACTGCCCGGATGCTATGCCATTTCCTTTTTTATTAGAATTACTAGCACACTAGATAGAGCATTAGGAGACATTTTTAGTACATAACTTTTTTTACAGATGGTGGAAGCTGCAACTCAAGTGCAATCGGACACTGCCAGAGGCAGGCAATTTACGAGCCGAGGCGTGGGTGCTATTTGCATAGGCTGCAAATTCAATAGCGGACAGTTTTACAACTTTTGTAAATAAAAATAATAAATGATTTTATATGTTTTTTATTTAAATCACAGAGGGGATGTAAAATGTGCGCAGCAAAGCAGCAAAACAAAAACGGTCTGACAATTGTTTTATGTGACAAAAATGCAAAGTTTATCTGTGCATATCCATGTGCTGTTGAGTACCACAATTCTACAAAACAATCGGGATAGTAAACCCACATCATTATTTTTGCGTTTAGTCTATTATGTGTATGGTCTGGACCTCGCTAGAGTAAAAATGTTCTGTGTATACGACAGTGACGAGTTTTGTGGCACGACGTGAAAAATCAAGAAAACATTTCACATTTTTTTAAGATCAAAATTGGGTCCAAAAGAACGTGGTCTTCGAAACATATTGCGTCTAATGAAAGTGGTGATATAAATAATTACAGAAACTCATGTTTGATTTGTTTTATAGGTAAGTTTGAAGAAAGCCAGTCAATTTTAGCTCACATTGACTATAGCCAAGACGAATTGGACGTAGACATTCCATTAACGCTGACCGACGACGAGTATATGGTTTATATAAAAGAAAAGGGTCAGTCGCAGATAAGAGGTACTGATAGTACGCCAAATTTGTGCAGATCTACGGCTACAAAAACTTAAGTCAAAACAACAAATGCAAGTACACAACACGAGCAAATTGATGATCCAATCAAAGAAAAAGCCAAAATTATAGCGGACAGTTATTTTATTGGCGTGGAAACTCGTAAGAAAAAATGTATCGAATGTTACACAAATGTGGTCTCGTCAATAATTCGCCTCGTCGATATCGAGCATAAATAATTTTTCGACTGATCCTAATAATTATTAAAAAATCTTACCTCTGATTGAGACTGGTTATATTAATAAGAAATTATACCTATCTGTAATTATTTGACAGATTTTATTAAAATTAGGCCCCTAAAAAATTTAACTCAGTTAGTTGCTAATACAAGGTTAAATTGACAGTTTATCATATATTTTTTACAATTCAACTCTCGAGTTAAGTTTTGCGTGAAAGTTGCCCTTAGTGTAATAAAAATGAATAATTTGTCCAAGTATTTTTTTTTATTTTAAAGACTTTTTGTTTGTATTTGAGAAAATCAGTAAATTAAACTAAATTGTGATATCACACTGTTGTATTATTTATTATACTCAAGTTTCTATTACAAATAAGTACCTACATATTTACTTTCCATTTCGAAAAATACGACGGAAAACACTTTAAATACAGTGGCAAATTCTGCCGCTTAGGTACCTACGGTAAAAAACGTTGACTGAAGTAGAGAAACACGAGAGTAACCAAAACTAGAAGGTGGATAACCATTAGACCAGGAGTTATGTTTTTGTTTCTTTGATACTTATTTATACTGGTATTTCTTACTAGGGGTAATATTAAATAAAACAAATATGAAAATATTTAATCAGTTTTTATTTATATAAAACGAAATATCGACATCGAAAAATTTAAGTATTGCACTTACTTCTTTGTTGTAGGTATTTATTTTTGAGATTCAGTGTGCCGGGCGCTGGGGGCACGACAATTGATATGAAGTCGGGCGGTTAAAAGGTTAATGTAATACCAGCTTCTGTCCGCAACTTCAACGTGGCTTTATCGCTTGGAGCGAGTTGCTGTTCGTCATTAGGTACTTCACAACGCCCTTAACGTAGTCACATTTTAGGTTTAGTTCAGATGAAGGGATACTTTTTCATGAACTATATCATATGAATGTTTGTTTCGGCTCTAGGCCGCCGCGACCGACACAACAGTGAACAGCGGAGTGGCGCGGCGAGATAATGGTGGCGGCAGCAGCGTCTATGGAATTGGTGTATGAATTGTTGTGAATTCTATATGGTCAGGTGGCACGCGCCAAATCCACAGTCAGTCTCTGTCACCGCTGCCGCCCTGATGCCCGCTAGCATCAGTACACCTAGGGAATCCATTGAGAATTACCATACTTAACACAAGATTTTTGAATTTTGTCAATGTTTCCTCACGATGTTTCCTTAACCGTTTAAAAGTAATCGTGTAACTCAAACTCATTTGTTTTTGTAGGTATATCCCGCAAACGTAACTCGTGTCCCGCAAACGTAACTCGTGTAACAGGAACCAGTGAATAGATAGCTGAAATATGCACAATACCAACTACAAAATAACACTAATCAACATCAGCGCTGTGCTAACTTGGAGCAAAGTTTGGCAATTCAAAACTTACTGGTATCGAATCAAACACAAATCTTGGAGCAACTTAAAGGGCTATCCACACATATCAGGGCCGTGCCCGGGACGTGACAGGGCCGGGCCAAATTATTGAAGCTTCGTCACTGGCCCGTGCACGGACGTGTGTGAACGAGTTCATATAAAATGTACACAACTATATTTATTGAGCCCCTGACGGGGCACGGTCCGTCCACGTCCCGGGCACGGCCCTGATATGTGTGGATAGACCTTAATACTATCAACAAGATGCAAAAACCATAATTTAGAAAGTTGCGTTATTTTCTGTACAATTAGAAAATGCAATATTTCTAATTATTCAAACAATTGATAGAGATTCTCCGGTCACTGAATTAAATAAAGTCAGCATTATCAAGTCTACATTAAGTAACTCAGCGTTTTATTTAGTTTTAATTAATAATATAGAAAAGAAATATAAAATTAATCAATTATTTACATTATTTACAAATTGAAAAGTAACTATTTACATTACTGGATTAAATATAAAACAAAAAGAAACTAATAATGAACGCATCAAATCAGAATTCTGCATACCTACAATTTATCACCACATTCGTATTAAAATAAGCGACATATTAGGCACCCAGAGACTGTTCCTTTGTTTTCGGCGCAGGCGCATCGTTCATGTTGTTCATTCCCGACAGAATGCTTCCACGACGCGGAGACCGATTCTTGGTGTCAAGGCGAACGCACGTCAATATTTATCGCGATCTCTGATACGGACAAACCCGTAAAAAAAGAAACGGTCGTCATCGCGAGATTTATTCATTTAACGGCGTCACTACCGTTCCCTAGACCATTTTATTTATATACTTACTAGCACTCCGCCCGCGACTTCGTTCGCATGATTTTGTATTTTATTCAACTAAATTATGTACAGTTAGTGAAGGCGATCAAAAATAAGCTATTGTTAAATCAATAAGTCCAGTGTTGTTTGACGGAGATATCGGTGAACATACACAAAAAATAATTAAGTACCTTACTAAAGGCAAATTGCCTATTAGGTCCACCTAAAAAGTGAAAACAAAAAATCAATTTTTCAGGTGTCCATAACGAAAAAAAATGGTACCTACCAAAGACACCAACTTCGTTTTTTTTTTTTTTTTCACTTTTTAGTGTTTTTAGTTGGAGGTCTGTAATATCTTTTTGTAAAAAAGTTTTTATTCAATTAAATGTCTCTTTAAAGGTTGAATTTCCAAAACTCCCTCCTTAGTGCTCATCCTACATAATTAAAAGAAGCTATGTGTAATAAAATACTTCAAAAATCTTGATCACCCCCTAAATAGTATTTTGGGGATAGTTCCGAAAAACGAATAACTAATAGCAACCCACATTATTTATTAAGGTTAGTATTTGTGCAAAATTTCAAGTTTATTAAACCAAGATCTTCAAACCCCCCCTAATCTTCTAGGGGTAGTTTCGAAAAACTAATAATGATATCCTTTATTATTTACTTAGGTTAGTATTTGTCCCAAGTTTCAAGTTTATGAATCCAAGAAATGAGATTTTCCATACAAACTTTAACATCCCTTAAATCGTATTTTAGGAGTAGTTTTGAAAAACTTGTAATGACAACCTTTACTTTAAAATCAATAAAAAATATATAAAATATTTGCTGTTAGTATTGATGCCAAGTTTCAAATATATAAGCCCAACAAATTGCCACATTTAACCTCTATTAGGGGTAGAATTTCCGGAAATCAATAAACTCATTACTTTTTTTTAATCATCAAGAGCGTAAACCTACTACTTTACATATTTTACCTTCCAAACCGAAGAAATGTCATATAAAGTTTCAACCCCTACTTTATTCCCCTTAGGGGTAGAATTTCTAAAACCTAATAATTACATGAATTATTTTTATCAACTTCAACTCTAACGTACAAACTATAGAAATTACATACAAACTTTCAACCCCTTTTTTAGCCCCGTTAGAGCATGGGCATTTCCGAAAATAATTAAACTCATTGTTTTTTTATTAATCAGGAGCGAAATCCTACAATTTTAGATGTTTTACTTACCAAACCGAAGAAATTTCATATAACGTTACAACCCCTATTTTATCCCCATAGGGGTAGAATTTCCAAAAAATAATAAATACATGGTTTCTTTTATCTACCTAGAGATTAAATCTAATATTTCACGTGTCCAACTTTCTAACTGTAGAAATTACATACAAACTTTCAACCCCTTTTTACCCCCTTAGGGGACGAATTTCCAAAAACCAATAAATATTTTTTTTTTTATGAACCAAAAGCGTAAATCTAAAATTTCATGTGTCCAACTTACAAACTGAAGAAATTACATACAAACTTTCAAACCTCTTTTTACCCCCTTAGGGGTCGAATTTCCATAAACCAACAAAATATATAAATTTTTTTACGAACCAAAAGCGTAAATCTAAAATTTCACGTGTCCAACTTACAAACTGTAAAAATTTCATACAAACTTTCTACCCCCTTACGGGTCGAATTTCCAAAACCAATATATGAATTAATTATTTTTATCAACCAAGAGCGTAAATCTAAAATGTCAAGTGTTCATCTTACAAACTGTAGAAATTACATACAAACTTTCAACCCCTTTTTACCCCTCTTTGGGGTGGAATTTCCAAAAATCAATCCTTTCATAGTGCTCACTTACGCAACATGAGGAACCTTTCTGCCAAATTTCATTCTTCTAGGCTTAGCGGTTTAGGCTGTGCGTTGATCGATCAGTCAGTCAGTTTCTTCTTTTATATTTATAGATTGTGTGTGTGATTTGGAAAACCCCATTTGGGTAAGTGTTGCACAATTTTAGCCAATTGTAACGGTTTATTTCGCTTGCTTTGGACCTTTAGCAATTCTGTATTTGTGTTCTCGCCTTTCTTTATTTCTATTAGACGCTCATTAGTTTTTCCTTTGGTTTCTACCCCACAGTTTGTAATTATATTATTTTATTATTTTTCAAAATGTATCCGCCACTACTGTCATCTCCGTATCTGATAGTGAACATCCAAAGCAACACAGCTACATATTAGTGCTTCCCAATTAAGCGTTGCTGTGGATGCTCACAGTCTACGGCCAGTAGGTAATGCTTTCGTTTGTTGCGCATTACAGGGTTTAAGGATCACCCTTATTCTGCTCGCTTTTCCGCGGTGGACAGTAGCGAATCAACCCACCTACTGCTGCACCTGCATCCTGAGAGACCTGGCGATCGACACGCGAGCACTCATCTCCAGCAGTGGGCAGTGACGTCAGGGAAGTGCTAGACCAGTGGGGGAGCCAGGGAAGTTGTAATCGCTGTATAGGCCCTAATCTACTAAATCGACCCACCTACCGAGCTAGACCTTTTTTTTTTAAATAAATGTTCCGAATTTTCTATCTACCTGTTTTTTATTCACTCTCCTCCTAGGAACCTATGTCTAGGTTAGGTGGAAAAGGTAGGGGTAGTTTTGAGACCGGGACATTATGTCAAACCAGTTGATATCATCCAACAATTAAATGAATTAGGAAAGCAGCTATCAGAGAGCACAGTAAGACAAAAGTTAAAGCACAAGTATTCAGTGATATGCTCCGATGATAAGGGTGACTTGTTATGCCAATGCACTTGGAGTGGAGGTAGTAGAGAAAATGATGTTAAAATAGCCTAAAAAGGTTACATATACATCCTGTCTTTTCTTTGGGATATGATTCACTCTTGGGATCCAACAAAAGATTAATAAAAATGAAAGTTTTTTAAGAAAATCCTTAAGAACTCAAAAAAGAGAAAAATGGCAAAGAATCAAATAGCTTCCACATCAAGAAAACGTCCAAACTGTTCAAAGGTACTCGTATGAGAACATCCTTAAGAACTCAAAAAAGAGAAAATGGCAAACAATGAAATAGCTTCCACATCAAGAAAACGTGCAAAATGTTCAAAGGTATGATGTAAATTGATGATGAAATTAGTGATGAAGATACGTCTAATGGGACGGAATTAGCAAATGCCATTCATGAAAAAAGTAATAAAAAGTGTAATTGGTACAGAAAACAATACAGAAGAAAAAAACAGACGAAGAAATTGATAAACAAGGGCCGTAAGTATTACGAACTCTTTACATCATTTTTGTTACTAGCAAGCGAGATATGACTTGCTAACAGATGTGGTCACCGTGTGCACGTGATTTTTTTATCATCTTGTTCAGATATTTGTTTCTCCAATGGTACGATGTAAAGTACAGCCGAAATATCTTGGCGAGTCCGAACTTCGCGCAGAAGGCTGCGCGTGACATTTTTTAGGAACCAAATGGTGACATGAGACGAGTACTTGTATAACTATAATTTAAAACTACGACAACGAGCTAGAACCGTAAATAACCGATATATCTAGCGTACGCAACTCGAATCGAATGTGTACTGGGCAGCGGGTCTGCGGGCCCAGGGCTTGCGCGGGCGCTACTATTTTTAACATATTGGGTAACGTAGGAACGCATTCCTGGCCAGTAATACTTACCAGCTATACGTTGCAGCGTACGTTCCGCGCCCATGTGACCAGCGATAGATGCATCATGGTACTCGGACAATACGTTGGCACGTTCTTGTTTTGGGAGAACTAGACTGGCCGCGTCGTGGTCCCCATTCTAAGGACAGTAGTTGTGCGGGACAACTTCGACGGGCCCGTATCCTCTGCTTGCCCATACTCTCCCCCTAAAGGGATCGTCGGACTCTTGAATTTCTTACTTACCTCCGGGTCATTGTTTGGGTTATCACGCAGGTCAACTGGCGTCAAGAGTCGGCTGGCAAATGAATGGGCGCTCATCGGTCCCCTCCGCATACCCACCGTTATCAGTACTGAGGACGAAAGGTAACGTCGCATCAGTCTGGCGCAGGATCGGTGCCGATACCAGCAGCTCATTCTCAAGTGCCTCTCTCATAGGCGGGAATAGTCTGTAAGGAGGCGAAGCCAAAGGTTCTTGTGTATCACTTAGTAGTGGGCGATATAAATCGATATTTCAAAAAATATCGATACATGCTCGCGATATATCGCTTTAATACGATATTATCGAATCAAGTAGTATCGAAAGTAATATCGATATTTTTCATCCGATACACCAAATATCGGGTCACATTATTTTTTTTTTATATCTATTTATTTTACATACTAAGACTTATTCCTTTAAATCTGCAACATTGTTGATTTGATTAAAAATAAAACGAAAATCCCCGGATTATATAAAACTAGCTTTTGCAATAACGAAACGCAGACATGAGAGATAGATACCCTCCGCAATGGCAGCAATAGTAGTAAAACTTTTATAATCTGTGGTGTCTATGGTCACTCACTTGCTTTCTTTAGACATATTCTTATTGTTTTGTTGGTTTCGCTTTCAATGCAATATAACCTTTAAGCCCCCTTACGCACTAACCGCGGTTAACCGCGGGGGCGGCTAACCGCGCGGCTAGCCGCTTTTCCAGTTTAATATGCAACCGCTTATGATTGTACGCACTAAACCGCCACAAAATTTCAACCGCGGCGGTTGAATGCAGGGCCGCGGCCCGCTTCGCGGCTAGCCGCCATCTTGTGTATACGCACTGGCGGTTAGTTTGCGGCGAGCCGCCGGTGAGATAGCACGTGTTTTCAGTTGCGCAGCCATGAACTTCGACACAGAGAAATTCATTGTTGAAATTCAACAACGAGAAGCTATTTGGAATTGTGAAGGAGCAGTTTATAAGAATAGAGATTTAAAACGGAAACAATGGGAAGAATTAGTAGATATTTTTGGAAAAGAGGAGATGACAACAGAGGCAAAAAAAGTCTTGGTAAGTAGTTATTATTATTACATATATTTAAACGAAACAAAACATACTTTAAACATCTTAGAACATAATAAATACGTCTATTTTCAGTTAAATCATATTTCTTTGCCATTCTAATTTCCCATCAGTCATAAAATATTCGGCAAACAATTCTCTGTATCTCAACGCAGTTTTATTGTTCCTTCTTAACCCTTCCTGTGTTACATTTTCTGGCAAAGGGCAACTGAGTGAGTCGTCGAAACAATAACCATCTCGGTCTCTTACAAAATTATGTAAGACACAAGTAGCTTTTATGATATCTTTTGCTAGAGCGAATTGAACATTTAGAGGTCTATGAAATATACGCCACTTGTTTGCATAAATTCCAAAACTGCATTCTACGTATCTTCTTGCTCTAGAAAGCCTGTAATTGAACGTTCTTTTGGTTTCATCCAAATCTTTTTTTGCGTATGGGCGCATTAAATTCGTAGATAACGCAAATGCCTCGTCGCCTACAAAAACGTATGGGATACATGTCTCGCTGCTTTGTGAAATAGGTTGTGGCTCTGGAATATCCAATTGGTTTTTTTGCATTTTTTCATAGAAAACCGAATTTTGAAATATTGACGAGTCACTGAATTTACCAAAAGCTCCAATATCAACCATAACAAATTTATAATTACTGTCGCATATTGCTAATAAAACCAAAGAGAAAAAACTTTTATAATTAAAACACATCGAGCCACTGTTATTAGGTGCAATGCATCGTATGTGCTTGCCATCAACAGCACCTAAGCAGTTAGGAAAATTTGTTCTTTGAAAAAAATTATTGGCAATTTTTTTCCAAGCGTCTTTGTTTGGTTCAGGCAAACAAATATCTTTCAGACAAAACCAAATTGCAAAACAAACTTCTCGTACGATTTCTGCTACAGTGCTTACTCCAATTTTGAATGTATAATGTAGTTCCGTGAATGTACAACCTGTTGCAAAATATCTGAAACAAACATTTTATTATTATTACATGTTTTATTGAATTCAATGTACCTATACTATATTCTTTATTGCACATATCACACGAATTACAACAAATCTATTACTTTATGACTAAATCATTAACTTGTTTGTTGTACCTATTGTTCTAGGAAAAGAATTACAAAAGAAATGGAAGAACATTAGGGATAATTTCGTGAAAGCTCTAAAGGACAATGTTACCAGGAGTGGGTCAGCGGCTAAGAAAAAGACTCAATACATATTTTACAATAATTCAATGTTTTTGAAGGACACAGTAACTATCAATGAAACTGATTCAAGCATGCAAAGGCAAGAAAATGAAAGAAATGAAACAGAAAACGTAGCTGACCCAGTCGTAGTACCACCGCCAAAACGAAAAAAAAAGTTAAATAAAGAAGATGTTATATTGATTGAGAGTTGAATTGATTAACGTCTTAAATAAGAATGTAGAGTTGAAAAAGGCGGAAGAAGATGAAGATAGACTTTTCTTTTTGTCGTTGGTTAGTGAAATAAAAAAAGTGCCTGAACATATACGCCTACGTACAAAATCTCAAATAATGCAAGTCATTACTGAAGCCCAAACGTTTTTTATTACAACCAAGGGCCATCCCAAGGATATCAGACACCATCATTTGCTAGAAATAATAACCCACCACCGCCCTCAGTTCCACCTACACACCGTGGAACATGTAATGAAGAACAATCTGTAATCTCTCCTGAATCAACATATTCACAGACATCTCAAGAATCTGATTATCTAGATCTTTTTAATGATAATAATTCTCAGTAATAGTTATAGTTTACTACTTTTTTTTAATTCCATTATGAACCCACATTGCGATTAAAATTAAAACATAATAACTATTAAAACTTTTTTATTTATCATAGGTACATACTTACCTTAATGTTATTACTAATTTCTCTTCGGGTTCGATACAATCACGAAATTTAGTATCTTGTCCTTTGATGGTGTCATATAAAACTGTTAGTAGTTCTTCAAATGACGAAACACTCATTCTAACATAGCCGAAAAATTTATCTTGGTGCTTCTTCAGTTCTTGAAAACAACTTGCGAACTGGCCAAATTCGTTGCGTGTTTCTAGTAAAGGATGAATCCAGTATCTTTTTTTATTTTTCTTTCGTTGTTTTCGGGAGTAAAAATAAATAACACAAGCTATCTCGACGACGTCCATTTTGCTTATGGGCCACGCGCCTTCGTGCGGTCCAACCGCTGAACGCGGTTTCATAGCGGCTGACCGCTATGGCGGCTAACCGCGAAGAAAAACGCGAAGAAACCGCATTAAGCGGTTGCACCGCTCAAACAAACCGCCTGGTGGCCAACCGCTGGTGCGTAAGGGCCCTAAAAGTTATCTGTTTTGTTTATCATAGTTAACGAAATATAAATACCGTTAAGTGTGTATAAATAACGATATAAAACAGCTTTTATTATATAGAAGAAGCAAGCTGTGATAATCATTGTCTGTTTTGTTTATTCTGTTTACGATTCATACAGTAAGTATAACGTGTTTTTAATAAAAGTACTATCAATTGTTACTATTCGTATAAAACAATAAATAATGGAATGCCTAAGTATTTATGAGTGTGAATATAGCCGACACTAATTATTTTTTATAATAATAAAAGAATATAGTAAATGAAGTTTTAATTCAATAAATTTACAGTTCAAAAATAAAAAAAAACGTCGGTCATATTCATGCTCATTGATATTTGTACTAATTGTTGTCAATGGCCATTTTTTTGGGTTTTGAAGAGTCTGAGTTAGAGATGGGAAATGATCGATTAAATTAATTTCGTTGGATTTGTTTTTATTTCATAAATTTTTAGGACTTAGAATTTTTCTCACGCAGTTATTTTTTTTCAGAAATTAGGAAATCTTTCAACATGGCACCCCTAAAAAAAGTATTGTTTGGAAATATTACGACAAAAATGATGACAAATCTATCAGATGCAAGTTATGTCAAAAAAATGTTGAAACGGCTGGCAATACCTCTAATGCGATGGCACATATCAAAAATATTCATAAGGCTCTCTACTTGGAAGTTTTCAAAAGTAACAATAGTGCTGCTGCTGTTATAAAAGATTATATTTCAGATTTGTCCAACCCCATTCCTAGTACTTCAAAACAAGATAGTTTCACGATATCGGAATCTACCGTCAACGAACATCAACTATTGCCTTCAACCTCTACGTCATCGCCAATGGATTCTTCGTCGTCGCCAATGGATAGTAGCGAGATAAGTACAAACAATTCTCAACCTGATCAAAAGATAGATTATGATAAAGCATTGCCTTTTAAACGCCAAAAATCAATTGAAAGTAGTTTTGGAGAAATATATGCGTATACCTCTACTGGTGACAAAACTAAAAGAATTAATAATGCCATAATGTTCATGATCTGTAAAGACAATCAACCTTTTTCATTAGTTGAAAATGAAGGTTTCAAGAATCTTCTGAAAGTAACGGCACCTCACTATAAGATTCCTAACAGAACTTCCGTAACACGCTGGTTAGATGACAAGTACAGTGCATTATCAACAGTTATAAAAAATAAATTATGCTGTGTAGAAGATCTTACCCTTACAAGTGACATTTGGTCAGATCTACAAATGAGAAGTTATCTAGGTGTAACTGCTCATTTTGCCATCGGAATTGAATTTCATTCCATAACTTTAGGTGTATACCACTTAGATGAAAGGCAGACTTCCGAATACATTGCACAAATGCTCACTTAAACGTGTGAAGAGTGGGGATTAAATACTAATAAAGTCACAGCAGTAGTAACTGATAATGCTGCAAATATGGTGAAGGCTGTCGAAATTGCATTAGGAAAAAAAAAGCATATCCCTTGCTTTGCGCATACGCTTAATTTAGTAGCTCAAAATATTTTGGGATTTCCAGAATTACAGCAAATATTAACGAAAGTAAAAAATGTTGTTTTTTTTAAACAAAGTTGTGTAGCAAGTGACGAATTGCGTAAATCAGTTAAAGCTGACACAACATTGATTCAAGATGTCCTTACACGTTGGAACAGCACATACTATATGATTGTACGTTTCCTTGATTTACGAAATGCTGTAAGCGAAATTTTAATTCGTCACAAAACAGCACCGCCGATGTTAACTGGTATGGAATTGACAATATTAACATCGCTTCTTAACATATTGCGCCCACTAGAAGCAGCGACTAAAGAAATATCGGGCGATAAATATTGCTCAAGTAGCAAAGTCATTCCATTAGTGCACTGCATGATATCAAAACTCAAAAACCTAGTAATTGAAGAACCTTTAATTAAGGAGGTACATAAACGCATTTTTATCGAAATTAATAAACGAATGGGCGCCATTGAACAGATATCATCATTAGCTATTGCTACGATATTGGACCCGAGATTTAAAAAACTTCATTTTGAAGATGCTTTGGCGTGCGCGAATGCCGTCAGTAAAATTAAAGAGATGATTAAAAAAAATCAGCAGGATGAATCCACTGTGGCTGTGGAATCTGACTCTGACAATTCAGACAAAATAAGTTTATCATCGGATCTCTGGAGTGATCACCATAAACTTGTACAGCGGAATTGGAAAACAAATAAAACTGATGAAAGTGTTTCAGATGAGTTATCGCTTTATTTGAGGGCTCCAGTCAGTAGATTCAACGAAAACCCATTAGAAGTGTGGGCAGACTATAAAATACAGTTCCCAACGCTATACAAAGTGGCATTTAAATATTTAACTATGGTGGCTAGCTCAGTTCCATCTGAACGACTTTTCTCAAAAGCCGCACAGGTTCTTACACAACAAAGAAGCAGATTGCAAGCCAAAAGGGTTAATAAAATTTTGTTTTTTAAGTTTAGAGAAAAAGTACTGGGATTTATATACATTATAAATCCCAGTACTTTTTCTCTAAACTTCCCAGTACTTCTTTTCTTTAATGTACGTATGGCCTTGAATTCATTTATAAATAAAGTTTATTCGTTTCTTCTCTTTAAAGTGTTTTTACTCATAATTAACCTGATCCCTATTTAATATTATAGACTAGTTAAATACAAGTAATTTCTTACGATATTTTTAAAATATCGATATATTTGTTCGATATATCACAAAGTATCGATATAACATTACGATATATTATATCGAAAAATATATCGATACTTTTTTTTTATGAACATCCCTAGTATCACTTACCTTAATTTCATGAACAGCGAAGTCTATAGGAGGTCCGACCGAAGCGAACTGAGGGACTCGATGTTGTGAAAACTTGTTGAGTGCGGCTCTGTGCTCCAGCGATAAAATCGTGCCTTCTTCTTGCCGCGATGACACGTTACGGACTTCTGTGTGCATCACGGCTGCGCTGTTCAAGGTGTAGGAATGCTTAAACGGGAACCAGTCTCCTGGACTATCTGCAAAATGCCATGACTCCTGGCCTGTGTTCATTACAATACCTGCGTTTGCGAATGCGATGAAGTCGCGACCTAAACCGGAGTCGTCACCGGAGAACACCATAAACTCGGTGTCGACTCTCTGACCACCTAGGGTGACAGGTACTGTAGCCGTCTTTACCATTTTCCTATGACGGGCACCATCGGCAAAGCCAATGTACCGTTCCTCCTGTATCAAAAACTATCAGGTAAAGTCATAGTGGGATCATTGCCCAAGGAGTGTGTGACGCCCCCTAGATTTAATATTTCAACTACTGTATGAAACCAGGTATGCATTCTGTTAATGATTTGGATAAAAATATTACAATTTTCTGGCAAGCTGAAAAAGTCCCTGAAGTTTTTCTTGAAACTACCTCTGAGCAGGACCAAGCTGAATGTATTTTCCAGCAGTCAGTTATTCTAAAGAATAATAGATTTCAAGTAGTATTGGTGCTTTGCAACTGGGGGATTCATATTCTGCTGCATTGCAGCGGTTTAATAATCTTGAGCGCAGATTATCAAAAGATACTAAACTCTATCAAATGTATAGGCTCTATCGACAGTTTCTGCCCAATGCCGCCGAGACTAAAGCCAAAGATTACCCCCTTCCTAAAACAGCCCAAGGTCTCCGCAGGTTCTTGGGCATGATAAATTACTATCGAAAGTTTCTGCCCAATGCCGCCGAGACTCAAGCCCCGCTCATTGACTTCCTTACAGCTACGAAGCTTAAGGGAGCCAAACCCATGCCCTGGACCCCTGAACTGGAGCACGCCTTCACTGCATGCAAGGACATCCTCTCTCAGGTCACCAGGTTAGCACATCCTGTATCTAACGCTCCATTGGTGTTGTAAACAGATGCTTCTGGCACACAGGTGGGCGCGTGCTTACAGCAGCAAACTGAACAGGGCTGGCAACCACTAGCTTTCTTCAGCAAGAAGGTTACGGCAAATCAGTCAGTGTGGCCAGCGTATTATAGGGAACTGTTAGCAGTATATTCGGCGGTGCAGCATGTCAGGTATATATTAGAGGCGCAACATGCCACAATATATACGGATCATAAACCTCTTTTGTATGCATTCATGCAACGTAGAGAAAAGCTGCCAACCAGCCAACTCAATCAGCTCACCTTTATCTCCCAATTTACTACCGACATACGGCATGTAAAGGGAGACGACAACGTCGCCGACACTATGTCACGCATTGAAGCCGTCTCGCTCGAGTGCGATTATACCACGTTGGCTCGAGCACATAACGCCGACGATGAGTTAAAAACGTTATCTGACTCGTCTCTCAATATGCAACGTACTTTAATTCCAGGCACGGACACCACCGTCCAGTGTGACGTCTCAACAGGCAAACCGCGCCCCTACTTGCCAGCACCGCTGCGCCGCGCCGCCTTCGAGCGTCTACACGCGCTCAGCCACCCCGGCTGAGCGCGTGTAGACGCTCGGAGCAAGGGAATGTCTCCACTGCCAGCGCGCTAAGGTGACGCGCCACATATCCGCGCCACTTGGAACTTTTGCCTCTCCATCTTTCAGGTTTCGCCACGTCCACTTAGATATAATCGGCCCTCTGCCAACATCGAGAGGTTACTCATATTGCCTGACGGCGATCGAACGTTTCTCTCGCTGGCCTGAGGCTTGGCCGATGGCTTTGATAACCGCCGAGGAGGTAGCTGATCGTTTCGTTGAAGGTTGGATTGCACGCTTCGGCGTTCCTACCACAGTCACGACAAGGCCGTCAATTCGAGTCGGACCTTTTCAAACGGCTTATGAACGTTGGCGCGACTGAGCGAAGGCTAACCACCAGCTACCATCCTCAAGCTAACGGCATGATCGAGCGCTTTCATCGACAACTGAAAACTGCTCTCATGTGCCACAGCGATACTTGGCACCGAGCCTTACCGATTGTGCTTCTCGGCAATTGATCTGCCTTGAAAGAGGATCTCGGGTATTCGGCTGCTGAACTTGTTTATGGGGAACCGCTTCGCCTACCGGGAGAATTCCTGATAGCCAGCACCTCCCATAACACTGATAACGTCAACGATTGTGTGACGGTTCTGCGCACGAAAATGGCCAATTTGCGTCCAATTCAGGCGTCACGACACACGCGACCGACGTCCTTTATTTTCTAGGACCTTCAGAACGCCTCTCATGTTCTCCTGCAAGATGATACCGTTCGCCGTGCGTTGCAGCCGCCCTCCCACAGGACCCTACAAGGTAATGTCACGGACCGACAAGTTACTCGACACTGACATTGCAGGTAAACGCGTGACGGTCAGTATCGACCGCGTGAAGCCTGCATACATTGCACCTGACTTAGAGAGCGACAGATCGCAGCGCCAGCGCCTTCCGCGCCCGCTCCGCCTGCGCCTTCCGCGTCTGCACAGCCGACTGTGCCTCCTGTTGCACAACAACCAGTTACCACCCGGTCAGGTCGCACGACTCGCACGGTTAGATTTGAGGATAGGTTAGATCTTTAGCTCAATTTTTTTTTCTTTCTCTTAAATTTTTTGTTGCCTATCTTGTGTAATCTACTTCGTGTACATTTTTGTTTGTAAATAACTTGTTATTTTCTCCGTAGGGGGGTGGTTGTGGCGTATTACGTCGCAACACCGCCCAGTATATTTTGGGTGGCAACACCAATAGACATTGTGACTGCTATTCGGGACAGTGTGAGCTCCGTCTCTAATTTTGACCTTACATGTTTATAATACTGCTAACTACAAGTAAAAGACTTTTCCGATATCCACGAGTGTTTCATTGGTGTGTGTATGTTTTATCTATATAAATAAAAATGAATTGTTGTTCGTTAGTCTGATTAAAACTCGAGAACGGCTGGTCCGATTGAGCTGATTTTGGTTTTAAAATGTTTGTCGTAGTCCAGGGTAGGTCTAAACGGTGAGCAAATAAGGAAAAATTGCGAGTAAGATAGAGTAAGACGACAATTACATTTTCCCATATAAAAGTTGACCACTTACTTTCTGTCAAACATTTGACGGTATTTGTACTCTCAGTTCCACTCGAATTGAAGAACGCATTAAAACAAGACTTTTGAATCGACAACATAATATCAACTTTGCTCATAACATCGTGTATTTAATTTCAAAATATAAAAATTTGTACTCTCAGTTCCACTCGAATTGAAGAACGCATTAAAACAAGACTTTTGAATCGACAACATAATATCAACTTTGCTCATAACATCGTGTATTTAATTTCAAAATATAAAAATAATTAATGTGTTGACATGTTTGATAGGTGCCAACCTTACAGTGTTACCAACTCTCAAAAATATTTTTATCATAATAATAAGTGTATCCGAACGTTCCATTGTTTTGTCATCTCATGTAAAAAAAAACCCGTGTATCCGAACGTTCCATTGTTTTGTCCATAGATTTAGAGACTTTTTGCTGCGCTCCTACTTTAACATCCTTGGTTTTGTCATCTCATGTTAAAAAAAAGAAACATTTAATTGGAGTAATACTGAAATACTGCTAAAAGTGATTTTCTTCTCGCTGCTTACAATGCCGAGGAAAAGAAAACGACCTGACATAGGTCGTCGAAGTCGTGTAAATGTGCAACGAGCTACTTTACGCTCCAACCGCACTAATGACCAGCGAGAGGCTGATAATGATAACAGTCGTAGAAGTATGGGAGAATTACGTTCAAGAGTAAATAACGATGAAGTGGACAGGCAGAGAATGGAACGAGTTCGTGCACATCGATCACAACAGCAGCGAGCACGGGATAATGAATTTAATCGATTTCGCAGACGCAATGCTCCTGTAAACCTCGAACGAGGAGCATTTTCCTACGATCCGGAAATTGATTATAGTGCCGACAAATCTGTGACGATTGGAGAAATGTCAATCATTTGTCAACATTGTAAAGCATTAAAATACAGTAGTGAACCTGCAGGATTATGTTGTGCTGGTGGCAAAGTACAATTGCCACAATTGGTTCCACCACCTGAACCGTTACACTCATTAGTTAATGGGATGGAAAGTGAGTCTAAACACTTCTTGGCTAACATCCAAAAATATAATAATTGCTTCCAAATGACATCGTTTGGTGCAACGCATATAGTACAAGACGGGTTCATGCCCACTTTCAAGGTAGTATACCATAATTGTTTTAGTGAAATTCTAATTTGTATTTGTATCACAATTAATTTAACCAGTTCTTAAACAATTACAGATACAAGGACAAATTCATCACCTACTGGGGGCAATGCTGCCAGTGCCAGATGCAGATTATACATTTTTGCAAATTTATTTTATGGGCAATCAAGATGCGGAAGTTGATACACGTTGTGGTCATAATCCAACCGTCAAGCGAACCATTGTCCAACAACTGCAAACATTTCTTCACGAGAATAATGAATTAGTGAAGGTGTTCAAAATGGCACTGGATCGGATGCCATCAGACAGCTATAATATTGTAATAAGAGCCGACAAAACACCTGCTAGAGAGCATGCAAGGAGGTTTAATTCACCGACAATAGATGAAGTGGCTATTGTCGTTGTTGGAGAGAATTTGCAATCAAGAGATATTGTACTTCATCGCCGGAACAATGAATTGAAACGTGTATATGAAACGCATAGAGCTTATGATGCTTTACAATACCCATTAATTTTCTGGCAGGGAGAAGATGGGTACCATTTTAATATCAAAATGGTTAATCCAACAACAGGTAATTAGATTATACAAAATAAAATATTTTATATATTCAATATATAAATGTATTTTTTTATCATTTGTACTTCCAGGTGCTGATACACACAAAAAAGTCAGTGCCATGAATTATTATGCTTAAAGACTCATGATCCGTGAAGGTGAAGTAAATCACATTTTGATGTGTCAACGGCTCTTTCATCAGTATGCAGTGGACATGTACGTCAAAATTGAGACTGAACGATTGACATACATTCGTCTAAACCAACAGCAGCTTCGATCTGAAGAGTACATTCATCTTCGCGATGCAATCAATGCTGACGGCAATGTAAATAATGTAGGCAGAATGACAATTTTACCGGCCACTTACATCGGAAGCCCGCGCCACATGCACGAGTACGCTCAAGATGCGATGTCTTATGTTCGAAAGTATGGCCGTCCAGACCTATTCATTACATTCACCTGTAACCCACAATGGATTGAAATAAAAAAAGAACTGCTACACAACCAAACACCACTTGATAGGCATGACATCACAGCCAGAGTTTACAAGCAAAAATTAAAATCTTTAATGAATTTCATTACAAAGCATCGTGTGTATGGCCAAGTACGTTGTTGGATGTACTCTGTTGAGTGGCAAAAGCGTGGTTTGCCACATGCTCATTTATTAGTCTGGTTGGTTGACAAAATAAGGCCAGAAGAAATTGATTCCATTATTTCAGCCGAAATTCCTGATGAAACGGTTGACCCAAAATTGCATACAATAGTAACTAAACACATGATACATGGACCTTGCGGAGTTATCAACAACAGCTCACCCTGTATGATCGACGGCAAGTGCTCCAAACGGTACCCGAGAAACTTGGTTGCTGAAACCATCTCGGGAATCGATGGTTACCCATTGTATCGTCGGCGATCAGTTGAGGACGGTGGACGATCTGTAGATGTCAAGATAAAAGGACAAGATTTTCATGTAGACAATCGTTGGATTGTGCCGTTCTCGCCCATATTGTCCAAAACTTTTGAAGCTCACATCAATGTGGAATTTTGTAACTCTGTGAAATCCATAAAGTACATATGTAAATATGTTAACAAAGGTAGCGACAAGGCCATCTTCGAAGTAACAAACACAAATGATGAAGTGTCTCACTATCAGATGGGTCGCTATGTAAGCAGCAATGAGGCTATTTGGCGCATATTTTCGTTTGCAATTCATGAAAGACATCCCACTGTATTCCATTTGGCAGTTCATTTGGAAAATGGACAACGAGTGTATTTCAACCCAAACAACGCTGTGGATAGAGCGGCACGTCCACCTGTGACCACATTGACAGGTTTCTTCTCAATTTGTGAAACTGATCAATTCGCTCGCACTTTGCTGTATGCTGATATGCCGCGCTACTACACATGGAACGCATCATCAAAGTCTTTTCAGCGTCGTAAACAAGGAACACCACTTGAAGGATATGAAAATGTATTTGCCACAGATGCTATAGGCCGTATATATACAGTACATCCTAATAACGATGAATGTTATTATCTTAGATTGTTATTGGTGAATGTTCCTGGTCCGACATCTTTTCAACAATTGAGAACAGTTGATGGACATCTGTGTGCGACTTACCGTGAGGCGTGTCAATTATTACGGTTGCTTGAAAACGATTCGCATTGGGATGATACGCTCAAGGATTCCGTGATATCTTCATCGCCGCATCAAATTCGCACACTGTTTGCGATTATAATATCGACATGTTTCCCCTCAAATCCGAAAGATTTGTGGATGAAATATAGGGATGACATGTCTGAGGATGTGTTGCATCGCGTGCGTTGTGAAACTTTGAATCCTACATTGGAAATTACGGCAGAGATTTACAATGACACATTGATCATAATAGAAGATATGTGTTTATTGATGGCAAATAAAGTATTGTCGTGTTTGGGCCTGACAGCACCCAATCGTGCTATGCAAGATGCATTAAACCATGAGTTGCAAAGAGAACTCCAGTACGATACTCAAGCTATGACCGAAGCAGTTCGCACAACTGTTCCGCAATTGAACGAAGAACAAAGGATTGCGTACGATCGTTTGATACAAGCTGTAAACAGTGGGTCTGGGGGGATTTACTTTCTTGATTCTCCTGGGGGTACTGGGAAAACGTTCCTAATTACATTGCTATTAGCAAAGATCCGATCGCAAAATGAGGTAGCCCTAGCGTTGGCTTCATCTGGAATAGCAGCAACTTTATTAGAAGGCGGACGAACTGCACATTCAGCCTTAAAATTACCATTAAACATGCATATCAACGAAACGCCAGTTTGCAACATCGCCAAAAATAGCGCTATGGCGAAGACTCTCCAAGTATGCAAATTGATAATTTGGGACGAATGCACAATGGCCCACAAGAGGTCGCTGGAGGCACTAGATAGGACGTTAAAAGATTTACGTGATAACCAAAACATTTTTGGTGGAGCCATGATACTGTTGTCAGGTGATTTTCGTCAGACTCTTCCAGTAATTCCTCGATCGACTGTTGCTGACGAAATAAACGCATGTCTAAAATCATCAAATTTGTGGCGGCACGTAAAGACACTACAATTAACTACTAACATGCGAGTGTTTTTGCAACAAGATCAAACTGCGACTGTGTTTTCGAAGCAGTTGCTGGATATTGGCAATGGTAAGGTCGCAGTTGACAGCTCGACCGGATTAATGACTTTTCCCACAGATTTCTGTCACTTTACAGAATCGAAAGAGGAGCTTATTCAGCGTGTTTTTCCGGACATTAAACAACAATATAATAACCACGATTGGCTAAGTGAACGAGCAATATTGGCAGCAAAAAACAAAGATGTCGATGATCTCAATCCTACCATTCAGAATTTCCTTCCAGGAGAGTTGTTTACGTACAAATCAGTTGACACGGCTACAAACCAGGATGACGTAGTCAACTATCCTACAGAATTTCTAAATTCATTGGACTTGCCTGGACTACCACCACATAATTTGAAATTAAAAGTAGGGTCAGTTGTCATCATGCTGCGTAATATTAATCAACCTCGACTTTGCAATGGAACGAGATTGGTTGTGAAGAAACTCATGAATAACATCATCGAAGCTAAAATAATCAAAGGAAAATACAAAGGAGAGGAAGTCTTAATCCCACGAATACTTATGATTCCAACGGATTTGCCATTTGATTTTAAAAGGTTGCAATTTCCCGTGCGTCTAGCTTTTGCGATGACCATAAATAAATCGCAAGGCCAATCGTTGGAAGTTTGCGGAATAAACTTAGAGTTTCCCTGTTTCGCACATGGACAATTATACGTTGCGTGTTCGCGTGTCGGAAAACCAACATCCTTATTTATTTACGCACCGCAAAAAAAACCTAAAAATATTGTCTACCAGAAAGCACTATATTAATTAACTGTATATATGTACAGCAGTGGACATTTATTGGCCGATATCATGATGATGATGATAACTGTGTTGTATCTCAATTTGATACAATTTTTTTTTTATTTCAAAATATATTAATCACTCTTCTTCTTTTTCTTTTCAAATTATGCCTTCCATCTTTGCTTGACGATTATTTTGCCAATGTCAACGTGTATTAGTAACTCTTTATTTCCATCAACTTGGCTCCATCTACTCGGGAACCACTTGGCTCGCCCGGACATGATAATATGGCGGAAGTACTAGGCGACTCGGACAAATCTGATTCGATCAGAACATTATCAATGTTGAGCTACTGGCTGTCTTCAATAACATCAATATCTACCAGAACATTCTTGATGTTGGGCTTTTGGCTGTCTTCAATAACTTGAATGTCCTGTATGTCTTCGGCCGATAAATTTAATTCACAGAATGTCTCCTCAGATGATGAAGATGGCATTGTAGAAACGTGTTTTGGTTTAGATAGCAGCTTTTGCTTTAATATATTTTTTTGTACTTTTGCCCTGTTCACGCGTATTATTCGATCTACATTCTTACCACACTTGGTACAAAATCTGAAGGTGTCAGCGATTATGTTGTAGCATTCGTCGCAACTTAATAATAATTTAATACAACCTGGACAGTTATTATTTTTGTTCTGCCGTTCCATCCACTTTTTACAAAAGGAACAATGCATTTTAAGGAGTTGAGGGATATATAGCTTCACTATAACTTCCACCGTCAAAAAAAAAACGACAGATGTAGTTTGATAGTTATAGTGTAAATATTTGTCAGTATTCGCTCAAAAAAAAATTGTCTATGGTAAAATGTCACTTGAAATGTAAACGTCTCTTTGCTGTGCATCTATACTATAATTCTTTAATATTCCTAAAAATCTAAAAGCAACAAATTTCAATAAAATTAAAAAAGTATTGTGTCGTGTGTTTGTGACTTACTAAATATGCCTCCAATAATTAGGCGGTACGAAGTTCGCCGGGTCAGCTAGTTGGCAATAAAAATGTACTCTTGTTAGTGATAATCAAGTGTCATTGTTAGTAGCAAAAAGTGCTGGTGATTTATAAAGAAAACAGTGACCAAAACTAAGAAGTGACAATCATCTTTTTCAAAGTTTCTTCAGATACCCATATGAATTCATTTACTTTCCCTGACCATCTATCTCGTCATGTCAATATGTCATCTGACATTTGGAGGAGTGTTGCCACTGTGAAACTTAAATATCTGCTATGAACAGCGAAAATAGTAGAAATATGACTGGAGTGGAGCATCAGTCTCCTGGTCAAACAAAATCTACTAAGGAACCGCTTTCACCTAAGAACACAGCTCGCGCAACCGCCGCCACAAGCAGCAAAAAGGCCATGACTCAACGATTCAGCAACCGTTCTCCTAAGACCGATTCGTCCATTGGACTGTTCGTCGACAGGATGATTCATTTATTTCCTTTTCACCTGCAGAATCTTTCACCTATGCACATTTCGCCGACAGAACCTTTCATTTATATCACTTTCGACGACAGGCCTTGCCAGCTACTGAATGTTTCACCGACACGACGATAAACCTATAACTCTTTTAACTACAGCGCAATGAAACAGAGTATAAAGAAAATCGAGCGGCATTTAGCAGATAAAAATGGGATGGATTTGAATTATATTTAAGTGGCTGGGCACATATTTGCCATTTAATCAAATAAGAGAAAGAGTAGGATTAAGAGAAGAAGAATGAGTAGGTACAATAATATGGTTGAATTTTGGTTATGTGAAATGAAAAATATACTTTTTTGGAGTTTGTTTTATTGTTTTCTAGCTTGTGCCAGCGGCTTCGCCCGCGTGTTAAGTGTTTTCTTATCTCAAAGGAACATTAGGCATCCAAACTTTCACATTCATAATATTAATAAGACTACCTTCTGCCAGTGACTTCAAAAAATCTTTTTTTATTTGAAAGAGTTTACTTCCGAGGTGGTCCCGTCGTCATCAGGTCAGGATCTGATGATGGGATCGAGGGCACTACCCAAATATTATAGGCATACATATAGCGATATTGGTATTTAGAGATGTGTAGCTATTCTAATAACTAGCTAAATAACGGCTATTCAAAAAATAGCCACGGCTACGGTATTCGAGAATACGATAGCTAGCTATTGGCTAGCAATATCCAGAGTATAATGGTTGTGTGTTGTGTCGCGTCGTAAAATAGTTTTAATAATATTATGTTATAATTTATTCTGTGAATAGATAGTTGTGAAATAGATGTAACGTATAATAGATATAACGCGGTTTGCATTTTGACAACGTTTGGAAAACGTTGTCAAAACGCAAACCGCGTTTTGTTGTGTGAAACAGAAGGGAATAATCAAAGCCGTCTTTCACACAATATTTTCGTTTAATTATAAAAGTCTATTTACACTAGTTCACTCAAACACTCACAACAATTATGTCTCTCGGTTTACAAAATAACGTCCCTTCGATATTATCGCGTATGGGTTAGTCCCCGACTCCGGGGCGCCCACCGCTATTTATAGAGTCGTTGGCAGGGACTTTTTTTGGGAAGGCTAGGCGAATAAGCATTGGCTTGGCTTTGGCTTGGGTTGTTGGCACGCTGTGATTGGCTGGCAGGGCTAGGCACGCGATGGCTGTGGCTGGCGTTACACTCGGCCGTCCTGAAACAATTGCTCCCGCAATGGGAGAAGTCGTTAACTCTCTAATAGGTCAATTAGATCTTCTGTCTCAAGTTGTTCATCAGAACTGCTGGCACTGTCAGATAAGGGGGCCGTACTTCTATAGGGTCTTATCGAGTCAGCTGAGACAAGACCTGCAAAGGCTTTATACCCTCTTAAACCTTTGATACTCCGGATTCGGTACCTATCGTTGCCTACTACTTTAGTTATTACATATGGACCTGAGTAAATATCATCGAGTTTGGTATTAACTTTAGCTGCACTACTAGTGGGTGCTTGCTGCCACAGGACCAAGTCCCCCTTTTTATAGATCTGGCTAGGTTTTCGCTTTTTGTCAAAGTGGTGCTTCATTTTATCACTGGCTTTCTTTAATTTTGCACTGGCATTCTTGCGTCTAACTACCACTGTCTCATTATTGATGTCATTAGTAGAGACATCACAGCGTGATCTAGATGTGTTGGCAAACATTAAATCATATGGTTTGTATGTTGTGCTCTCATTAGAGGTGTTATTAATTCCCCATAGGACATCAGGTAAGCAGTTGGCCCAATTATTTGCAGCCTCACTAGGATCAATTGTACGTAGTGCATCTAGTATAGTACGGTTTGTGCGTTCTACCTGACCATTAGCTCGTGGACATGCAATAGCCGTTAAGATGTGTTTAAACTGCTTATCACTGGAAAACTGTTTAAAATACCTACTAGTGAAAGCTTTACCATGATCACTTATAACCCTATTGGGATACCCAAATAAACTAAATATCTTTTTGAGGACTCTAATACTTTCTACACAGTTGACCGTACGGGTAGGTTCACCAATAACAAATTTTGTAAAAGCGTCAGTTAAAACTAGCATATACTGATAACCTTTCTTCGTTTTGCAAAATGGGCCCAAGTGGTCTATATGGACTGTGTTCATTGGCTCAGTGGGCTTAGGAATGGGAAATAGCATGCCTTCCTTTTTTCCGTAGTTACTCTTACCATAAGCACAGTGTAGGCATGCTCTGACATATTTACCGATTAAACGAGTCATCTTGGGAAACCAATATTCCGCTTTTATCAAGTCTATACATTTCTGTAGGCCTACATGTCCTATGTCATCATGATGCATTTGAACTATCTTCCATCTAGCAAATGCCGGTACTACAAGGCGGTTTCCCTGCAAAGTCTTTCTATACAGCCTGTCATTTGAGTATACATAATCGTTTGTTATGTTACTCGATGCCGAACAATCCCTAAGTTGGTTGATGATGTACTTCAGCTTGTTGTCTTGGCACTGTACAGTATAAAACCAATCACTTACTTCAAGCCGATTGATATTCATGGTGTCAACTGGGTTCCTGCTTAATGCGTCTACATGTTTCATACGGTCCCCAGGCCGGTACTCTATGCTCATATCATAATCTTGAATTGTCATCCACCACCTAGCGATACGTGGTATAATATCGCGTTTTATTAAGGTAGCCCGAACAGCAGTGCAATCAGTCACAACTTTAATGTGTTTCCCTACTACGTATACCCTAAATCGTCGTAACGATTCAACAACTGCGAGTGTTTCCAGTTCGTAGCTGTGATACATACTCTCTTCCTTGCTAGTGACTCTGCTAAAGTACATGACTGGCCGCAATGTGTTATCTATTTGTAGTTGTAATAATATACCTGCAATGCCTAATTTGCAGGCATCCGTGTGAACCTCAATTGGCAAGTCCGGATCGTATAGAGCCAATATGGGTTTCGAACATAAACACTTTTTTAATTCTTCAAAACTCTTAAGACTGATCGCTGCCCCAGGTCCAAACTGAGTTTTTCTTAGTTAGATCTGATAATGGGCGAGCTATTACTGCAAAATTCTTAATAAATTTCCGAAAATAACTACACAAACCAAGAAATTGACGTATCTCATGAACGTTACTAGGGATGGGTAACTTCGATACTGCTGTCAACTTGGACTCACCCGGTTGAATACCGTTCGATGATATTTCGTGTCCTAAATAAGTAATTTTGTCTTGTAAAAATGAGCATTTATTCATGTTTAGTTTTAAATTTTCGGACCTGAATTTACAGAGAACCTTTTCTAAAATTTCTAAGCCTGTATGTACGTTTGTTGACGGCAATAATAAATCGTCTAAAAATGCTAGCACTTCACACTCGTTCGGAAGCTCGGTGGTTCCGGTTTTTAAACTGTCACTGTCAATTTTATTACTGACTTGAGTAGCTTGACTGCTAGCTATATTTCCCAAGGAGTGCACTATTTTGTTCATTAGCCGCATAAAAACTGATGGCGCATTGGCAAGACCAAAGAGAACGCGGGTATATTCAAAGTGCCCCTGTGGTGTAATAAAAGCGGTTTTATGTATATCCTCTGAACAAATCTTGACTTGGTGATAGCCTTGTGCTAAATCGAGGCTCGTGAAAAATTCCTTGCCGGCTAACTTTGAAACTTGATCGTCTATGTTAGGCAACGGGTACCTGTCCTTAACAGTGATAGCGTTAAGTGCTCGGTAATCGACGCAGAGCCTATACTCGCCGTTCTTTTTTTTTACGAGTATTATTGGGGATGCGAAACATGACTCTGACTCTCGGATAATGCCTGCGTCTAACAATTCAGAAATTTTTGACCTAACTATCTCCTGCTCACTATGTGATAGACGGTAGGGTCGACAGTATACTGGCTGTTCATTCGTTAATTTAATTTTCATTTCCAATGATTTTGCACATCCTAGTTCTTTGGTGGTACTCGCGAAACAATCATTGTAATCAGACAACAAGCTTAATAAACTACCGCGTTCTTCCTTATTTAAAGGCCCCGTATTGATTTCATTTACCTTTAACTCCACCAATAACGCTAATCTTGGCTAAACTAGTAAGCAGCACCGATGATATAGGCCGGCTGGAATGAGCATTGGCTTTGGCTGTAGTCGTTGGTTGAAAGGCATGATTGGCTCGTTTACTAACCTGAACATTAGTCGGCGGTGAGGCAGCGCAGCTGTCTGCTCTGGTCAGCACATGTCCCTCGTCCCAGGTGACATCCTGGCAGCCGTTGTTGACGACCTTGAGGTATCCCGTAGTACCGCGTAGGAGAGTGGCAGGAATTGAATAAGCGATGCCTTGTAGCTCGAAGTTTTGCGGAGTTGTAACAACATCATTGTTCGCCTGGTTACCCAGTACATTGACCTTGACGATTGAAGTTCCTGGCTGTAGGCATTCTTTGCAAGCAGTGATCACTTTGAATCGGGTGCGTTCCTCTATCATGTCTATCTTCTTTGTAAAATCTGAGTCCTGTACAAGGGTAGCCGTGCCATTGTTGACAACTAGCGACATGCCCTCACTGTTTATGTTGGCCGATGATTAGATTGATGGTCCCCATGTCCACGTCGGTCAGGTGAGCTTTGCAATGAATGGACACACTTTCGACTTCTAAATGGAATGAGACTTCTCCGCAACTGTTTAAGTGGTCGCCGGAAAATCCCTTGAGCTTGATGTTAGTAGGGGTCGCCTCGAGGTTCAGCAATTTAGATACGTGTATGGAGAGTACGTTGATTTGGCTTCCAGTATCAATGTAGGATTTGACGTATGTGCCATTAATTTTGCTTACTTTCTCATAAATCTTGTAGCAATATGACCTTGCTTGCCACATTTGAAGCATGTCCGCGTGTCTGGTTGTGAACAATTGCGTAAAATGTGACCTGTTTTTTTTACAGCGCGGACAGGGATCCACATCTGGGTTGATTGACGCATTTTTTCTTTCAAACGGTCGGTTGCTCGGCGCGCTGTCCTTAAGTGGCGCACGTGTAGTAACGGACGGTGGTTGATAATCGTCAAAAGTGCATAAAAATCCTTCATATAATTCCTCCGGGCGCTCGCATTGATACGCTAGCATACTCTAGCATTTGCTTGGAGTGATGTCGGCAGGCCACGAATGATACAAGAAATAGTCGCGTTGTCTGACAGTTTGCATCGGAAACACATCGCGATTTTATCATGATAATATTTTGTCATGGTTTCGGTGGGTAATTTCCTTCGATTCATCATTTCCTCCAACATATTCCCGTAATCGCGATTTCTAGGAAAAGCGCGCTTCAGTAGGTGCTTCCATTCTTCCCATGTATAGTTGTATTCGTCAAGTCGGTTATACCATTTCCTGGCTTGTCCACTCAGTCTGTCTTGCAAATAAAATGCTTTTGTGGTTTCACACCAACCGTGGATCTCGCCGAGTTGGTCAATTTTTTTTAACCACGCCGTTACTGAAAAGCATTCTTCATTGTCTGGGTCGAATTCAGGTATAAGGGACGCTGCGCGATGTTCCTTTGTCTTTGCTGTAATTGTGTGCGCATTCGGCTCACTAACAGCTTTCTGCACTTCGCTCTTGAGTAACTTCATTAGGATTTTTCTTGCTGGTCGTGGTGATACATTACGTTCTTCTTCGCTCGACGAAGTACCGTCGTTATCTTCATCGTCCCATCCAGGTGGGCGGACTAGGCGTCGTCGGGATGACTGATCGTTCTCAGCGTAACTGCGTTTCATTTTCTCGCGTAATCCCACTTCTGAATGAAACAGAAGGGAATAATCAAAGCCGTCTTTCACACAATATTTTCGTTTAATTATAAAAGTCTATTTACACTAGTTCACTCAAACACTCACAACAATTATGTCTCTCGGTTTACAAAATAACGTCCCTTCGATATTATCGCGTATGGGTTAGTCCCCGACTCCGGGGCGCCCACCGCTATTTATAGAGTCGTTGGCAGGGACTTTTTTTGGGAAGGCTAGGCGAATAGGCATTGGCTTGGCTTTGGCTTGGGTTGTTGGCACGCTGTGATTGGCTGGCAGGGCTAGGCACGCGATGGCTGTGGCTGGCGTTACATGTGTTACTTAAAAATCACGTAACGACACATAACTATATCCTTCTGGTTTAAGATACAACGAGTAGCTGCCGTTGCGGGATAGCCGCACAAAGTAGCCGTGGTCGCGATAGCCACCTTAGCCGCCGTAGCCGATAACCGGGATAGCGGGGTAGCTGAGGAAAGCCCCTTGGCGGGGTAGCCGAACTAACTACGCTTGATCTCGGGTGATCGAATACTTTATTTAATTAAATCATGCGATGCAGATAGCGCTAGTTATTCATTCAGTGGGTGCTTTTTTTTACTTGACTCTGAAATCCTATAGCCAAATAGCTAAATAGCTGGCTAGTTAGCCGGCTATTTCATGCCTAATAGCCAGCTAGCTAGGTTATTGAAATTACGGCCAGCTACCCATCTCTATTGGTATTTGCATCAATAATGCAATCATTTGCACTCAGAAAGTATCTTTTATGAAGTGAAACTGATGAAGAAGACTACAGATAGCCACTGGAACTCCTTTATGCTAAGTATGTAACAGGTATAAGATAATATCTTGAATAGTTAAGCGATTATGATGGAGCAAATACATAGAAATAAATGGTACTAATGAAAATGGTACCATGGAACTGATCTGATGATGAAGCCAGAAGGTGGGCTGCAACTCCGTATTAAAACAATGCATCCTGGTCGTGTTTGGGCTTATTGGAATCGTCACTAGGTGTACTTTGGCTACAAATGAGTTTCATGGTAATTTGAGTTACCAACCAAAACAAAAAGAAAAAATAAATAAGAAAAAAATCAAACCGACTTCCAAAAAAAATACACTACAAAGCGAAAAATAACTTTCTTTTCCGAAGTAAGTCAAAAACAAATCATTTTTATTATTTGTTTTTTATATTAAGGGCGCGGCGAACAAAGCTCGCAAATGCAATTCGAGCCGAGTGAAAAATTCATTCGGAGTATTGCTATCTCGGTTTGCACGCACACGCGGCGCGCCGTGCGTAGCCGTGTGTGTGTGTGTGTGAGCAGATAGATATCGCTACCTAATCATCCTATAGACTCGAAATCCGGCCGACGCGAACGGCGCCCGCGTTCTTTTTAACCGACTTCCCAAAAAGGAGGAGGTTCTATGTTCAACATTGTTTTTTTTTTTTTTTGTTTCACTTCACCGATATCTCCGTCAATTGTGGACCGATTTTGAAAATTCTTTTTTTGTTTGAAAGAGTTTGTTTCGAAAGTGGTCCCATTTTAATTTGGTGAAGATCTGATGAAGAACTTCGGAGATATACAACAGAACTCTTCAATAAATATTGGTAAATCTCTCGGGATTGCTGCAATCGCATGTCTGTTTATTGTTTATACCATTTCATAACATAACATCACGCCAGTACGCTCTTAAGGGGTACGCAGATCTCTCATTACACCGGTTATGTTCAAGTTTAATGAAATCTAGGCTTTGGCGTTAAAGTTACCTTATTATGTCTATTAGGTAGGTACAACTAAAAAGTGAAAAATAAAAAAACTTTTTTGCAAAAAAATACAACCGACTTCCAAATACAAAACTACAAAGAGTAAAATAACTTTATTTTTTGAAGTCGGTGTCCATAACGCAAAAAATGGTACCTACGGAAGACACCGACTTCAAAAAATAAAGTTATTTTACTCTTTGTAGTTTTGTATTTGGAAGTCGGTTGTATTTTTTTGCAAAAATGTTTTTTTATGTCTTATTTATGTAGGTATTTCTTTAAGAAACCTCAAACATGTGTTGTTATAATATATAATGAATGCAAGTATTACATATGCCTATTTACGCATAAGTAGGAATAGATAAATAACAGCGCTCTGAGCTAAGAATATTTAAAAAAAACCGGCCAAGTGCGAGTCGTACTCGCGCACGAAGGGTTCCGTACCATTATAGCAAAAAACGGCAAAAACAAATCACGTTTGTCGTATGGGAGCCCCACTTAAATATTGATTTTACCATGTTTTTAGTATTTGTTGTTACAGCGGCAAAAGAAATACATAATCTATGAAAATTTCAAAGGTCTAGCTATCACAGTTCGTGAGATACAGCCTGGTGACAGACAGACAGACAGACGGACCGCGGAGTCTTAGTAATAGGGTCCCGTTTTTACCCTTTGGGTACAGAACCCTAAAAACAAGGATTTTGAATAAACATTTGTTTTGTTATGCTGTTTAAAAAATATAAATTTAAACTTGATAAAGTCGTGTCACCATAAGTATATTATCGACTGAGCGAAAAACAAAAAATACAATAATGGTAATCAGAAAACATAGTGTCAAAGATCCACACTAAACACGCTTATTTTCTTACTTTTATTCAGTGTTTCTTTCTGAAAATTGATAGCATAAGGCGTTTTATACATGATCGTCGTGGCTCTGTAAATATTTTGCAGTTTATTATGTAGTCGATTAGCTAGCCAGTTATAAAAGTTTATTGGAACACCCCAGAGTAAGGCTCACTGAAGTCCAGATAAAAATCCCAGAATAATTAAATAAACTAGAACGAATTTGTCTTTTTAGTTTTAGTTTTTTGTCAAAGGAATTTTACAAAAAAGTCTAGCAAAAATTGGACCGAGGGCATAAAGCCGCACTTGTGCATAGGGATGCCAGATGTCCGGTTTTCGACCGGACAATCCGTTTTTCTTTATACTTGTCCGGTCACAAAATTCTTGGTAAACCGGACAATAGATTGTCCGGTAATAAAATAATCGTTCATTATTTCTAGTGAACAGCACGAGCGTTTCGTAGGAACGCGACACGCCGCCGCATGTCGCCGCCCGCGCTACCCCCCTTCGCCTCCCGCCCACCCGTGTCCTCCACGTACGGCGTATCTCACTCAGTCAGTCACTAGTTTAAAGTGAGAAGAGCCGCGCTCGCTCCCAATAAAATATCGACGCTATTGTTACAACAAATATTTCCTGTTTTGCTGTTTTATTTGTGTTGTGTGTGGTTGGTTTTTATAATAATATGGATGACGAGGAAGCATCGACCAGTGCTGTAACTCCACCGAAGAAAGTGAGAAGAACTTGCTACTACAATGTTGACTGGGAATCGCGATTTTCTTGGTTAAATAAATATGACGAAGACAACACAAAGGGCTACTGCAAATTGTGTAAAACTACGTTCACAGTGGCTTATGAAGGCGTGAAAGCATTAACACAGCACGCCACGTCAAAGAAGCATAAAGATTCTGTAAGTGCAGCAGCCATGTCTCAGCGAATGAATTCTTTCTTTACTCCAAAAGGCAGCGCGCAAAGTGAAAAAGTTAGCATTGCCGAATTGGCTGAAGTTTATCATAGTATCAAACACCACATTTCATATGTTGCTCAAGATTGCTCATTAAAAGTATTAAAGCAAGTTATTACCGATTCAGAAATCGTGAAACAAATGACTGGAGGACGTACTGAATGTACTGCTTTGATAAACCAAGTTTTATATCCATATTCAATGGAACTTGTGCAAGAGGATTTAAAGAATGAAGTTCTGTTCTCCATTGCTACCGATGCTTCTAATAAAGGAAACAGAAAATTCTTTCCAGTTGCGATTCAATATTTTTCACCAAAAGACGGTATTTGTCATAAAATTTTAGACTTTTACGAGGACTCGTTCGAAGATTCAAGATCTATTAAAGAAAAATTATGTCAAGTGTTGGTAAATTCACAGCTACCATGGAGTAGAGTAACAGCATATGGAGCGGACAATGCCTCTGTTAATTTCGGAGTTAATAATTCCGTTTTTCAAAAGATAAAGTCTGAAGAAAATGATGAAATAATAGCCGCTCACTGCAATGATCACATATTTCATAACTGCGCAAAAAATGCTTTGAAAGTAATGCCTGTTGATGTCGAAAATATAGTAATGAAAGTATTTGCAGAATTTTCTTGTTCTGCAAAGAAACGAGAAGAGTTGAAGGAATGCTTTGAATTCTTCGAGAGCCAATACAAAGATGTAATACGTCACGTACCTACAAGGTGGCTCAGCTTATTTAAAGCTCTCGATAGGATGCTTTCGTCATGGGGACCATTGAAAAAATACTTCTCAGAGCAAGGTTCTGACAACTGCCCAAGGGCTCTTTGGGCTATCTTATCAGATCAAGAAGACCAAATTACAAGTGAGACCAACCCCTCTTACAGTGAATTATATTTGTATTTTACTCATAATTTTATGGCTTCTTTTCAAGAAATTTTGCTGCTGTTAGAAAAACATACCACAGCAGCATATAATCTGCATAACATAATGGTGAAATTCCGGGACACTATTACAAAGAAAATAAGTGACAACCATTTCGGAATGAAGGTGCATATGGCATTAAGAAAAGGCTATCTTTCAGATGGTCAAATAAAAGAATTTACAACAAATGCTCTAAGTGTTTAGTTTTACCAAAGAGCATTAGCTTATATAGAGAAGTGGTATCCCTTCGAGAATAACAATTTTAAGGCTTTTAGTTGTTTAGATATCGAAGCCGGAAGACTGCCTACGTTGGATCAATTGATTGAGTTGTGGTCAATATCTCCATGGAAGCAGCAAACTCCTCCTGAAAGCATTTACGAAGAACTAGATGCACTCCAAAGTGTTTTCTCTTCACTTGAAGGGAATTCGCTTATTATGTGGTGCAATTTTTTTAACAACGAAGCAGCGCCAAATTTACTGAAAATCGTACAGTATGTGTGTAGTATTCCCATATCTAATGCTTTTGTGGAACGAATCTTCAGCGTCATGGGAAATGTATGGACCGATGAAAGAAATCGTCTCGCCGTACAAACTGTAAAAAGTGAATTGTGCGTTTTCTTTAATATTAATGTTAGTTGCACTGAATTTAAAGAGGCCATCTCAGGGAATAAGACTTTATTAAAAGCAGTCGGGTCGAGTTCTAAATATATAAAAAAATAGAATGGCTGTAGTTTAATAAGTAAGTTTCCAGTACACAAAGTACATTTATCTATTAAGAAATAAAAAAAGTAAAAACTTGTCCGGTTTTTCTTTGAACTCATCTGGCATCCCTACTTGTGCAGGCAAGTCCAATCGCATGGTCACCCTACCCTGTGTGAGCCCAACTGGCCGAACTAACGTCACAGTAAGTAAAGAGGAGCAATGTAGGTAAGTCTTAGCGGTGTCCTTGAGATAATTACCTACGCCCGCTTTGTCTCATGACATGAATAAACAAACGAAAAAAACAAAGCTTCGTAAGTTGATGAATAGGTAGGTAGATACCTACCGGTAGGTAAATACTAATTTATACAAAACTAGTTGTCCCCGCGGCTTCGCTCCCGTCACCTGGCTACCTAACCTAATCTACCTACCTACCTACCCTATCTAGCTACCTACTCTACACTACATACATGATTGTACGCAACGCACGCAACGGAAGCTCTCAAAAAGAAATATTTTTGGCGGTTGTAGCGTGATGTCTCTTTAGCTTAACCTTTTGAGCGCCAAGCGGTACCGAATGCGATGTGTCCCCCAGCGCCAAGCTATAAATATATAACGAATATATAGTCAAAAGTAGTGATGTGGGTAATTATAGTATCGATAAATGTTACTCACATGTTTTTTTTATATAAATGTACCAGAAAAATAGATATAATGACGTATTTCGATAAAACAATAAATAAAATAATGACGTATTTCGATAAAACAATAAATAAAATAATGACTCATTTCGATACCTTGTTTTATTAACAATAGTTGTGATAAGAAAAAGCAGAATACACTATAGATAATGACCAAACAGATACATAACTCAATTTAGCCATACAAAGTTGGCTACATCCCTATTGTCTTTTGGCGTCATCCAGTAGTCTTCTAATCAAGACCGTGGCGCCCGGAGCACGTAAAATTTCAATTTTTATAGGGATGTGTATGTTCAATTTTCCTTTTTTTTTCGTGTGTCGATGTTTGTGTTTATGCTAAACACATATTAATATTATTATCATCGATTTTGCTTGGCCACGTTACGCGATTCGTTTCTGGATTCGGCGTATCGCATTCAAAGCAAGAACGCAATTTTTGGTATGTTCTGTATTCTGAGATATCATACTAATTTCGAATGTAGGTACCTACTTACGCCAATCTAATGAGGTTATTAAACGAAAATATTTTGTTTAATTTTTCTTACCGTTAAGTAATTTACACTACACTCAAAATCTTCGTCTGATGTACTCTCGTATTTATCGGATTCAGCTTCCTAATCCACACCTTGTACGATTTTAAAAGTTCTTCAGAACGTAATTCATTAGCTTCACATTTTTTTTTATCGATAACGATCCATAACAGCGCTGCACTATCTCAAACTGACCTTGATGCACTTACGTCTATGACGTCACAGGTTGTCTTCTATTGATGTCCATGAAGCACGAGGCACCGATATCTATTAGTTTCGTAGTGGCGGGATCTTTTAATATCGATATCAGTATTACGTTCATTCTCCATAAGGATCGCATTTATTTCAAAACTCAACATTTTGATTCGAAATAAAAGTGTTTTTTTAAACTTTTGTGTATATCGACACTTTAGAAACTTAATCAAGTAACCACAGCACGTCGTCGGCGCCGTAGTCTTTATAGGCGTCTTCCTATAAAGACTACGGCGCCTGGGACACGGCAAAAATTTTGGCTGGTATTATTTTTCTGTTTTTTATATAAACAAAGACCACTATTGAAATAAAACATTAAGTTTAGGGTTTTAGGCAATAGTAGCAATACGCATTGCATTTGTTCATGTATTTTAATGTAATAACCGATAAGATTATAATTATATTGTCTTCTAATAAAGACGTGGCGTGGGGGGCACGGAAACGGTTGTCTTCTATAGAAGACCGTGGCGCTCAAAAGGTTAAAGCCTTCCTCAATAAATGGACACAAAAATAATTTTTCAATTCCAACCAGTAGTTCCTGAGATTAGCGCGTTCAAACAAACAAACTCTTCAGCTTTATAATATTAGTATAGATATACTAAGGTACGTATTAATTTAACTTATTGTATTATGTCATTGGGAAATAGGTACTTCCTGTGAGAAACATCCCAACGTTCGGAGACCATGTCGGCAACCGAACCATATAGTAAATAATGTTACGAGCTGGGGTTCAGGGATAAATTAATTAAACAGCAGACTTCAATTAATCACTGTTTATTACAAAAACACTTCTTAAACAATTCTATTACTTCGCACTATTTTCCGCTTTGATCGCTCTGTATCGCTTCTCAAACGAAACTGACTCACGACGAACCCAACCGCTCTTTATATAGCACGGAAGAAGTTTCTGGAACGTTCCATACTGTTCTAGATAATTCAAGAAACTTCCAGAACAATCGACTTTCGAACTCATTGTTCCCGAAGCGACTAGAAACATCCAGAATGTTCGGTTCGAACCTTCTGGAAAATTCCATTCGACACGAGCTTTCGAGAACATTAGTTCCGCTATTCAATACTAGATGGCGCCACTAGTTACTACCTAGTTCTTCCTCTCGTTACTAGATGGCGTTGGCCTATCTTGTAACATTGCCTCCCTCTTAGACATGCTCGTCCCGAGCATTGTTAGACCCATGATAACGGGCTAACCGATCCACATGAACGACCTTTGATGCACCTCGGGGTCCCTTTTAAATTCGGTAGGTGACGTCATTGATCTTGGTAACTACGCGATAAGGTCCATCCCATTTTGCTTGTAATTTAGGCGATTTTCCTTTGCTCCGTGCCGGGTTATGTAACCATACAAGAGATCCTTCATCGAAGCCCTTATTGTTCGCTTTCCGATCGTAGCGGGTCTTCATCCTCTCAGACATCTGTTGACCAGTCTGTCTCATATTCTCATATACATCATCCATCCTGTTTCGTAGCTCATTCGCATAATCTGTTACATTGCGTGGAGAGTCAGGCGGGATACCGGTGATTAGATCTGCAGGTAATCGTAGTTCTCTGCCGAAATTAGCAAAAGCTGGCGTTACCGTTGTAGTTTCATGAACAGCACTGCGATATGCCATGAGATATGGTTGAATGTGTTTGTCCCAATCCTTCTGTCTGTTTTCCACAACCTTTGCAAGATATCTCTCTAGTGACTGGTTGAATCGTTCAACCATCCCGTCTGATTGCGGATGATAAGCAGTAGTTCTGGTTTTGTGAGCACCCATCACACGACACGTCTCCTTGAACACTTCTGACTCGAAGTTCCGGCCTTGGTCACTGTGGATTTCCAAGGGTACCCCGAACCGACAAAACACTTCGTGAACTAACTTATCAGCCACCGTAGAGGCTTCTTGATTCGGGATTGCAAACACTTCCGGCCATTTTGTGAAGTAGTCCATGACGACCAAAAAGTACTTGTTCCCGCTTTGGCTTTCTGGAAATGGTCCAGCAACATCTAATGCTATACGTTCCCACGGTGCACCAACATTGTAAACCTTTAGTGCCCCTCTGCTACGAGTTTGTGGTCCTTTCACAGCCGCACAACTTGTGCATTTGCGGCACCATTCCTCAACGTCCTCTCGACAATGGATCCAGTAAAATCGTTCTCGGATCTTGATTAAAGTCCTCTTAACTCCCATGTGACCCCCTGAACATCCATTGTGGTAAAGCTGTAGGATCTCCGGCACCTTAACTTTAGGTACGACCATTTGTAGATGACACTGGTCACCGCGAGCGTTCTCCCATTTCCTGCACAGAACTCCATCCTGGATAACCAAGCTTTCCCACTGTGCCCAATAACTCTTGGTGATGGAACTGGTTGCTGCGACATCACTCCAGTGAGGCCTAGGAGCACCTGATTTCTTCCATTCAAGAATCGGTTTTAGGTCTTTGTCTTCTTGTTGAGCACTCTGCAAGGTTTCCTTCCACTCTTCGCTAAGATCCGTCCCCAAGACCCGCACTACCGCTACCTGCTTAGCTTCTTGTCTCGCACAATGTTTACATTGGTCTGGACACGGTCTTCGCGAGAGAGCATCAGCATTACCGTGCGACGTGCCGCTACGATGTTGAATTACGAAATCAAACTCTTGCAGTAACTCAATCCATCTTGCTACCTGTCCTTCTGGGTTCTTAAATTGCAGGAGCCATTTCAAAGCAGCGTGGTCCGTTCGCAGGAGAAATTTCCGCCCCAACAAATATTTATTGAAATGCTGCAATGGTTTTACTACAGCTAGAAGCTCCCTTCGAGTGACACAATAGTTCCTCTCAGGTTTGGATAAGGCTTTACTGAAATACGCAATTACAACCTCATGATCTCCTTTTCGTTGAGACAATACCCCGCCGATTCCAGTGTTGCTGGCATCTGTGTCAACTATGAATTCATTTTCGTTGTCAGGATAGCCTAGGATGGGTGCATTGCACAGATGTTCCTTTAGCTTCTGAAATGCGAGGTCACAGCTCTCATTCCAGCAGAACTGTATCTTGTCTTCAGTTAGCTTATGAAGAGGTCGGGCAATGTCAGCAAAGCTCTTCACAAACCGCCGATAGTAGGAGCACAAACCGAGAAATGCCCTGACTTGCGTTTTGTTCTCCGGAACTGGCCAATCCTTGACGGCAACGAGCTTATCCGGGTCCGTTTGAATACCTTCTTCGGAAACCACGTTTCCTAAAAAGTTCACTTGCCGCCTGAACAACGCGCACTTCTTTGGACTTAGCTTTAGATTGGCTCCTCGTATCTTTGACAGCACACGTTCTAAATTGCGGAGGTGATCTTCAAACGTCCGTCCCACGATTATAATGTCATCCAAGTAGACTAGGCAGGCGTCACCAATCAGCCCAGTAAGTACCCGTTCCATCAATCTCTCAAAGGTGGCAGGCGCATTACACAGTCCAAATGGCATAACGTTGAATTGCCACAATCCTGTGCCTGTAGAGAACGCTGTCTTTTCCTTATCTCGAGGGTCTAACTCGACCTGCCAGTAGCCACTCTTTAAGTCTAAGGTGGAAAACCACTTCATTCCCGATAGGGTATCCAGCGTGTCATCGATTCTTGGCAACGGATAACTGTCCTTCTTCGTGATGTCGTTTAGTCGGCGATAGTCTACACAGAAGCGCATGCTGCCGTCCTTCTTTTTTACCAATACTACCGGTGAACACCATGGACTGGATGAAGGTTCAATCACGCCGTCTTTCACCATACCCTTGATCATGTCGTCCACTTCCCGTTCCCGTGTCACTGGAACACGTCTTGGTCGCTGGCGGATTGGTACCTCATTTCCTGTATTTATTCTGTGTTGAACTAACGCAGTCTTCCCTATGTCGGCATCATTTGTCGAGAAAATGTCGGCGAACTTGTTTAACATCTTCTTAGCCTTGTTCTTTTCATCTTCCGACAAGTTATTCCGGCTGTTCTTCAAAAGCAATGACACATCGAATCTTGCACTAACTTTGGTGTTGGTTGTGTGTTCGTGGCATCTACGCATCCAAACCACTCCGTCACAAGTGCCTAATAATGTGCCTTTCTTGAGCACCAGGTCCTGGTCACTTGTGTTGAGTGCGCGTACCGATGAAACACTAGTACCTCTTACCAATGTGCGTGCAATTTTCCATGAAGCATCGTTATCTAAACCTTCTATAAGTACACATCGGTTTTCCTGACCAGAATTTCTCGGTAGACAAACTGGTATGATTGTTTCAGGCCTTGGACGAAGCATAACCTTTTCTAAGCAGTACACTTTTCCCGATGCTGCACCTTCCATGAAGACTTCCTCTGAGCCACACTTTAATACGCCTTGATAAACGTCGATCTCACAGTGATGTTTTCGCATGAAGTCCAAACCCAGAATGCAGTCGTCCACTATGTCGGCCACGATAACATTGTGGCGGTAAACTTTGTTTCCTAACTTCATGTCCACCTCCTTCTCACCTCGGACGGTTATGTGCTGACCGGTGGCTGTTCTCAGATGTACACCTTCATGGTCCCCGAAGAAGTCCCCAAGAAACCGTCTTGCTAGTTGGAAACTGACAACAGTCCGAGAAGCCCCAGTATCCAATGTCAGCTTGCATGGTGTTCTGTTAATTTCGCCCTCGATGATCAGGCTGTTCCCGTCACAGGATTGTGAGATCGAGATCCTTGGGGCTCTTCCATCACCAGCCAGCACCCGCCCCTTAGTCCTGGCATCTACTCGTTTCCCTGCTGCTGTTGCCCAGCAGGGACCTCAGGTGATCCTTCCACTGGCGGCTGCTTACTACCGTAGGGTGGCCTTCGCTTCGGGCAGCTCAATCGGATGTGGCCTCTCTCTCCGCAGCCATAGCATCGGGGTGAAGTCGCAACCTCCCTGATTCGGTGAGTTCGTTCGTCCCGCCGTACTGCCTCCACCTCCAAAGCGTGGGCTAGAGCGTCCTTGAGATCCTTGAAATGACCTAGCCTTACTGCAGCCCTAACCTCCAGGTCGCGGATCCCATCCGTGAACGCCTGTACGAGGTTCCCGTCGATCAGCACAGGTGACGACTGGTAAGCCTTCCGAACCAGCTTTTCCACCTCCAGAGCCCACTGCTGAAGAGTTTCACCAACCCGTTGCGACCGGTCTTTCAGTTGGGCCCGAAACACATGTTCTAGGTGCGCGTCGCCGTATCTAGCTTCTAATGCTTCCAGAAGCTTCTCGAAAGTGACGTCTTTTCCCAGCGCCTCTAACACAGTCAAGGCCTGGTCGCGAAGGCCCAAGGTTAGAGCAGTTAAGGCCTGTTCTTTAGTCCATCCATTCGATTTCATCACGGCCTCAAACTGAATTTTGTAGGCGGACCATGACGAAGAGCCATCAAATGGTGGCACTTTAAAACCACGAGGCGAGGGTGCCACTACCGCAGCTGCCCCGATCCCATCCCCAGACTTGAGGCCACGTATAGACTTCTCCATTTCGACGATGCGGGTCTCATGTTGCTGGATCTGGTCCTTTACCTCTTTCATCTCCTTACCAATGGCTCCGCGAAGGTCCTTAATGACCATGAGCTGCTCCTCCTGACGGCGAGCTTGCTCTTCCTTGTCACGCTGTAGCTGCTCCTCTAAGCGGCGCGCCTGCTCCTCCTGACGGCGAGCCTGCTCCTCCTTGTCACGCTGCAGCTGCTCCTCTAAGCGGCGCGCCTGCTCCTCCTGACGGCGAGCCTGCTCCTCCTTGTCACGCTGCAGCTGCTCCTCTAAGCGGCGCGCCTGCTCCTCTTGACGGCGAGCCTGCTCCTCTTGACGGCGAGCCTGCTCCTCTTGACGGCGAGCCTGCTCTTGCATGAATGCCATAAGGGCGGCTAGGTCAGGCGACGCCGACGATTGAGCTGGTTCCGCTGCAGCAGCGGAGTCTCGATGTCCACTTGATGACGGTGAGGGAGCGTCTCCAAAGCGCCTCTGGTCTACGTCTTGCTGGCGCTGACTCCTGGTGCGCATCCCTTCCGTTTCTTCCTTCGGTAGAACCGGCATAATTTATTCCGCACTTCTGACACCAATTTGTTACGAGCTGGGGTTCAGGGATAAATTAATTAAACAGCAGACTTCAATTGGACCGATTTAAGCAAAAATGTTCCAACCCACAACCTCGACAATTTCGAGTTTTTGTGACCTATGTACTCCAAATAAGGTACATTTTAACATATCAAAGACTCATAACTCTATGTTAATAATTGACGAAAATCCATATAGTCCAACCCACAGCTGAAATATCGAAGACCATTTTTAAAATGAATAAGTGTTTCAAGCTATCAGAAACATTTTTGCATTTTCTTGACCTGTTAATTTTATTTTGCTATAATGATTCAAACTACTTGGAACAATCATGCTTTTTATACAATATGGAAAATATTACAAAACTCATTCTGCTTAAATGTTCCAATAACCTTGAATCATTTTAACTCAATTCCAAATAACATTTGACTACAGAACTATACTGATTCAGGCCACATGCATATATATATTTAAATAAAGAAATACGAAAAATTTAATTCAAAACTATTCACAACCTTTTATATTTAACCATATAAAATTATCATTAGTATCTCGGCGATAAAGTACTTAAATAGAATATTATTTTATACCGGAAACTTTAATTAAGTAGTTATTTATTTACTTAAACCTATTTTTTTTGCAATTTTTTGTATCTAGAATAAAATAATATGTTTTGCATGAATTTTTTTTAGGATATTGTGGTCAAAACTTATTGAAGATCATTTATGCATATTTCTAAATCAACCTTTTTAACTGATCTTAAGTTTTGCAAAACCGATTAAAGTGACGTGGATCGTTTTTGTAAAACTTCAAGCGCAGTGAAAAAATATTGTTAAAGTTTTACAAAAACGATCCACGTCAATTGAATCTTTTTTACAATAATGCTTTGCTGCATAATTTCTTAATTTTAATTGTAACATAAATGAACCTCAAAGCTTGAAACGTTTTTGCAGTTTTGAAATGAAAACCATAGGTATAATACTTTAAATGAATAAACAAAGCGAATCCACTTCGTCAAGTTTTCGCAATAGCAAAATACTTATCTACCTAATATTGTGTAAGTACTATTGTGTTATTGAATATAATCCTAACACTCTAAAAATATTTATCAAAACGAAAAACTGCATTGCAAACATTATTAGGTTGTGGGTAGGTACCTACTTTGCCGCCGCAACTACGACGTATCTGTGCGTGCAGCGGGCGGAGTGGGGAGTGGGTCAGTCGGCTTCGTCATTTCGGATTGATCGTCTATTGAAATGTTGTGTGATTAAATTATTGTTGATAAGTAGTAAAAAATAAGGGAAGTGCAAGTGTAACTAATTTTTCATTGTAAGTAATTGAATTTGTTTAAATTTTGTGTTTTTAAGTAGGTAGGTGATTCGAGTTTTTTAACAAAAGTTTAGTCAAATACCTGGAAATGAATAGAAAAGATTCAATAATGAAAAGTGTTCGTAAAAGAACAGATGCAGGGCGAAAAGAAGGTGATGGTAAGTAAATTTATTATTGTAGATAGGTAGCTAAAATAGTAATAATAATTAATATTTCGCGTTACGTCGCGTTGTGTTTCTGTACCTACTCATATTCATTTCAGGTAATTTTGTTACTTCTGTGAATTTATGTATTGTATTAATATTTTATTATAATAACAAGTGCATGCGGGTGACGTTATCTACATAATATTATTATCTCCGGATGAACTTTTAGGTACATTTGGCCGCTAAATAACCTAACTCTTTGGCTCTTTATGCCCGGCTTGCTACCTATACATTTTTCTCAGAATAAGTTGGTAGGTACCTAGCCCTTTAACCGCCACGTCATAATTCGCGTAGAGTGCATCTAGCGCCAGCAAACTTTAGGTACAATTTTGCATAATGTTGTAATTATCGATAAACAAACTAATGAAATAAATAAAACTTACTCATTTTTAATCAAAGGTTTATTTCTTTATTAAGTAGTAAGTATCACATAAATCAGTCTTCAAACATAGGTTAGGTAATTAGTCTTTGATTTAATAATCATAATTTCTTCATAATTCTTCATAAAAAATTAATATTCAGGAGATGGACACGGGCTAAAAGCCCCTTGATTTTCTGTTATGTCTTCTGCACGAGCATTACGTATTAAACTTATGATGTTCATATACACTTGAGAACGAATTTCGGGTTGAACAGACTCCATTTCAAATGCTATCAGTGCACCAAAATACTCGTTTCGAGGATCTTGCGGTCTTTGATTAAAAAATCTTAATTCAGGTAAATTAAATAGGGCCGTACAATCAATTTCTTTCGATTTCACATAACACGTGTAATATGACTCTGTCTGCGTCGATCCATCGGTGTATTTTTTTTCTCTTTTCATATATGTTTGGTTTGAGAATAGATGGTGATAGCGGAGGAGAATTTTCAGATGCTGACATGATGTACGTCCGTCCACTTCACAAGCCAAATACGAATGACGTAAAAAAATCAAGCCAAATTATTACCGACTGTCATTTTAAGTCGGGACATATTTTTTTAAAATTTATCGATAAAATTTATGATTAAATTAAAACTCTTTTTGTTTATGGTATATTTTAAAGCATGGAACGATGCATAGTGTTACTTGGCAAATTTCGCACATAAAGCGAGACTCTCTCCGACGTCTTTCATGTAATTTTGTATGTTGGCATACAAAACAAGGTCTTGATTTTTTGCCTTTTGTATATTCTGGCATATGGTCAGCAAGATTTTGTGCTGCTAATCGTAGTGCACTTGTGGATCGAGAAGTGGTCGGTATAGAGTATTCCAACTCGGGCGCTTTATATTTTTCTATTAACTGCCTAATAACTCCTAATTGAAAATCGGCCAAGCTTGTATTTGTATGAAATATTTTAAAGAAGGCATGAGCATTGAGCATACATAGATCAATTAGATGCAGACCGAGCTTTTTATGCCATATTTTAGATTTTCTTATACATTGAACTGAATGTAACAACATGTCTGTATTATCAACTATCCCTTTTTTTTTATTGTAATCTATAATTATTTCCGGTTTCATTACAGGCAGCCCGGTTTGTCTATTGTATTTATTTGTAGGTCCAAACTCAGCCGTGTGACATGTAGAGAGCATATAAATGTCTCTTTTATCTTTATACTTCAGAGCCATCAGAGGTTTGTTGTACAGTGCGTGAATTTCTCCTTTTTTTAATGGTTTAAAATTTCCTGCACCAACTTTCTTAAGTCGATTGAGCCGCACCGTGCCACATGCATATGTTTTTCGATTGTGTAAGTATTGATACAGTTTAGGACTACTGTACCAGTTGTCTGCATAAATTCGTCTGTTTTCATCGGTTAAGCCTTCTAAAAGAGTCGTAACCACGGCTCCGGTGATTCCTAAATTATTGGGATCGTCTATTTCAGTTCGTGATCCACAGTAAATTATAAAATCAATAATAAATTTAGTCTTAACATCACATATTATAAATAGCTTAATACCAAAACGGTTTCTTTTATTTGGTATATATTGCTTAATTGAAATGTAACCTTTAAAAGGCATTATACTTTCGTCAATGCATAAGTCTCGATATGGCGTAAGAGAACTCCTGAAACTGTTTTTGATGTGTTGCAGCAGAGGTAGTATGTCTTTTAGAACGTGGGCAGAGTCCGTGCCTGGTAAAGCAAAACTAAGTAAACCTAGTATAGTAGTATACCTGTTTCTAGACATTGTCTTGGAAAATATGGGAGATTGTAGTAAGGGGTCCGTTGCCCAGTGTTCCTCTATAGTCAGGTGTTTGTTTCGTGTAAATAAGAATGTAACAGCCAAGAATACATACATTTCTGCAACAGAAATTTCTCGCCAATTCTGTAGCCTCGAAAAAACTCTTATATCACAGCGACGTATAAATTTTTGATGTTGAGCATTAGTGAATTCTACTATTTTTAATATATTTTTTTTTTATTTTTAATATATTTTTTTTTTACTATTTTTAATTTTTTCGCTTATTTAAAATATGACTTTAGTTGACCTTGAGCCGTACGTAAAATTAAGGCGACGGCGTTCGCGGATCGCCTGCACTAGTGACGTTCTGGAATAAGTCGGTAATTTTTATTTCATTGTTGATTTCTGCTGATGCTTGGGTTTTTTATAAATAATAAAATCGTTAATAAACTATGAAATTAGAATATGTAAATATTTAGTTGATAGTTTGATAAAAAACAAGATGTTTTTTAATAATTTAGCATCAGGAACTTCATATGTGGTACAACACTAGTCTGCGTGAAATCACGGGTTTGGCGAAGTAGGTTGATATTAAAGGTGTGTCCAAACATAAAGCGGCATTCGAGCGCGGCTGCCGCGCGCGGCTTGCCGCGCTATGATTGGACGATTGCCGCGCGCGGCAGCCGCGAGCTACCTGCCGCGCGCGACGATCGCCGCGAACGGTGTTAGTGTTGGTTCGCCAGTGGTTGTGTGTGGACGGACGTATTTTATCAAATAAAATGGATAATGAAACAGCAATTCGTCTTATTGAAATTTATGGCTCCCATAGTCCATTATGGGACACTAGACGTAAAGAATATCACAATAATAATGTGAGAGAAGATCTATGGGATGAAATAGCAAAAACATTCGTACAACCAAAAGCAGCTTTAAAATTGAAAATGAAAAGTCTTTTGAGTTCTTATAGAAGGGAGAGAAACAGAGAAAAAACAAGTAATGTCACCGGTTGTGGTAAGTTTAATCTTATTACATTTTATAACAGTAGGTACTTATTAATAAATCTCTGGCTGTTTACATTTTCACTATACTAATTCTTAATTATCTCTAAACGCGTGGACCGAGTTACATGATTCAAACTGATAAAATGGTTTTAGACCTAGACCTTTTATTTGACACCATAATCGTTAAGATATCTCAACAAACAAAAAATCTAATTTTCAAGTTACCCTCGCGATTATCCAACATGTATGAAATGCGTAATTCAATTCTTTAATAAGACACAAAATCAGCTTATGTTTTAGTTGTTATAATGTTCTTTTTTCTGTTGCAGGTAGAAACAAGGCCTATAAATCTAAATGGTTTGCTTATGAAGCATTTAGTTTTTTACATGACAGGAATAACCCTATTGATGCAGTGGTAAGTACCTATTTCTTTTATATTTTTATTAGACTATAGCTTTCCGCCAGCGGCTTCGCCCGCGTGGTCTGGTTGTTTTTTATAAATTATAACCTAATGTTACTCAGTGAAGATGTAGCTTTGTAATAGTAAAAAAAAATCAAAATCGGTCCAGTAGTTTTTGAGTTAAATCGTAACAAACAAAAAAATCTTTCCTCTTTTTAATATTACTTTAGATGTAACGGCCATATTATACATACAGCCCGCATACTGCAAAATCTATGAGATCAAATAATGCTAAGGGGCTGTTTATTAATTTTGGCCATTTTTAACCTAAGGTTATGCAATTATTTAATATCTTTCTTGCCAATCAATTGATCCGTTTGTCATAAAATATCTTGACAAAAAAATACGAATATCAGAAGGAGTGGTAATAAATTGATTTGGAGTAAAGGTAGCTGTTTCAATCGTCGAATCATTTGTTTTTTTTAATAAAGAGTCTCTGCGAAGAAAGTTATGCAAGTGAACAGTAGCTAGAACTATGGTTTTGGCTGATTTTGGGCTTAAAATCATTGTACTTCTCAATACTCTAAATTTTGCCGACATGATTCCAAAAGCATTTTCTACTACTCGGCGTGCTCTTGATAGTCTATAGTTGAAAATCCTTTCTTTTGACCCTTTTGGATGAATTCCTGCAAATGGTGTCATCAAATGTGTGCTTAATGCAAAAGCTTGATCTCCTAATATTACATATGGTATTTTAGTTATGTAGGGTATTTGTAAAATTTCTGGCGCTGGTACATTAAGTTGATTATTTTCTACCTTTCGATACAATTCGGAATGTTTATAAACTCCTCCATCTGAAATTCGACCTTGGCTTCCTATGTTAACATACATAAAATTGTAGTTTGCGTCTACTAATGCTAATAGCACGATACTAAAGAACTTTTTATAATTAAAATATTCAGTGCCGCTACGAAAAGGAGCTTGAATAGTTATGTGTTTTCCATCTAACGCCCCAATAGTGTGCGGAAAATTCCATTTTTCCTCGAAGTCTTTAGATACTGCTTTCCAATCTTGCTCTGACACTGGTAGCTGAAAAAAAAATTAAAAACGTTTTATTTATTTTGTTTCAGGATTGTGGCTCACCCTCAGAGCCGGGTAATACAGAACAAGCTATTCCGGTACAAGGCATTTCAGAACAAGGCACTTCAGAACCAGGAACTTCGGAACCAGGAACTTCGGAACAAGGCACTCGAGACCAAGATACAAATACCAAGAAGCCAAGAAAAGAAATGCCCGCTAACAAGAGGACATAATTATCAAGAGTCAGAGTATGATGCTGAAAATCAAATGATAGAAGAAGCATTAGAAGTAATGCGAAAACAAAATGACAGTAGTAATGATCCTTACGTTGCTTTTGGCATGCACATAGCAGCCGAACTAAGAAAATATGATGCCACTATGTTTACGAGAGTCAAACATTCAATAAATACTATACTATACGAAGCTGATATGGAGCTCCTCAATCAATCATCAACACAAGAATATAACGCTGAAAACAGACGAGGATATTTCACTTCACAGTTTACCGATCTTGACTCATCATCTTCTAGTAACATGGGTACTGGCCTTACACAATTGATTCGCGATTTAGACACGGAAGTAGATTAATATTGTGAATTAGTTGAGAACAACTGTGATTGACGTATGATGATTGTGTTGTATTTAATTACTACTTAATTATGAAAATAAATAAATTAAAAATATAAATTAAAAATCTGTAGTTTAAAATATTTCACCAAATAATAAAAATAATATAAGTAATAAAGTTCATAATAATTTACCTGTACCATGTCCTTAAGAGCTCTCACTATGGCATCGCACACTTCTGGAATTATTGTTGATATTGTTTGCTTTGATACGTGAAACGTGTATTGTAGGCTGGAATAGGAGTCTCCTGTAGCCAAATAACGTAACGTTATTGCAAGTCTCTCCTTCGACGTTATTGCCGTTCGCCAGTGAGTATCCATTTTTTTAATAAATGGTTCTACCAATGTATGTATGTGTTCGAATTCTTCCAAAGATAATCTTAAAAACTGTGGCGTTCGGTAGTTGATTTCGTAATAGATCCCTTCCAGATTCTTTGTCCTTTGTTGAAAGAGTGGTCGCATCCAACACTGCCTTTTTTTAATACACTTTCTTTTATTCCTTCTTCTACGTAATTTACGAATAATAAGCACCGCAACAACACACGCGGCCGCTTTCATTGTAGTTTGAATACGAAATAAAGAGCGCGGCGTGTCTCGGACATGCCGCGCATCACTGCCGCGCAGAAGGTTTAAACTAGGCGCGCGGCAAATTTGTGTCCCGCGAATGCCGCGCGTAGCTGCCGCGCACCTTGCACGCCGTGTTTGGACACACCTTTAGACGTATCGCGAACCGAGAATCATTAGTTATTTCATTGAATTAGCTAAAATATGTATCTAGTACTGTTAGAAATAAAGTAATAACACGAAATATACTAAGATTTAGTAAGTAAATTCAACATTTATTTAACATTTTTCAAATGACAGGACTTTTACGCAATATTCCGTCTTGGCGAGTGAGGTAATATGCTAACAACACGTAATATTAAGGTGATGGCGGTTAAAGGGCTAGAAAGAATGAAGCTAACCTACTTACTATCTAACTACAGTCGACCGTACCTACTTACTTACTTTTCACCTATTTGCTTTTTTCTTGTTTTGCCAGAAAAAGAAGATTACGGTTCCACAAAGAAATGTAAAAGGAGTGATAACATTTTAAGGATGGTTCAGAAAGACTATTGCAATAACAACACTCGTCAAATGACTCAAACTAAGCTAGGTAAGGACACATATAAATACTAGGTACATACTTATTTCCACATTTCATTTTGCAGTGCTCTTTAGCAAAAAAATAAAAAATAACAATATACTTATTTAAAATAGGTAGAACGTAAAGAGTGAACTACTTATCAGAGAAATGAAATGAAATGGTTTATGAAATGAAATGAAATGGTTTATGAAATGACATGATAGGGATACTAAGGTACGGCTCTTTATCGTTTCAGATGACGAAAATCATCAATCTTGTACGTCATCGCCAATAAGAGAAATGTCTCCAGAAACGGAAAAGTTGTTTAACATTTTGGCAAATGAGATGGGTGAAGAAATTTGTGATGAAAGTTTTGTTGAACGTTGCCCTGAAAATCCACTTCAGGAGATTGGTAGTATTAAAGATAGTTCACCAAAATATAATAAACAATACTCTTCTCGAACTAGAGATTTGAATATTAAACCCATACATTTTAATGAAAGCCAAACATATGTAGAGGCAAGCGACAGTAATGATGAGGAAACGGTATGCACTTTTAAGCCAAAAGATGTTATAAACTCTGTTTTGGGGTCAGAATGCACAGAAGTTCAGCGCATTGACAACACTCAAGGTCAACAAGAAACATATATCGAGGAAAGTGATGACGAAGAGTTAGACTCTTGTTTACAGCCTGATTGTACTAACGAAGTACGTAACTTGAAAGATCGGGAAACATCTTTTATTTTAGAGAGTGATAATGATGAAAACAAATCGCTTATCAATGTTAGCCAAATGGCTTCTGGTGAAGTTTTCCAAAAAACAATATCAAACGGTAACAATCTTATCATATTATAATACTAGGAAACTAACATTTTTATTAGCAAGTTCAAAGTACCTACAAATTATTATCTTTTAACTTTATTGTAAATCTTTCAGATAGTGATGACGTTACTAGTCCCGTTACTAGTCCAACGATACTTTCCAATTTGTCAATTCCTCCACCTTCATATTCACCGTTGACTCCATGGTTATTAAAGCATATGCACACTGGATTAAATAACATAGTTGAAGAACCATCACCACAGAGTTTAGAAGATAATGATACACTATATCGCACACCTAGATCTAAAGAGAGCTAACTCAAAAATCTCAATTTTTGAGGTATGCATACCATCGAATTCCTTAACTCACTACCTAGCGGCCAACAAAACAGATTCAAAAATAGTTCCAGTACTCAACGCTAGATAGCGCCGAAAGCCCTTTTTGTTGAACGAGCGAGCCGCGCTCCTCCCCCACCAAAACAGGGACATCGCTAGTTGCAGCCAGAATGTCATGCAGAATGCACGTATCTGTCGTAAACAAATTAGAGTCATTTTGAGTTGATTCCGTGTTGTTGAGTTAACCACGACATTGTAATAACTTTATTTCGAGTTGTCGCCGTTTTGTGTAGTTAGTGCTGAGTAAATTAAAGTAACATTTTGAGTTGAACCAGTGTTGATGGTGAGGTGAGTAAAGTTTCTGTTTTTATTTAGACTTGTTACCGTGTTGAAGAAAAAATTTTGAATTTTTAGTTGAGTCTGTTTTGTTGACTCATTGTTTAAACTCTTATAATTCTTTAAAAAACAAATGAAATTGAACTTTTTTGCTAGTGGCGATTGCAGTTTTTCCATCTTAATTCTAGTTTATTTTCGTCCTAGAACTACACAGCTTATTGTGTTTTTACAGAACAGTTTTTAAGTTAGAGCTGTTTAGATGGACTCCGGTACGCCACATCAAGTTTCATTACATTGAAGCTCATGAAATCGAACACGTTTCACCGATGGCTTATTATCTTTCAGTTAGTGATATTTACATTTTGTATTTCAGAAAAAGAATGAATCGTGGACGATTTTTAGTAAATATGGTTGAAGAAAGGGACAAAGAAAACATCAGCCCTAGCATACTGACTCAATATGAAAATACGCAACCAGATACTACTCCAATAGAACAGGAGTTTGAACAAATACCACAGAAGGAGATGGTACTTATAAACAGACCACAAATAGGAAATAACCACAAAATGTCATTAAGCGATGAAGACTCATCTACAGAACCTCATGCCCCCATATCCGTGGTTGATAAATCTATTCCGAGCACGTCTAAACAACAACAGCCTGGTACATCAAATTATTACATTTCACCAATCCGAAGTGACGAAAGTGACTTTGACAACTCAGATGAGGATCCCAATTTCCGATTAACTCATAAAAGTAAGACTCCAGCTAAGGTTGTGCCTTCTAGTTCATCGTCTTCGTCGAGCACCAGCAGTAGCAGCACTGAGAGTTCATCAACTTCTAGTAGCTCGTCGGACTCCGAAGATAATAGTGCAAATGTTCAACATCAACCTCAAGATGCTGTGGTTGCTGAAATTAATGCGCAAGAGCGCGAGATAGAAGAAAAAAAGGGTAAAAAGAGAGTACGTAAACCAACGATGTGGAAATCGAAAGTTGCAAAAGTGCTGAGAAATTCTGGTAAAGCGTACCAGTCTTTGTCCAAATCGAAGATGCAAATGCCAGAGAGAAAAGTTGGACCCCCCTGTGGAGAAAAATGTCGACTGAAATGTAAAGACAAGATCGATGCAATAACAAGGCTGCAGATTTTTGATGCATTTTGGGGACTTGGCAATCTTGAAAGGCAGAGAGAATTTGTAGTGCGACACTCCCAAAAAATAAAGCCCAAATATCGATACTCAAGCACACAAGATTTTAGAGCTCTTAATACCGCCTTTTATTTTGAGGTTGATGGATCCAAAATTAGGGTATGCAAACCGTTTTTCAAATCCACTCTTGACTTGAGTAATAAAGCGATACAAACAGCACTTTCGAAGAAGTCGGAATCAGGAGTCATACAAGCTGATTTGAGAGGAAAACACGGCAATCAACCAACTATTGATCCACAAATTAAACAGAGCGTTATAGATTTTATAAATTCTATTCCAAGGATTGAATCTCACTATTTGAGAGCTCAAACGACTAGGGAGTTTATTCCAAGTGACAAATCATTGGCCGATATATACAGAGATTATAAACAACTGCGTGAAAAAGATGGTTTAACTTTTGCTACGTCTTCCACATTCAACAGAATATTCAACACCGAATTCAACATTTCTTTTTTCGTACCGAAAAAAGATCAGTGTGATCTGTGCGAAAGGTACAAGAACTCAGACGTAGAAGAAAAACGCAAGTTAAGCCAAGAATATGAACAGCATCAGAAAGAAAAATCTTTGGCAAGATCTGAAAAAGAAAATGACAAAAATAAGACCGATGGTACTATCGTAGCAGTTTACGACTTGCAGGCAGTATTGCAGATTCCAAAGGGACAAATATCCCTATTTTTTTATAAATCCAGAATCAACTGCCTCAATTTTACCATCAGCGATTTAAAGTTAAAAGAAGTGGTGTGCTTCTTTTGGGATGAAACCCAAGGAAAGAGAGGACCTGTAGAAATTGGCAGCTGTATACTCGACTACGTTAAAGCTCAGGTTGACCAATATCCTAATAAAGAAATTGACATAATTTTCTACTCGGACAATTGTGGCGGTCAACAAAAAAATAAGTTTTTGCTGTCTGTCTACGCCTACGCTGTAAACAAGTTAAGAGTCAAGACAATTACTCACAAGTTTTTAATACGTGGACACTCTCAAAATGAAGGTGACAATGTTCATAGTGTCATAGAAAAGCAAATTAAAAGATACTTGCAGTCGGGCCCCATCTATATACCAGAGCAATATAAAACTTTGATTGGTACAGCAAAAAAGACGGGCAAACCTTACACAGTCGTGGAAATGACGCATGACAAGTTTTACGACGTCAAGGCTTTACAAGAATCGTGGGGCACAAATTTCAATATAGACGAGGAGAGAAACCAAGTCAAGTGGCATGAGATTAAGGTTCTCAGGGTTGAAAAAGAACACCCTGAAACTTTTTTCTACAAAACATCATTTACCGAGGAAATGTATAGAAAAGTTTGTGTGCGAAAGAGAAATCTCCGCCTAAGAGGATCCGGAACTGCCATAGATCAATCTTTATTTTCAGTCGGTTTAACACGTGCATACACTGAAAAGATTGCATTGTCTGGTTCAAAAAAAAGAGACATACAAGAATTGATTGATAAGAACGTCATTCCAAAATCCTATTATGATGTTTATTATAAAGATGTTTTGGGCGATAATGACAATTGACATTTGAGTTTCAAGATTATAAAAAAACCAAAATTGTTTAGTTATTATCTAATACATAGTTTTACGATTAAGTGATTGTGATTTTCAATGTGATCTCAAATTGCCATTATTAGTTTTTAAGATTATGCTAAATATAAAGTTGTTTATATTTTGTAGTTAAGTCAGTATGCACTTACCGACACTTTGTTATGTTCAGCATACTCATGTAAGTTTTTTTTGTTTATACATTGCAATAAAAAAATTAAAAGTAAGAAATTAAGAATATCTTTATGTATACCTAATTATCATGCTCAATTACTCATAGTACACAAGGATAGAGAAGTGTCGTACTTAAATATAAGCCAAATGTGATTTTAGATGTGCATTTTGAAATGTTTTCCATGAAAGGTTTCAATAAGTATTTTGTTTATGTCGTGTTACTGTTTTATAAGATAATTTTATTCGAACTATTTACATAATTACGAGACTGTTATTCGTTAAAATTATCTTAGTAATGATGAATAAATAAAAATGTTTCATTTGAGTACTTAATTCTGTGTTTTCTTGACAGTTTATCAACCAATATACTCCTACTGTTGGTCACAAACCCGTCTATGAGTTGAATTGTTATAAAATAATTCAAAATGATGTTAAATTTAAATTAATATCGAATCTTCAAAAGAGAGCCAACTAAAAACTAAATTCAGCAACACAGGTTCAACTCAAAATATCAAAAAATATATACAAACATTGTTATGCAATACGGCAATAACTACAAAATTTCAATTTTCAGCCCTTATATGCGATTAAACCACAAGACTCTTATAATATCATTGTTCTATCTGCATTTAAAAGTATTGCTGAAAACAGCAAACTCCTGCAGTGCACAGGGAGACCGTAATCAGTTTTTCATCTTTTCTGAAAAAAGTGTTTTTTTGAGTTAATCGCTGTTTAGATCTAGGTGTGCGATATAACAGTGATGACAGCGTAATAGATCCAGATTTTATAGCACAAGATACCACAGATTCAGAAAGTGACACTGATTGTGATGAAAGAAGGATCATAACGGCAGAGGCATTAATCCATTCACCGAATAAAGCAACTGAAAAAAGAAAATCACCAGAGAAACATAATGTTGAAGACGGAATCAAAGATATGGAAGAAATAGAAATTGTAACAGAAAACACCGAAGGAAGTAAAGAAGCGGAAAAACAAATTAATTACGGACAAGAAATTGCTAACGATATTGTATGCAGTTCAGAGTATGTACCAGAAAACGAAAATCAAGGTCGTAAAAAAAGAGGAAGGAAACTCAAACAAGAATATAGTCGTCAGGAAAATAAAGAAAGAAAATATAAAAATTTACCTTACCAAACTAAAAAGAAGGAAGTGCCATCTAAAAAGTTCATAGATTTTAAATGTTCATGCAAAAGCGACTGTGCTAATTTAATTTCAAAAGAAGATAGGGAACGAGAATTTCATAAATTCATACATCTTGGATCGTACGTAGCTCAACTTATATACATAGCCTCTAACATTACAGAAGCCAAAAAGAAACGAAGTTACGTTACATTATGTTCCCCGTCGAAGAGGAAACCTCGAGAATTTACTCGCACATATAAACTTAACAATATAACTGTTTGTCGAGACATGTTTTGTGGAACGCTGCAAATAACACCTCAAAAAGTTACTGTCAGTCTTCGGAAAAATCGCAATGACAAAGAAATAAAAGATAGAAGAGGAGAAAGAGCAGGTGGATTGAATAAAACTCCACAAACACATATTGAGCTTATTATTGATGTTATCAACAGGTTGCCAAAATATGAATCCCATTATCGTAGGGAAAGTACAGCAATGTTTTATATCTGCAGCCAGGAATGACAGTACCAAAAATTTACGATTTGTTCAAAATTGAATTTGATAAAAAATTTGGAAAAGATGAAAAATGTCCATCCTACAATATTATTAGAAAAGTTTTTGTAAAAAAATTCAATTTGAGATGCAAGAGCCTGAAAAAAGATACATGTAACAAGTGTGATCTTTATCAAATGAAATTGCAAAATTCTACTACCACAACCGAAAGAGAAAATGCCCAAAGAGAAAAAGAAGAACACCAAAAAATTGCCGAAGATTTAAGGAAGAAGATGAAGGAAGATTTTGAACAGGCTAAAACTTGTGAAAAAACTGAATGTCTGACTTACGATTTGGAGAAAACATTACCATTACCTAGAATACCGACCAACATAGTTTTCTATAAAAGGCAGTTATGGGTGTATAACTGCGGTATACACTCAGCTTCCAACGATGTTGGAAATTGTTATGTTTGGGCTGAAGGTGAGGCTGGTAGAGGGGCCCAAGAAGTGGGTTCATGTTTGAGAAAATATATTAAGTGCGTGCTACCCCCTACAGTAAATAAATTGATCTTGTGGAGTGACTGTTGTGGAGGTCAAAACAGGAATATAAAAATCGTTTTGATTATGAAGGCTTTATTAAATAGACACCCCACTCTAGAGACAATCAGCTTCCGTTACCTAGAATCAGGACACACTTTCCTACCCAATGACAACGATTTTGCTAAAATTGAGACTCGACTCAAGCAATATGAAAGGATATACTCCGTGGAAGATTACGTTGCCATTATGAAACAATGTAAAAACAAAAACCCTTTACAGGTGTATAAAATGGAAAGTTGTGATTTTGTTGGATCTCAAATTCTAGAAAAAAAAATAATTAATAGAAAAATATTTAATGATAAGACCAAAGTAAACTGGCTCAAAACTAAAGAAATATTAATCACAAAAGAGTCTCCACATTCTTTGTTCATGAGAACTTCCTTCAATGAGGAATACAAAGAACTGAATATTAGTAAAAAGAAAAAAGGTGTTGATTTTTTGGTTGTCGTAGAAGAAGATTTGAAAAAATTATGGCCATCAGGAAAACAGATTAATAAAAAGAAGTTAAATGATTTGAAATCGTTATTTCATCTTATACCAAAGGATTGCATTGATTATTATAAAAAACTGAAGGGAGACGATGCAATAATAGATGATATTGATGGTTATTGTGATGAACCTGATTTCGATTTGGATGAGGAGTAAGGTCACTTTGCAATTTTTTTAAATAAAACAAGAATATTAAATATTTTTGAGTTTCAATTTTTGTCATTTTTGAAACATTTTTGCATTTTTCTTTCCGCAGCCTATACAGCAAAACCCATACAAAATTCATTTTGTTAAAATGATCCAGACGCAAGTTTCTTGAATATCTACTAAACTATTACAATTTATTCACTAAATACATGCATGTAAATTAGTTTAGTACACTTAGAATTCCACAAAATTAAAAACACTACGTTAAGTATTACAAAACCCAGTGATGGGCGTAACTAGTTATTTTTGTAATCTAATTAATAATTGAATTACATAATAATTTGATTAAAATGTAATTTAATTACATATTATTGAATTACATTGTAATTAGATTACTTTGGATGTGCTATGAAATTAATTACAATGTATTTAATTACGAAATAATTTGATTACAATGTAACAATAAAAATGTAAATGTAATATTTCAGTGGTGTACAATAAAGTATATAATAAATAATAATAAATAAATAAATAACCTAATTACATAGTATTTAATTATACTATAATAATAATTGCTTTGAATATGAAATGTCGCATGCTTGCATCGCACAGTTGCGATATAGGTACTGCAAGTGCGGCCCGTACGACGTCATCGGGAAGTAGTAAATATAATGTGCGGGGGAGCGGGAGGGTTCTATGCATTGTGCTCGTGCGTCGCCGCTCCTAGCCACCCCGCTTCACCCGCCCCCTTCAGTTACTTCTAATCTTTTGTATTGTAAGCACGTAACATTTTCTTAAGATTACAAGTCGTATATATTTTGGTGATTAGTGCAAAATCTTTTGTGTTACGTACAATGAATGAAAGTGCAAGACTACTTTTAGAAGATGACAGTTCAGTGGACGAATCTGTGTCTGCAGGTCAATCGACATTACCGTCACCAAGCAATATTTCTGCAGTACAACCCACTATACTTGACGGTAAATTCTTTGAGATACTTCATGATTCATCAGGAACTGATAAAATAGTCGCCATTTGCAAGAAATGTCTGCCTAATAAAGTAGAAATAAAAGGCTCGAGATTGTGTACATCCAATTTCAAAACACATTTAAAACGGAAACATGGACAAGAAACCATACAAGAATACCAAGAATATATTAAAACTAAAAGATCGAAAAACGTTCGTACTTCCAGTTCGTCTAACGAACTATCACCACGAAGGTCGTCAAATGTACCCTCATATTCTCAAGCTGAATTCGATCGAGATATTGTTAAGTATTTTGTCAACTCAATGATTTCTCTAAAGTGCACTGAAGACCCTTACTTCCGACAAATTTTACGTCGATTAAATATAGATGCGAATAATCTGAGAATCATGAGCCGGCGGACACTTGGAAGAATGATTACGGAATTCTTTGATGAACAGTCTACTTTAGTGAAACAAGAACTAAATCAAGTGAAACACGTTTGTACGACAGTTGATATTTGGTCTGGACGTCGAAGAAGCTTTTTAGGTGTAACAGCACACTGGATTGATTCACATAGTTTAAAGCGTGTCTCAAGGGCATTAGCATGTCAACGTTTTAAAGGCACTCATAGTTATGACAAAATATACGAATTGATGCAAGAAATCAATTCAAGGTATGACTTAACTAGCACAAACGTTGTGGCTTGTGTTACAGACAACGGCAGCAATTTTGTGAAAGCGTTTAAAAGTTTCGGTGTACATCGTATCAATGTTTCAAACGAGCAAAACACTATTGATTCTTGTGATGAAGACTCCGATACTGATAGTACAGACGACGAATTAACGTATCTTAATGACCTTTCTTCAACAATTAGCTATTTAGAGACTCGTTTGCCATTACACCTAAGATGCGCTTCACATACTTTGAGTCTTTGTGCCACCGACGCCAACAAAATACTAGTAAACCAGGAAACGGAGCTATCGAAAATGCATGACCAAACAATCAAAAAATGTAACACATTATGGAAAGCTGCAAATAGGCCAAAATCGGCTGAAATTTTACAAAATATTCTTGGCCATACTCTAAATAGGCCAGTAGAGACAAGGTGGAATAGCCTTTATGATGCCTTGAAAAAAATCGCAACCATAAAAGATAAATCTGCAACACTTCACAGAGCTTTAAACATAAAAAATCCACTTCGTGAATCTGAATTTACCTATATAAAAGAATACCTGTTATGTACTCAACCTGTCGCTGATGCGCTTGACATTCTTCAAGGTGAAAACGCAACCTATTACGGAATATTTTTGCCAACTATACTCGCGTTGAAGAAAAAGTTGACAAATTTAACTGAAACAAGAGACTATGAGTACTGCAACACTCTGACTGAAACTTATCTCAAAAGTGTGCAAACAAGGTTTAAAGATTTTCTGAAAATTTCGGGACCTGAAGCTGAAAATGCTGCTTTAGCTGCCGTTTCTCATCCTAAATATAAAAAATTGAAATGGACATCATTAATTGGCCAGGCAGAATATAGTATAATGAAAAATTTACTCGTAAAAGAAGTCGTAAAGATAATACCAAATCAATTATCTCGAGAAAGACCATCAACGAAGTCGAGGGAGGATGACTTTTTTGAAATAGATTCAAGTTCGGATTCAGACAACCAGAGCAGTGAACCAAGATCCAAAGCTGAACTTATAGTCACTCATTTTTTGGCAGAAGACAGCAGAGAACTTCAAATATTAAACAATCATAAGGAAATTAAAGATATATTTTTAAAATTTAATACCCCACTACCTTCTTCTGCCCCTGTGGAACGTATGTTTTCGTACGCGACAATGATCAATTGTCCGAAAGCAAACCGTTTGTCAGACGAAATGTTTGAAAAAAGAGTTATATTAAAGGTTAATTTAAATTATACATCAGAAAACTAATTTTTTTTTATCAGCCAATGGTGAAAATTATAAAAGATTTAAAACTAAACAATGATTGACAGATGATTACATTTTTTTTTTGTATAATTATGTGTTTTATTTTCGTATTTGTCAAAACTGTATTAAATAGCCCTATTTTTGTAAGAGGTGTCCCAATACTTATATAAATGTGTAATTACATTTTATCAGATTACTTGTGTAATCTATTATAATGTAATTAGATTAACTTGCAATTCAATTACTTTGTATTTAATTACAGTATGTACTCATTGCAATTAGTTACTTAAGTAATCTGTTACAAAGTATTTCAATTACAAATTACAATGTAACTATAATTTGTAATTATTAATCTAAATATTTTTTGCCCATCACTGACAAAACCAGAGAAATACAACCAATAACTTTAAAGTCAATTATCTTGTAATGAGGTTTGTGTGGTATGGAACATTTTTGCTTAAATCGGTCCAAATTAATCACTGTTTATTACAAAAACACTTCTTAAACAATTCTATTACTTCGCACTATTTTCCGCTTTGATCGCTCTGTATCGCTTCTCAAACGAAACTGACTCACGACGAACCCAACCGCTCTTTATATAGCACGGAAGAAGTTTCTGGAACGTTCCATACTGTTCTAGATAATTCAAGAAACTTCCAGAACAATCGACTTTCGAACTCATTGTTCCCGAAGCGACTAGAAACATCCAGAATGTTCGGTTCGAACCTTCTGGAAAATTCCATTCGACACGAGCTTTCGAGAACATTAGTTCCGCTATTCAATACTAGATGGCGCCACTAGTTACTACCTAGTTCTTCCTCTCGTTACTAGATGGCGTTGGCCTATCTTGTAACAATAATAACAAAGTCCGTAAACAACGCAAAGTTCGTAAGAAAGTAGATTACTCAATACCAAAGTTCAAATCACAAGGCAAATCTAAATCCAAGTTCATAGCATAAGTCAATAGTGTCAAAAATATTAAAATAAGTACAATTTAGAAAATAAATAAACACGCACGTAAAACATAGTAAAGTAATATTCTAATACTGACAACAAACAATCGACAGAACAATAGTACAACAAGCAGTGAAACACACCCGAATCACACCCGAAGTGCCCCGAACAAAACCCGTACGAACGATACACAAACACAACCGTGAGCAGCGCGACCACGCACACATTGACATTTGCTTGACGCGACAGCAATACTAGCTATTGAAAATGTGTGATTAATTTGATGTGTTCCGTAATACCAAAAATTATGAATGAAAACCTAATGTTTTTTAAAAAAAAACGGTTATTTGTAATTTGATAATATGAGCTATGTTCCTACTACGACATTATTATAGATATTGTTTTTTATAATACAGAAATATCAAACAGAAAACATGTCATTTACGCTGTAAAAATATACAAAATGGAATTCGCTAAAACTTCATTTTAGGTAAGTAATGCTATGAGTACTCACTAGCTTATTATGCTAGTTTAATTGATATCGCATGATATTAATGAACATACAATATCATATTATTTGTTTATGGAAATTTAAGTTTTTATTTTTTATTACCTACTGTTTTTTGTTTTTAATTTTGTTAAGGGAGGAAGATGTGATGATATTGATAAGTGGGTACTTTAATAATGTTGGTGGTGGAAGAGAATTGGATTATAAAATATGGCAGTCATTACTGGAGCTTGTTGTTTGATTCACCTTCTACATACTTTTACAGTCGTGTTGGTGAAACATTCAGTAGCTGGCAAGGCCTGTCGTCGAAAGTGATATAAATGAAAGGTTCTGTCGGCGAAATGTGCATAGGTGAAAGACTCTGCTGGTGAAAAGGAAATAAATGAATCATCCTGTCGACGAACAGTCCAATGACGAATCGGTCTTAGGAGAACGGTTGCTGAATCTGAGTCAGCAAATATTTCATCCTTCTCTTTTTCTCAGACAGAGATCTAACTCACTCACTAAGCCTACGCCCAAAAAATATAGTACAGCCACTGTTCCTATAATGCTGAATCCAGGCGCAACACTAATCAATTTAGCCAAAACTGCATCTGATTCCCCAATGCCAATCATAGAAAAGCTGCCCCGGATGGCAGCGAGTGCCATCATCTAAAAAACGAAAGGTCAAGGAGCTGTCACCTCCGCCTGCTTTCTGCTCCTGCTTTCCTGTATACTGCAGTGCCATCTCAATGACACTGCAATATACAGGAAAAAATCTGATGTGGTGAATAAAGCACGGCAGAAGTACCAAGAATCATTCATCCCTTACCAAAAGCTTTGTATTGATGAAATTATAGTGCCCTTTAAAGGGCCACTTGCAATTAAGCAGTATTTGCCTAAGAAACGAAATTGTTTTGGCATAAAGCTCTTTGTATTATGTGATTTCCGTACTGGAATCATATTGGATTTTATTATATACTGTGGTGCACAGACCGAAATAACGCGATCTGTAGAATTAGTGTAAGTGGTTCTGTTGTTGCAACCTTTGTGGAAAGATTTTATGATTTTATCCATCCTCAACTAGGTATTAAAATTTTGTTGGAAGAAATAATAATGCACCCCAAGAAAAAAAAACATTTTCAGGAAATCTAGATACAGGAGTATTATTTTTTCTAATTAAATTAAACCCCAAACATATAAAAAAATATATGTAATCTAGCTTTTCAGAAGAAAGAATGCTTGCCAAATTAAGGGTTAAGTAAGTAAACAACTTATCTGCGATGTTTCCCTAAAGAGGTTAATGCTAAGGCAAAGCAATACATATAATTTGTATGAGACTGGTTTTTAATTATATCTAATGAATCATGACAATTTTATTATTTTACTAACCTGACCAGCAAACTTTTGTAAGCAACTGAAATAACAAAACATTCACATTATCCTATTCATTTAAGATGGACTTAGATTCCACTTATGTGTGGTGCAATAGCTTTTACGTGACCTTTCCAAATATGTTGTCTCATTGGAGAATTGCTGACATATTCTTATTTTTGCTATAACTTTCATAAAAGCCGTAATTGAACACAGAAATGAACAGCAACTAATGCTCATTAATCATTTTAATTTGTTTAAAGTATGCTATGTTTCTTATATGTTTGTGATGCATATGGGAGCGAAACATGGGCTTTGTCAAAAAACATAACAAACAAACTCTCCGTATGCCAACATGCTATGGAAAGGAGTATGACAGGGATCAAAAGGAAAGAAAAAGTAAGGATTAGCAAAATCAGAAGCAAGACTAAGGTCCAGGACATAACTCTGAAAATACAGAGACCAAAAGGGGAAATGGGCGGGCCACATGATCAGAGGAAAGTATAAATGGAGTAAAATAACCACACAGTGGTACCCAAGAGATGGGAAAAGAAGACGAGGTAGACCACAGAAAAGATGGGATGACGACATTAGACAAATCGCTGGAACAACATGGGGTAGAGTGGCCATAGAAAGGCCAGAATGGAGAAGATTGGAGGAGGCCTTTGCCACCTGGCAAACAGACACACAAAAATGGAACAAAAGAATGATATATGAACAGCAAAGGAAATAATGTTGTGTCTGGAGGAAGGCTTATATATATATATATGCTATGTTTCTTAATGTTACGAGAACTGCGTATTCGATCGCTGAAGTACAACCAGTATCTTCATATTGTTTAAAATTACAAAATCTAAAATTCCTGACGTTATAAGCGTCTACTATGGGTATTTCTACAGCTGTTTATTTGGTTACAAGTATATTGGTATACTAGCAAACAATTTTTTTCTGATTTTTGAAACCATTTAATAACATTGGTTTATGTCAACCAAATCAAAAACTAATGTTTAAACAATTTAAGATCTCTTATTTTATTCAAACTTCTGCATTGAGCCGTTTTCGAGATCTGTGAAATCCCAAAACCGTTACCACTGCAAAATCTTAAATAACTTAAGACATAACACTCACAAATTTTGCCATTTACTATGCAACAAAAGCTATCTATTCATGTATTTGGTTTCGAGCTAAAACAAATTTTTGAAAAATGTTTTTGCCAAGGTGTTTTAAATGTTACTCCAGCGAAATCAGTTTTCTCAAAAAAATTTAAAACTACAATTCAAAAAAATTTGATTTTAGAAAATAAATTGCTTTTCATAATACACTGTATATTTGTTATAATCTCACCTCTCTAAAGCACAACAATTTGCCAAGGTAATGCACACAAAATAAACATCTCATGTTTCTTATTTTAAATTTTAGTGACAACAGAGGACACACAATAAAAACCTTTTTTATGGTTTGTTTACCTTAAATTTTTCGCCTGGCATTTATTTTGAAATTGTGCTACCCAACCAAAGCCCTTAGGAAAAAAAAACAGGCAGAACAACATTTTGAACCATAGGTACCAACTAAAACACTAACCAAATTCATTATATTTAGTTCCATCGGAGGTGGCTTTAGTGAAACATTTTGATAAAATCTTTCAGACATCCCAAGAACCACACAACAATATACTAAAAGTAAGCAAAAACTGTTGCCTTAAAGATATCTAGATAAGAATATATAAATAAGGCTCCCCATTGTATATGATTTAAAATTCTTTTTTTTTAATGTATTTTAAGATGCACAATAACCTATAAAAAATAAAAACGACCCTTTGACCAAAGAGTATGTAACACTATGTTTGACTGTAGAATTCAGCATCACAAACTTAGAAGTGAGAATAGACATAGAGCTAGAAAGCCAGAACGATCAAAGATAACGTCAACAAGACAAAGCCGAAGCACGTTAGTAACACGTTATTATAGGTCTAAGACTTGGCTTTTCAGAAACTAAGAACTATCACTTTCACTCTTTCACAAACGACAGATTATATTCATAATGTATTCATTATTAATTGAATTAACTTTTCACTTATTTTGACCTTCGAAAATAGGCAATCGTACATTATCAATATCACAGATTAGAAAGACGCCAAAGAGTATGTAAGACGCAAATAAACTTCGTTAAATTAGACAATCAGTAATCTTTGGGACAAGCAATGGATTTGGATTCTATTCAAATCTCATTCACAGACTACTTAAGGTGGAAACAGATTATTGAAACCCCACGCCACCCGACGTGTCGACACCCGACGCCCACCGTGCACATATACAACACCCCACATGATGCTACAACACGTTCGCTAATGTCATAGCCAGTATTGCCAGGTCTCGTTTTTGTTTTATCCCAAGTCTGATCTCAATGTACACTATACTCCATTTGCGATAACATTAGACGTTTAAACTAGACCATTTTACAGCTCATTCAACCGATTTTAAATTATATTGCGTTTGTGATACGACAAATGACAGCTGCAGTAAACAGTTGGTTTTGGTAACAGGTTTATGCTTTTTTATGTCATCCTTATGTTTACAGGATAGAACCCAAAATCGGTTGAACGGACTGCAAAAAAGATTTGGAAACATGTCTTGATTTTAAGACATATGAAAAAATTTTTTTTTTTTCGTTCTATATATATTTGATACATTTCATGCAAGATTATACATAAGACGAGACATTATAATCTACAATATAATTACAGACCAGTTTTACTATAACAATAATAGAAACTATAAAAAAACTGGTTATTTTGGGATTAGTACGATACCAAGTACTTGACTACTTCATTGAGACTATGATCATCATCATCATCATTTCAGCCGAAAGACGTCCACTGCTGGACATAGGCCTCCCCCAGGCGTCGCCACATTGACCGATCCCGTGCGTCTCGCATCCAGCGCCTTCCCGCAACATTAACCAGGTCATCAGTCCACCTAGTGGGAGGCCTTCCAACGTATCGTCTTCCGGTTCGCGGTCGCCATTCCAGAACTTTTCGGCCCCATCGGCCATCCGTTCTGCGAGCAATGTGCCCTGCCCACTGCCACTTAAGTTTGGCAATTCTTCGGGCTATGTCGGTAACTTTGGTTCTCCTGCGGATATCATCATTTCTGACGTGATCATGCAAGGAAATTCCGAGCATAGCCCTCTCCATTGCCCTTTGGGTGACTTTGAGCTTTCTGATAAGGCCCATTGTGAGCGACCACGTCTCGGTCCCATAGGTGATCACTGGCAACACACACTGGTCATAGACTTTTGTCTTGAGACACTGCGGTAAATTGGACGAGAAGATACCACGCAACTTCCCGAACGCCGCCCAGCCGAGTCGGATTCGACGGTTGACCTCTTTCTCGAAATTGGACCTACCCAACTGGACCGTTTGTCCCAGGTAGACATAATCGTCTACAACTTCGAGAGTAGAGTCTCCGACCTTGATAGGAGTGGGTGTTACATGGGCATTCACCATGGTCTTGGTTTTGTCCATGTTCATTTTAAGACCCACTCTTTCGGAAGCTCTACTGAGGTCATCGAGCATTTTACTGAGGCTCTCCATGGTCTCAGCCATGACCACTATGTCGTCGGCAAACCGAAGGTGAATAATGTACTCGCCATTAACGTTGATGCCCAGCCCCCTCCAGTCCAGAACCTTGAAGACATCCTCCAGCGCAGCAGTGAACAGTTTTGGAGAAATGACGTCTCCCTGTCTCAAGCCGCGCTGGTGAAGGATTGGTTTCGAGGTCTGATCCTGAAGACGGACTGACATGGTGGCGTTTTTGTACAAACACTTCAACACCTTAATGTACCGGTAGTCGATCTGGCACCGTTGGAGAGACTGCAGTACAGCCCAAGTCTCTATCGAATCGAAGGCTTTCTCGTAGTCCACAAACGCTAAACAGAGAGGCAGGTTATACTCTTCGGTCTTCTGTATAACCTGCCGCAGCGTATGTATGTGGTCTACGGTGCTAAAGCCTTGTCACCCTGGGCGACACACTCTCGATCTTCACCACGTTGTTCACAAGGGACTTGTGGACGATAAACCCGACACCACCCTGGGACTGCCGGTCACCCTCTCGGAAATAGAGCAGGTTACCGGATTTGAGGATTATCGAGTCCTCCCCCTCTCTTCGGACTTCATATAACCCTATAATACTCCATCGCAACCTGCTCAATTCCTCCTCGAGTTCGGTGACCTTCTCGTCGGTCTGAAGTGTGCGCGTGTTGTACGTTGCCAGGTCCAGTCGACGGTGATTTTTGGGGTAGCCGGATCTCGTCCGGAGATTCTTAGCACCCCTTGCCATGCCGTAGCCTCGACCGCTACCGTAGTCGAGGGTAGGCAAGCTGCCGGGTACCAGGGGCCATTTTTTATTTGTGCTATTCATTGGGGGGGTTTTGCCATAATCGCCACGCTTGGCAGGCGGGTTGGCGATCGCAGTATGGTTGTTATAGAAGCACAGAGAACGCTGCTGCTCATTCTCTGGTTTGTCCCTTAGTCGCCTTTTACGACACCCACGGGAAGACATGGGATGGTGAAATTCTTTACGTCCGGCACCATACTGAGACTATGATAGGCGTATCGAAAAATAAATTTTAAGAAATTGCGGGTTCAAGGGAAATATTTAAACTTAAGTCCATATCATTGCAAATTTGACTCAAATAAGTTACTAATTTCTATTATAGCATAAACATAAAAATTACCCTCACCGATTTTGTACCCTAAAAATGACCGTGCTGATGAAACTTTACTCTAAATTAGGGTAATTTACCCTTTGTTGGCACCACTCGACTGACTGACGCGTGGGATCGGGTGTTAACTAGAGACACACTGTGTCGAAACTAGGCTTGTCGAAAAAATATCGATATATCTATATTTTTGGTTCGATATATCGATATTTTTTGCCGATATATTTTCATCCGATACATCGATATATCGATACAAAATATTCAATATAGAAAAACGTATCAAAAACTATATTTTTAGAATAGTTAACAGAATTCAAAGCCGTAAAAGATATAAACGAACGGAAAATACTGTATTGTCTATGACTATAATGTTTTGTTAGTGTTCCATGTGTTTGTATGTGGCGGCCGCGGAAGCATTCATCATCACTCACTCGTTACTCACTTTCAAATGTGAGTTCTTTTGCGATGTGTATGTGTGGTGCGTGTTATCTTCTAATATTTTTAGAAAATTGCTATTTAGTTTTTGTTATTTTCAAATTTTGCCTATTAAACAGGAATAACGATTAAAATACCTTCGTTTATATTAAGATTCTGATACATTAAAATAATGTACATTTTGTATATAAATTGCTACTTCCAACAAAAAACAAAAACAAAAGAACCTAAAAACTCTGAAAATCGGACATATTGGTCCGATTTTCGATATTTTTATCCTCGATATATCGAGGTCGATATTGATATTTTAATAAATATCGATACATCGATATATTTTTTCACTTTCGACATCCCTAGTCGAAACGTCGGGTGGCGTGTGTTACCCCACTCCCGGCAACACGCTGATCCAAACCGACTGCGTGTTGACACGTGGGAATGCGTGTGATCGCATGGCGTGTTGACTATGTGTCTCTGACCATACTAAATGTATGGGTTTGATTAGTACTTCAATGCGTCAGGCGTCGGGTGGGGTTTCAATAATGTGTTTCCACCTTTAGAGATACTACGTATCATACTACCACAAAATAGAAAGTATACAGAAGGGAGTGGCCCTTCTGTATACTTTCTATTTTGTGCGCGTTTCGAAAATTGACATCTAAACTTGACAGATTCATAATAGAATAAATAAAATAAAATTCGGAATCAATATAGTAGCAACTCTAGTGGGCTGCTACCATATTGATTTCGAATTTAAAAAAAAGAGTAGGTTGTGTAAGTTACAAACATAAATACATGAATTCGTCTAAATATACATCATTTCATGCTTACATGCCTTAGAGGGTAGACAGAACATCACGACGGCACATATGACGAAGATTGGAGGTTAACAAGACGTAACTATAGTGTAATAATGATCCCAATAAAAACATAAAAATTTGAGGCATCAAGGTCGACAAAAATATAAATGTGAAAAAATATGTAAAATCAAAAAACCCGACTACTTATGAAGCGAACTAAAAAGATGTACATAGACAAGAAGAAAATTATGCTGTGCAGTCGGAGGAAACATATTTGTGAAATGGATGACTTAAAACATATTAATATGACAAGTTTCATAGCCTTTCCAATTTCGTCTATGGACTTATAATAATTTATTATTTTCATAGATATTGAATTACTAACTTGTCATCTTGGAAAATTTGATGGCATATAAAACTTAACAAACCGGTTAAGTGCGAGTCGGACTCGCGCACGAAGGGTTCCGTACCATTATCGAAAAAAACGGCAAAAAAATCACGTTTGTTCTATGGGAGCCCCACTTAAATATTTATTTTATTCTGTTTTTAGTATTTGTTGTTATAGCGGCAACAGAAATACATCTGTGAAAATCTCAACTGTCTAGCTATCACGGTTCATGAGATACAGCCTGGTGACAGACAGACAGACAGACAGACAGACAGACAGACGGACAGGCAGACAGACGGACCGCGGAGTCTTAGTAATAGGGTCCCGTTTTTACCCTTTGGGTACGGAACCCTAAAAATGAATGAAAGAACGACTTTAAAGAATGAATGTAAAGTATATTCAGTTTGTTATAATTAGTAAAGGTAACCCAGCTTAAGCAATCTCGTTACAGTAATGTATGTTTAAATAAATGACGTGACAAACATCCGCACAAAGCACTCGTGACAGTCGCGACTGAACTCGGTCCAATATTGCCCAATATTCCCTGTAAAATCGCAATGTCAATGTGTGTGTGCAAAATGACGCTTTGTTCGTAGTGACCTCTCTGTCTGCGGCGCGCCGCTGCTTATGTACTTTGTGATACTACTTAGAGATATTAGTCATCACAGCACAGACACAGACTACTTAGAGATACTACGTATAGCACAGAGTACTATTATATACGGAAGACTACAGACACAGACAGACAGGCTACTTTGTCAGTCATCAATCCAAAACAAAATTCCAAATCCATGCATCACATCTATTTATTAGATCTATGATCACATTAGACACAGCTGCTTAGAGATACTGACATTAGAGACGTGAATTAATAAAACTCAGTCTTCCGTATGTGGAAACATACTATTGAAACCCGGCCCGACGCCACGCCACCCGACGTGTCGACACCCAACGCGTACCGTGTACTTATACAACACCGTGATGCTATTCTACAACACGCTTCCTTAGTATAGGGTTGCCATCCGTCCGGGTTTCCCCGGATTTGTTCTAGTTTAGAAGGCGTCTGGGCGGGGTTTTATTTATAGTCCGGGGTCTTCAAATCAACAACAGCAATTTTTCACCGATTTCTCCGGCAATTGATGAACGATTTTGTTATTTTTTTGTTTTTGGATCGTTATGTTCCGTAATTTGGGGTGACTTTGCGCCTGCCAGTAATACTTTGCTCCAAATTCGTATGACTTTAAAAAAATAAAATAAAAAAAAGTTTACAACTTTATGGTTTTATTGAAATCTGAACGCAATCATAAGATGACAATGTTCTGTCATGGAAGTTGACAGGTCGCCATTGTTGCTATTACCTGTGCAAGGAGTGACAACGTGAAAGTAGAAAGTTTTTCAAAAAAAAAAGTTTGGTAAAATCCGTGTGTACCCGTGCAATCACTGTACATAGGCAGGTAAGCCTAATAATATTATATCCGTTATTTGTTCTTTTTGTCTAATAAGAAAGGGGAAATTATATGTGCGGCAACAAAAGTTTTCTTTAGCACCTGCAACCTAGCGTCTTTTTTTATATGTGGGCGATGAGTTAATAGAACAGCTTCAATTATATTAATTCATCATCTTTACTACTCCAACAGAATATCAAAAAAACCAGCGTCAATTTACGAGCGTAAATTAATATGACTCCGAGCTACCGATAAATATATTTACTTCTGATTTGATAACTCAGCGACTAATGTTGTAAGTGAGCTACTTTATATATTTTAGAGATTCAACATCTGTCTGCTAATAAAATCAAATTCCAGCCTCAAAATTAGCAATCAAAGTTTTTCATTCAACAACTAAATTAATAAATCATATTCTTTTTTCGTGAAAGTTTGCAACACAAGCGCGGGAGTGTAGGTACCTGACGCTCGTTGGGAATCAGAGGGGCGCGACCGGCCATTTGCACCAATGAGCGAGCTCTATTCGGTGCGTGCAGCAACGAGTTCACGTGTATTTGTTTACATTAATGACACGATTAAGGAGTGCTCGTATTCAATTAAATATAAAATAAATGTGAATTAGTCCAAGAGCGAGCGAAGCGAGCTCGGGAGCTTAGGGCACCCCGACACGGATAGGTTAGGTTCGAAGGAGATGACGGGAGCTGAAGTGAGCGAGCAAAGCGAGCGAACTCAGCTCCCGTCATCTCCTTCATGTTAGGTTACTTTAGACCCTGCAGACAGAAATAGGAGCCCTGCGCAGCGGGGCTCCGTCGACTTTGTTTCGTTTCCCCCCCTCCCTTAAAACTTAAATATTTTGTTGCACTCGAAGAATTTTACTCATATTTGTATAAGCTAATGTATGTATAGAATAATAGGGCGCCTCCATGTTTTTCCTAGCTCAATGGATCTCTGCGATCTCTGTCAAACTGACATAAACATTATTGTTAGCCTGTCAAGCGCTATTGTGTATTGATACTGACAGCTGCCGCAGAGATCAAGCTATCGCTAAGAAGTATAGTTCCGCGCGCAGACATACCTTGCGCCAGAGAAAATGTATTACTCTTGGCGCACTTCTAGCCTGTAATTTTACTTTCGACATCTTAAAAACTTTACATTTAGTGTTGATCTAATGTGTCATCGATGCGATTTCTTACAACAATTAATTTTATTTACGAATAAATAAATTTCATCAATTTAACACATTAGTATTATAGTTTTGTTCAATATTTTGCATTGTTTTATAAGCTTATGTGTTTAAATGACTATATATTATGTATAATTAGCTTCTGCCAGCGGCTTCGCCCGCGTTATAGGCGAAAATTATCCCGAGGGAGCATATTCCCGGGATAAAAAGTATCCAAGTGCTATTCCTATGCTATGTATCCAAGTGCTATGACTATAATCTACATCCGTCCAGCCGTTTGAGCGTGACGAAGTAACGAATAAACAAACACACACACACTCACAAACTTTCGCCTTTATAATATTAGTATGGTATATAGTGTGAAAATTAACTGTTATAATTTGTATGATTTTATCAGTCTAAATGTATATTCTAGATACGTATCCAATATTTCTTTTTTGAATATTTAACCGAACTTACGTTTTTTAATGATTATTAGATGGTTATGTTTTATGATCATAAAGAAAATGAAAATATTTTACTGCTCTATGGGTTTTATTTACAAATTCGATTACAGACAATGATATTCAAATAAACAGATATGTTATACACTCACAAAACAATTGAAAAAAGTGTTCCGCGCAGCAGCGGCAGCACACATTGGTACACACTTCATTCATCTGACATTTCACTACAAGTCGAAAGGGATGGCTTGATAAAACCAACAAGAAATAAAGAGACAGCTAGTGTTTGTCAATTGCGTATGAATGTAAACAAACATTATTCTGACCACCAATGTTGTTATCTTTTTCTAACCTCCAAATATCAGAATATTAGGAAGAAAATATTTAATAATATGTAAATTGAGGCATATTGCGTGCTTACATATGGTATGAGATCTGTTCTGTTTTATGTACTTTGGTATCATAATTGGTGCAATTTCTAAATACACACGATGGCATTTTTTTATTTTGTTTTTGTTTCAACAAAGCCTATCGCTCTTCACCATGCGTGACATAAACTAAAGACTAACTGCCAGTTTCCCAGGTCTCAATTATCGGGCTGTTAACGTAATCGATGATTAATCGCCTGTTAATTCTACTTTCAGTTTCTCAACACCCAACTGTGACAAGCGTTTAACAATTTGTCACATTTGAGAAAAATCTCGAATTAACCACATGTTACAGCAGTTTTGGGTTTCTGAGAACCATTTTCAATGTTAATCTCTTGTCAACGAGCCTAATTTATAATTGTTGGAAATTGGTCGATTATTCGCAGATTAAAATTAATATTATGATTTTAAAGGCTTATATTACGATAAAAAAGATAAAAGGGGTCGTCGAAAACTATGGTATGGGTTGAGTTATAAAAAATATGTTAATTTAGATCAATTATTAATTAGCAAGATTTAAAAAAAATAGGATGTTACAAACTTTTTAAATTAATTACATTATAAAAACTTGACACAATTATCAAAAATAGTTATTTTGTATTTAGGTAAATAAAAATAAAATAAAATAAATTACTGACCTGGGAATCGAACCTTCCTCACGCGCATTAATTTGAACAGGTACCCGGTACTTAGTACTTATCGAGGTCAGTTTCTGGATAGATTTGTGTTTAACTTGAAGCGGCTGGGGTGGTGACCGCGCCAGGGTAAGCAACACTTGCCAAGGTCAGTCTTGGGATGGGTGACCACTTTTTTTTTGGATCGCTTGTTTATGGATAGGTGACTCCGCCAGGGTAAGCAACACTAACCAAGGTCAGTGTTTGGATGGGTGACCATCACCACAAAAATTTAATTATGAATTAACATTACCAAGGTCACCCAACCAAAAACAAGCGAACCCAAAAAAAGTGGTCACCCATCCAAACACTGACCTTGGTAAGTGTTGCTTACCCTGGCATGGTCACCCATCTGAAAACAAGCGAATCCAAAAAAAGTGGTCACCCATCCAAACACTGACCTTGGTAAGTGTTGCTTACCCTGGCGGGGTCAGCCATCCAAAACAAACGAACTAAAAAAAAGCGGTCACCCATCCAAAAAAAACCTTGGTAAGTGTTGCTTAACCTGTGTGGGGTCACCTATCCAAAAAAAAGCAAACCAAAAAAAAACGTGGTTACCCATCCAAAAATCGTCCCTGGTAAGGTTTGCTTAACTTGCGGGCTACACCAACCCAGCCGCTCAAGATAAAATACTATTACGTTATAGTAGTGAAGGAATTGAATGAATACTAGCTAGGGTAGCCAACCGAAATAAATTATTAAATGTAACAAGCGATTACGTAATTTCTCGATGATGCAGAGTTGAGAAACTCACTGACAACTGACGGCTGATTAATTTGTGACAAATTGTCAGCTGATTTGAGATGTGACGTCGACTTCAGAAACTCGCCCTAAAGGTCACAATTGTGACCTATTCAAGTCTTCACAGTGCGCGCGCTCATAACATATCTGTTTATTTGAATATCATTGATTACAGAGCAAAATTTAAAATCATCGGAATATCGTGGTTACAGAGCACGTCGCCTCACTATTGTAATAGTTCAAGAAAGATTGCATTTTATTGAATTGTCTATGGTTGCCTGAGAACTTCACAAGCGTGCATCTGTCACATTGAGCTAGGAAAAACCATAGACCTAATAAATACTATGGACCCGAAATGCCTACAAAAAAAATGTGCCTACCTAAACCTTAAAATGGCACTTAAAATGGCTGCCGATTCTATGGTTGTGTTAATCACGGAACACACACACATTAATAATACAAAAAGTAAACAACCATTTGACAGCAGGACTACCACGAACACAACCACAACTTTCGGCAATTAATATGGCGAATATAGCACGTACTGACAGCTGTCTCTACGTCATAACAAAATGTTGCCATAATGAGCAACAACTGAAATAACGTTGTCTCTTTTGTCAAATACGATTACTACATTAGAAGAAATGTGACAAAATGATGTTTCACATTCTGTATCGTATTTCACTCATATTTGTATAAGCTAATGTATGTATAGAATAATAGGGCGCCTCCATGTTTTTCCTAGCTCAATGGGAAAAACTAGGTCTATGATCTGTCAAGTGACAAACGTCAAATCCATAACAGGCTCGCTTCTTCACTTGCTTCCAGACGTAGTCGGAAATAGATTAGGGATGGGCGTTTTCGGTTTTTGGCGCAAACGGTTACGTAACCGATATACAGTTTTCATATCGATATCGAAATCGGTTTGTAGATATCGATATCAGTAGTACATTTTTCAAACGTTTACATGATATTTAGTTGAGAAAACTAACAACGAACGCAAACTAAAGCAAACGCAAACTTTTACAGTTATTCAGTAAAACGGTGCAGCTACTAGTATTTAAAGTTATTTATCAGTCTAGCTACTTGTAACTACGGCAATTTCCCTTCATGCTTTACTAGGCTTAGCAGAAAAGTTGACAAACATGACAATAACTCCATTTGAGATAACATTATACATTTAAATAATCCCATTTTACAGCCCGTTCAACCGATTTTGACTTCTATTGCGTGGGTAATATGACAAATGGCAGCTGTAACAGTTAGTTTTGGTAACATGTTTATGCTTTCTATTCCATCCTTATACTTACGGGATAGAACTCAAAATCGGTTGAACGGAATGTAAAAATGGGTTGTAAAAGAAGTAACGATATGGTTCCTATCGGTTGTAAAGTTTGCGTTTTGTTCGTACGTTTTTGGATTGTTACGGTTTTAAGTTTTGAGTTATTCGTTCGTTCGTCGCAAGTAGTTTTGATTCGATACGTACAGTTTTTGTGATATCGATTATGTTGATATGGATATCGATATGATATGATATCGAATCCCATATCCGATATAAGTTACGTTTTGATATATCGGTCACATCCCTAGAATAGATTATTATTTTGGTTGGTCTGTGTTAGTGGTGGGTCGTTGTCGTATTTTTGACGGACGAAACGCAACCGTTTTCCCGACGACAAAAACGGTTGCAGAAAACGGTCTTCGTCGCAACTGGTTTGAAGACGTCTTGGAGAACGAAACTTGGAGGACGGAACGAACGTGGAACGAAACTAGGGATGTCGAAAGTGACAAAATATATCGATATATCGATGTATCGTTATTTATAAAAATATCAATATCGACCTCGATATATCGAGGAAAAAGTATCGATATATCGGTCCGATTTTCAGAGTTTTTAGGTTTTTTTTGTTTATAGTAGAAAATTTTATACAAAATGTACATTATTTTAATGTATGAGAAACTTAATAAAATCGATGGTATTTAAATTGTTATTCCTTTTTAATAGGCAAAAATTGAAAATAACAAAACTAAATAGCAAAAATATTGAAATATGACACGCACCACACACACACAACGCAAAAGAACTCACATTTGAAAGTGAGTAACGAGTGTCTGATGATGACTGCCTCCGCGGCCGCCACATACACACACACGCAAGACTAACAAAACATAGTCATAGACAATACAGTAATTTTCCGTTCGTTCCTATCTTTTACGGCTTTGATTTCTTTTAAATATTCTGCAAATAATCTAAATTTAAAAAATATATCGTTTTTGATACGTTTTTCAATATTGAATATTTTGTATCGATATATCGATGTATCGGATGAAAATATATCGGCAAAAAATATCGATATATCGAACCAAAAATATCGATATATCGATTTATCGATATTTTTTCGACAAGCCTAAACGAAACGCGACATTCGCGACGAGTCGACGACGTTTGCGTGTAGTTGAATCAATTCACTTTTGACTGTATTTTCTTAGCCGTAAAATACAAACTCGCACAAATTTATTCGAAGACTGGTTTGTGCAACGAAGACGGACTTAAAAACTGTTTCACCGTCGCAAGAACTATTTTGTGAACGAAAGTGGAACGATAAAGGACGACGCGACGTCTGCGACGACCGACGTGTCTCGTAGTTTAATCATTTCGCTTTCGAATCTCGACTGTATTTTCTGAGACGTAAAATTAAAAATCGCACGAAGTTATTCGAAGACAGTTTTCTGCAACGAAGACTGCTTTATCCCAGGACGTAAAACGGTTGCACCGTCGCAGAACAAAAAACGGTCTTTAGAAACGGTTCGTCGTCGCAACGCCCACCACTAGTCTGTGTTGCGTGGTTATTTGTTATATTGAAGTTTGAACTCAAAATACTTAAATGTTCTCCTAAGGCCTAGGACTCCTACTCTCTTGCTAGAATATACACAGTTATCTGAGAGCATACGTATATAACTACTACAAAGGAATTGGGTAAAGGCTAAAAAAAGTAGGTTATCTGTGTACTATGTTACGACGTCGTGATATTTCTTTGGTGTTTGGATTTGATTTCGTGGTATTTACATTAAATTTTGTTAAGTAATTCGTGAATTCAAAGTTTTAGAAGTGGGCTATTCCATTGGTTAGAATTAAAACTTAGAAGGCCGCCATCAAAAACGAGAGAAATTTCTGTCTCCGCGTTGGTCAGAGTCCGCCTTTTTCTTCAGAAGTGTCATGTAGAAGCAAAGTGCTGCCTATTATAATATTGTAAAATACGTCCTAGTGCAAGCATTGGTTGACATAGGAACTGCTAGACAACCCCAGCTCCACACGTTTTTCCAAGAGCTGTAACCAATGTTGGTTGGTTCATTTGGTGAGGCATACACACACACATTGGCTATTAAACTAGTTCTTTCTCGTCAGAGCCAATGTGAAGATGTCTGATACAGAAATTGAAATTGCTCTAAGCGCTTTTACATTACTGAGTGCATACCATAATTTTATTTGTTACTTATAAAAATATCGTTTGTTGGTGATCCAGCCACAGTCACTAATTTTCTTTCTATAAGGGCTTTTTGTGTTCATAAATGATTCTCGCTCTTTTTTTGTATCTTCAATTGAGTAAATCATTCCCATTGTGTTGAATGGTCAAAATGCCATGTATCAGCAGATTTTTTTTATTTTTATTTTTGTTGTGGTCCTGAGATGGGTTCTATAATATTGGATGTGCCTGGTACAGATAAATAAATTCAATTACATTTGCATTTGTCCATGCACATGCTCAGATCAAATAAAAAAGTCAAGATGGAATGTTCCAAACAACTAAGCTTGTCATTCGAGCTCACAGATCAAATAATAAAGCTCGACTGACAAGCTAAGGGGTAGTTTCGTTGTCTGTGAGTGCGTGTAATTGTGTATTTGTACGGCAAGGCATAATTTGAACCGGCTTCATTTTGGTGTTTGCAACGTTTCATCTTGAATTTTTATTTGATCTGAGTGCACATGAAGATTTTGTGGTTGAGGATGACTTTCTCGCTTAACAAACTCAATGCGTGTTACAGCAGGACTGAGCAAGTCACTGGTGGACATATTGCGATCATTGGCACGGATTTCTTTTGCACCGGCCAACTACCAATGCTGGGGACAATGCAATTTTCTAGATCTTTGTTGTTGAGGCCAACGTGTGTAGCTGACCTTACATGATTGCACAAGTGTGTGTATGCACAATGACGATCATTTCAGCTGAGTCTTGGAAGATGGTGTATTTCTCTTAGGCATTGTGCATAATTTAATTCTTTCAAGCATTATATCTAATATTCGTCAGATTTCTTGCACAGCACTTTATGGCTAACTTAAGAGCCATTCTTGATCTGAGATTCTTTTTGGATTTAGGAGAAGTATCTTCTTTAGAAATAAGAACTTATTTTTCTGTTGTTTATGGTCTGTGTATTATAATAATATGTGTGTACTTCCAATAATTGTTAATTAAATATACTCCAATGTGGTAGGAATCAGTCCGGTGAAACTGTTGCACTTATTTATTTATTTATTATATACTTTATTGTACACTAAGATAAAATTAATGGCCTAATAGAAATAAATAATTTTGACTTTGGAAGTAGCACAATTTTAACAGGACTGAGTTGTCTGTGTCTTTATTTTCAACAATTATAGAACTGTGATTTTGGTGAGGACAAGAGGTAGGCAGACCAAGTTTTTGGAATTCATTTAATTATGGCAAAGTAATTTAATGAAACATGTTCCCGGAAGGGCAAATGTGCATCAGACAAACAAAAGTCTGTAATTCAAATTCATTTATATAACATAATGAGCTTAAGTTGTAGATCATGAATTTTTCTTTTGTATTAATACTGATTTGTTGACTTTCTTGTACTTATTCTTGGCAAGTGGCTTATTTCCTGTTTTTGGTTAATCAGTTATAAAGTAAGATCAACCGATGCAAGTGTGACATAAATATATTTGTACAAATTTTGTACCTATATTAATATTTTTATGAAGAAGAATATTTCTATGCTGTGGTAGTTTAATACAAGCAATTTAGTTTTAATAAGTAAATTATTGATTTATTTTATATTTTATCAATTATTCCAGTATGTTCTACTGGTTTTTCGTGACTTTAAATAAGTAAAACATTTAAATGTTGGCGACTTACATACTTACACACATTCCACCAATAGGGCAAGTGTAACAATAAGCATTTTCATTGATCTCTTTAGTATTGCCTTGCCTGTGGTCTCTAATAAATCTGATGACATGGTAGTAATTTTAACACATAAAAATGATCTGTTTCCATGAGTTTGAGGTAAATTTTCGCGTAACAATAGATTTATAACGTCATGGGGGAAGTGTCAGTGATGTGACAGTGGTGGTTCAGTGGTAACAGCCGCGAATTAAAAGTTGTAGGTTGTGGGTTCGAACCCAGGCAGGCGCTTTACTTTGTGTAAATTATTTCATCACCACTGTTCTCAAAATGGAGAAGGATAACATCGAGAGGCAACTGGCATGTCCTAGAACCAAAAATTCGAAGACACGCGGGATGGTGGATGTCACATCCACCAACCCGGGCCCGCGTTGTGGATTACGGCCCATTCCCTCTCACAGAGGAGGCCTGTGTCCCAGCAGTTGGAACAAAAAAGTGAAAAATAAAAAAACATTTTGCAAAAAAATACTACCGACTTCCAAATACAAAACTACAAAGTGAAAAATAACTTAATTGTTTGAAGTCGGTGTCTTTCGTAGGTACCATTTTTTTGCGTTATGGACACCGACTTCAAAAAATTAAGTTATTTTTCACTTTGTAGTTTTGTATTTGGAAGTCGGTAGTATTTTTTTGCAAAATGTTTTTTTATTTTTCACTTTTTAGTTGTACGTACCTAATAGGCAAGTTAGTAAGGGAACTATTTCGCCAGAATAGATTTCATGAAACTTGAACATAACCGGTGAAATGAGAGGTCTGCTTACCTCTTAAGAGCGAACTGACGTGATGTTATGTTATGAAATGTTATAAAGAACAAACAGACACGCGATTGCAGCAATCCCGAGAGATTTGCCGTTATTTATTGAAGAAATCTGTTGTATATCTCCGAAGTTCTTCATCAGATCTTCACCAAATTAAAATGGGACCAATTTCGGAACATACTTTTTCAAACAAAAAAAGAATTTTCAAAATCGGTCCACAATTGACGGAGTAATCGTTGAACAAACACAAAAAAAAAAAAAAAACAAACTTGAAGTCGAACGTAGAACCTCCTCCTTTTTGGGAAGTCGGTTAATAAAAGGGTGATAAATGCAACAGATTATTTGATAAATAGAGATGTGAATTATGATGAAATCATGTCACACTTGCCTTTTTTCATAATAAAACACATAATTATACTAACTGAAATAGGATTTTTTGCAAAACGCAAACGCACTTAACCATTAAGTATACAAAAATATATATCATCAATGTCATGGGACAGAACAGACTAAAAACATTTGAATTTTCTACTTGCAAAAGATATATATAGGTTTAGGAACTACATCACCGTCTTGTTTCTTTGGCATCGAAAGTTTTAGAGACTTATTTTGGTCTACACAATGTTTTACATCTTTCGTATCAATAGTTTTTTAATGTAGCATGCGGTTTAGTTTTTGGTTCAAAATTGATATTGTGGAGGGGCCGAGAAATAACTCGGACACTTCGACTCATTGGGATCTTTTGCCAATCTCGTTGAAAACTTCTTCATGACTTTTATAACGAGATAAGGACATATGAGCTTATAGGTTTCTTGTCTTGGATATTCTACCCCGAGACTCATTAGCTTATTAGCCAGTGCATCGCATGTGCACAAAAGGTGCTCCATGCGTTCCGTAATTTAAGTGCCCCGCACAACCAGCACATGGGTGAAGCGGTTAGACCCATCTTCATGAGCATGTCGTTTGTTTCAAAGTGGCCAGTGAAGGCACCAAACAAGTAGCGGATTTGCCCTTGCTAATAATTATTCCATATGCTTTCCCGTGCATTGAACGTAGAGCCCAGGCATTTCATGCTGTGTTCCAGATCGATATTAGACAGCCAAGGTGTTTGTTGACTGTGATTTGCAAACTCCCTGAATATGGCTTTCACGAGATACGTCGAAATGCCGACACATGGCTCTGGACAGACAAAATCATTTGACTGTCACTAAGAATATAAATATAGATTTACCTCTGGTTCCACTATCTATATTCTCTTGAGCTCAGGTTATTATGGCAGATATTTCTGCTTGGAATACAGTTGCCATCTTCCCGAAGCTTTTATTTACTACATTCTTTACTTTACTAAATTGCTCCTGTACCTGATTCCAGTTTGGATCCGCCAGTGTACCACACCAGCCTATCTTGTTTGGTGGATCAAGTCCCTTCGTCCAGTCCTTTATTGTTGGGATTTGGACCTTGAAAGACCTTCAAATACGAACAAAGTTTGCATTTTATTGAATATCATGCTTGTTAGTCGATCCAGGTCTTTTTTCCATTTAATTTTGTATGATTAGTCTTTGGCTTAGAGGCATGCCATACTCCAGTTACGATAAGACGATGTAATGCCTTCCTTGCCTCGAGTTCAACCATCATAAGCAGAAGAGGGATGTTGCGGTATCTCTCTATTGCTGCCGTAGGTGTTGTTCTGAAAGCACCTATGATTCCGAGACACACTGTTCTTTGTAGCCTGGTGAGTGGTGCTTTGCACGAGGCAAGTTTTGTTTTTGGCTACCACACTATGCTGCCGTAGGTGTTATAGAAACTATCATTATCGGGTACGGCCATCGTGTCTCTTTGGGTTTTAGCCCTCAAGTTTTACCGTAGGTGGAATGACACATGCCGAACATCCGCAGGGTTTTTGTCGTAATATTTGCCACATGCGTTTTCCACCTGAGTTCTTTATCAAGCGATACACCCAAATATTTTCATTCGGTGGACCGGGGCAGCTTTATTCCATTGAGGTAGGGCTCTTCTAGGTTTCCTAGTTGTCTCTTCCTCGTGAATTGAATAATGACTGCTTTACTTGGGTTGATAGAGAGGTGGTTCTTTGTACAACATTCCTCTTCCACCATCCTCAATGCCTGTTGAAATAATCCAGAGACTATGTTCGGAAATTTACCATTAACCGTTATAGCTATGTCATCTGTATAGCCTACTGTATAGAATGGTCCGGTAGTAATTTGGTAAGTAGCTAGTCTACTACCAAGCACCACCATAAAGGTGTCAGCACGCCGCCTTGCAGACAACTTCTTGTTCTTTTTGCGCTAAGTCTGTTTCCCATCAGTTCCTATCTGACTATTCTGCTTCTTAGTATATAGTCAATCTAGTTGCATGTGATATCATTGATGCCATGTTCCTTTGCAGCAATGTATATGGACTCAAATGTTGTCTTGTCGAAGGCTTCCTCTATATCGAGGCAAGCCCCGGCACAAATCTCTTGTCCCTCTAGCGCAGCCTCGGCTCGACTCACAACATAGTGCAATGCCGTATCCGTATATAGCCAGGGTTAAAGGCGAACTGTGAGATGTAGAGGGGATTCTTTAAGCGGTCCCTCTCTTAGGTACCTGTCTACCAGCTTTCCAGAGCATTTGTACTTGCGAGGACCTTATGACTGCGTCACCGAATGGTGTTGCCGTAGCTGAATTCTGGGCCAAACACAATATTTAAATTTTTATTTTTGCTATCGACATGCTAAGAAGAAGAAGAAGAGCATTTAAGAGAAAGGATGATGGACTGATAGGCCTTAGCTTGGCTTTAGCTTTTTCGTAAGTCAGTCTATCAGCCTTCGGTATAAAAGTCACTTTGGCCACTAAGAAAAATTTCACATTTGGAGTGGTTGAGGTTAAGGCCGATGGATTTAAAGTGCTGTTTCAGGAATTGGAAATCTATAATCTTGAATTGGTGTCTACGTCACCTCCTAGTGGTCCATCATCCAAATACCATAAGTTAAATTTCGAATTTAATTTCTGAATAATGGGAAGAATAGCCAGACTGTAAATGACTGGCCCGAGAGGGTCACCTTGTTGGCAACTAACTGAAAATTGTAAAACATTTTCTTTGTACAATAATTTTGATGGGTGCCTATAGCATTGCCGCAAAAAGCCGAAACATTTCTGAATTTCTTTTCTTTTCTAGATTTCTATTTTTCTTTTACAATTTTAGGATTGTTTAGTCTCGGTATTTCTATTAGTATTTCATTATACTCTTCTTTTGTTAGTCCAAACCAGTACTTAAACAGATGGTCATCAATAAAATTATGATCCAGTTTTGTATCATCTGATAGCAAAAACACAATTTCTTCTATATGTGCGGCACTAAATATTGAAATAATATTTTCAGCAGCATATAATTCATGAAATAAATTGCTAGCTAGGTGAAAATTACAAATTCTGGCATTTCTAGGAATATAGAAATTAAAATCCTTAATTATTTACACGTCGTTTTTCAGTGTCATTGCACACCAAAAACAAGCAGCGGCGTGCTGTGTCAGCTGCTCTTCTCAATGTGGGCAACATAATTTATTCAGCATAAGTTTCCTATAATGGATGTCCTGAGGTCGACGGTCTAACCTCTTCAGCCTCTACTGTGTAACTGCTATTCTAATGGGCTATATTTGTTTAACAGATGATTCCTCTAATGGATTTCCAGATGTTGACGGACCAATCTCTTCAGCCTCTACTGTGTCAGCTGCTCTTCTAGTTGGCAATATTTGTTCAACAGATGACTCCTCTAATCATTAGAGGAGTCATCTGATGAACAAATCCGTGTCATCGGTCCGAGAAAATCGATCTTCGTCGTAAGGCTTTTAAGATAAGGAATGAGATTCATATTGGTGCCCTCCACAACATGCCTCTCTTACCTACACATTTGTTTAACGAGAAACAGCTGAGTTCTTTGGTCAAAGATAACGGGGGAGTGACAGCTCTTTTTATTTCACCAAGAATTACGGAAAAGGCCGTGAATTCCTTTCGTAGGCCGTGTACATCATATCGCGGGTGTACTTTTCAGATTTTCCTAAATTTATTTTTGTATTGTGTTATTTTTTTGTATAAACGCACTACTAATAACATGATGCGTGGAGATTTTGGAAAGTCTGTTCTATAAGCTACTCAATACGGGTGCCTGTTTGGTAGCTTTGGATGGGGTTGTGACATGCATAACCCGGAACCAGAATATGATTATAACTTAAACTTATTTTGTGTTTTTTTAACCAAGGTATTATATCTTTTTTATTATATTTTATTAATCTTAGGCAAACTTACAGCTAATACATCAATGCGCAGAAACAACATACAAGAAAAGGCCAATTAAAAGTTTCCACCCATATAAAAGTTACCATAAAATACACATCAGCGAGATCATAAAAAAGAAAGCGGCTATGGACGTCAGATTCCAAGTAGGTCAGATTCCATGTACGTCATTTTCCAGCTAGGACATTTTCCAACTAGGTCAGATTTTGAGTCTGTAATGCAAAATACAGTCAGTATCATAATTTTCTGACATGAAATTAAGCCATCTAAATAAGAAATAATTTTATTCGTAGTAATTTATTTTCATATTACTATATTTCGAAACCAAAAAAAAAATGTTCTTAAATTAGCATAATATATTCGGCAATGGAGCTCAGATTCCAAGAAGGTCTTTAGACTTTGTAGTGTTTATTTTTCTATCTTTAGGTCATACAAATATTAGTTCCGTGCGGGAATCAAGCCCATTACCCGCGACACGCAGCGCAGCAGTCAATCGCTTGTGCACTGCGCCAACCGTGCGCCCATTCAGGTCAGATTCGAACAGTAGCATTTCTTCTATGCTTGAAATGTTGTGCTCCGAATCTGAGCTTAAAGATACGATACTTTGACTTTCAATTGAAGATAAAGTTCTGATTCGCTAACAGCAGCCGAATTCCGCAAGTGAATTCGACAAGGCGAAGGGTTTGAGCGCCATCAATTCGACCAATATCACATGTCAGATGAATGACGCGATGTGGATTCCCATCTGTGTGATTGGTCGATTGATAGCGGTCAAAACCTTTGCGTTGCCGTATTCACTTAGGCAATACGGCTGCAGAACTGTCGCCCGTATCATGTTCTGTATTTTCTCCTGTAACTTAATTTGGATGCTCTTCTTAAAAATTCGGATCAGTTATGTGCCCGTTTATGCACTCTTCATTTAAAATTTTCAATGAGTCATCAAATTTTATGTCAACACTTCTAGATTTTTTTACTGGCTTACGTACCTCTGCATCTTTAATTTTAAATAATTATATGGAGTTAACATACATTTAGTGTCATCATTTCTAGACTATAAAGTCCGTGCCACCAAAGAAATCTCGCAGACATTTGGCGATGAATATAATGTGAGTAAGTGTACCAGAAACCATTACTTACTCAAAATCTGACCTAGTTGGAAAATGTCCTAGCTGGAAAATGACGTACATGGAATCTGACCTACTTGGAATCTGACGTTCATTACCGCTTTCATAAAAAAAAGATAAAACTCAACGCCCAACAAATACAAAAAAAAAGTAAACAATTGTTTCTACATATCAAAGAAACGCTTACTCAACTTAGTTTTTAATTTTAGTATCGAACAAGTCCAGATCAACATCCCGACACACCGCATTAAACGTACGACAAACTCTTATCATGTACGAATTCTGTCTGTAAGTAGTTTCAACTTTAGGTAGGTACATGAAGGAGACGGGCATGCCGAAGAAATGCACACGGTATACGCAGTCCAATCCTGCCCACCAACTCAGGAACGTCAGTACACCCATTTATAATACTTAAAAGAAAAATCTGCAATTTTTCTCCGTTCGTTAAGAGGCAGTATGTGAATTTTTTTACACCGACTTAAATAATTAGGGAGATAGGTTTTCGACCGATATTGTATGAATCTCATAAATCGTCGTTGTATGCTTTCAAGGCGATTAACATACACATTATAAATTGAATTCCAAATTTGAGAAGCATATTCAAGGTGGCTACGGACGAACGCACGGTAAAGAATCTTCATCGTTTTAACATTCTTGAAATCAGAAGATATCCTATATACAAAACCCAAAGCTTTAGAAGCCTTGTTGACTATTATATTTATATGCACGTCAAACAAAAGCTTCGAGTCAAAAGTTACCCCAAGGTCCCTAATTACGCTGACTCTTGCTAATGAGGTGTTCGATATCTTGTAATTGTATTTAACAGGGTTTGGCTTACTAGTAAACGTACATACATAACATTTGGACACTTTTAAGTCCAGCTTATTTCTAGCGCAATAATCATGGAACCGGTCCAGGTCGTCCTGTAAACGACATGCGTCCAATTCTGTTGATACTTGACCGAGGATCTTCATGTCATCCGCAAACAATAAAATTTTCGAATTAAGGAAACAAAAGGCAAGGTCATTAATAAAAATATTAAATAAAAGAGGTCCTAATACAATCCTTGGGGAACACTCGGTGGTATGTACATCGCCGTCGACGTGTAACCGTTGAGAACCACCGTTTGACACCTATTTTCTACGTACCATGAGAACCATCTGAACAAATTACCCGTCACACCAACCAATGACAGTTTGCGCAAAAGAAGCGCGTGATCAATTCGATCAAAACACTTGCTGTAGTCAGTGTATATAACGTCGACCTGTGACCTTCTGGACATGTGCTCCGTTAGATAATCACTACAGACCACAAGATTGGATATGGTGGAGCGACCTTTTAAAAATACATGTTGCTGTTCTGAGAAACTTTGTTTAAGTGATGCCGAAAGTTGTCTGTGTATAATTTTCTCCCATGATTTTAGCGAACACGCAAAGCTTAGAAATCGGTCTATAGTTGACTATAGACCGATTTTCCTTGGGTCCTTTTTTTATGAATCGGCGTTATATACGCTGACTTCCAGATTAGTGGCATCACTCCCAACAACAATGATCGCCTAAATAATATTGTCAACGGAATGGATAGACTCCTGGCATTTGGATATAGAAAATGGATGAATGTTGTTAGGGCCTGCGGATTTATTAATGTCCACGTGTTTAAGAAACCGAAATACTTCCTCCTCCCGGACATCAATAGAGCACAAGTTTGGTACGTACCCAGCCGAATGACCACCAGGTGCATCCAATGCAGTGGGCAAGAACTCATCATCATCGCTTCGTTCTTGAAAATTAAAAAAAAAGTAGTCGCCGAACATTATGCAAATTTCCTCCCCATTACTCGATGAAGTTTCACCCAATTTAAGAACGGGTAACAGTTTGTTTGTTGTTTAGATTTTACATATGCCCAAAAAGCTCTAGGATTTCGAGAAATGGGAAATTCGATGTTTGAGATATAATTATAAAGCATTTTCTTCTCCAGATCTTTGGCTCGCTCACGTAAAGTAAGGAATGATTGATGATCAGTGAGATTGCCATACCTTTTAAATCTTGAATGAAATTTAGCCTTTTCTCTAATAATTTTAATAAGAGGGCTTTTGTACCACGGAGGATACTTGCCCCGTGGGTCAACAGTTTTAGTGGGAATATATTTATCGTGAAGCGAGGTGATTTTGTCGTAAAAGAACTTTACTGCTTCCTCGAAAGTATTACAGCTTAATTCCAATGACCAATCTATTGCCACAATTTCATCCGTTAAGGCGTCATAATTCGCAAGAGCATATAAAAACTTGACTCGAGGCCGAGAATGCAGCTGATGCAGTTGAACGAATTCAGCAGAGATACAGAGTGCTTTGTGGTGTGAGTCCTTTTCCACTAAAGGATCCCGGCTGCAAGCGACTGCAACTTCGTCGTTCGACAGCACGAGGTCAAGAATCCTGTCATTTCCGTTACGATGACGATTGTACTGTAACAAACTGCAAGCGGCAAGAGTATCGCAAAAGCTGGCCTGAATGGGGCCGTGCAGGTTATTAGGGGACAGATATTCACCATCCGCCACCACTTGCCAGTCAATAATTGGCTAATTAAAGTCGCCATGAATTAAGAATTTATCTGCAGAATGTTTAAGAACAATATCAGCCAAGTTACTAACGAAGTTATGTAGTTGCGCCATCAAAGAGTTGCGAGACTGCTGATCACATATGTTAACAATACAAAAGTGCAATTTATAAGTTACTTTAGGTTTCGATTGGTGTAATGTTAAGGTGACCCACAGATCTTCGGCGGACGAACGCCATTCGTCGCGGACATCGGCAACAAGCTCTCGACGAACGGCTATTAAGACCCCCCCCACCCATGGTTTGGTTAGTGTGCGAGTAATTTCGATCACGTCTCCATACAAAATATTATCTACTCTGATATCGTAATATTCGAATTATAAACTTCAAAACGACTTTATATTGACATACTTTATTTGTATTTATACTGAAATTTAAAAATAGAATCTTATTATAACCCTTTATCTCTAACAAAATAATGCTATAATAGTACATTGTGTATTAAGGGCGGTAAGTAAGGAATTACGATCGAGGCTCTAGTAGAAGCCCGAAGTCGAAGACTGAGGGACTTTTTGAGTCGAGGTTCGTAATTCCCGTACCGCCCGTAAAACATACAATGTTTTTCATCACATTTGCGAGTAAGAATTATGAATCATAGCTTTAATACACAAGTCAGTACAGCTATTATTACGAAACACGTGATTTTTTTTTAAAGCGGGTGGCGAGTTTTTGCCCACACCACAGATTATACAAATGTTTCATTCAGTAACGTTAAGGGCAAATACTGACGGAGTGTAATTTTTTTTGAATAATTTCGACGTTTTCATATAAATAACTATTAAAATCGATTATTAAGAACATTAGTTGAGTATTTAAGTAACATGTAGCGAGTTTGCAAAGAAATTCCTGTTTAGATAACATTTTAAGACAATTTTTCAATTGCGTGTAAACTCCTTGCTTGAACTTGCATGACCTGTTTGCTGTGCTATAAATTAAAAAATATTACTTACCGCCCTTGGGTTTCATGACAAACAAAAAAGCTCAAGGGTTTTATATGGGGCATTACGGCCAAGTTAACCTGTATGTTTTCATACTGTTTACGTGCAAGTGTGATGAAAAGTACATTGTGATACAAGCGTGGAAAGTAGCTTATTGCAAAAGAGCTGTCATTAACAAGCCCGAGCCGAAGGTGAGGGTTTTTAATGACACGTTTATGCAATAACCTACACACCCTTGTATCACACGACGTTTTTCAATACAGTTGTGGGAAATAGTAAAAACATATCAAAGAATTAGATTTGTTTATTAACAAAAAAATACTATTTTCAGAAAATGGCGCGTTATTGCAACTAAATATTTTTATTTACAACGAAAGAATATTGCCTATTCGATTTTTGACAAATGTTATGTGAAAATATTTAAATTAGAACTGGTAATTAAATATATTAAACAACCATTTAAAAGACTTTTGAGAATTCAATGCTAAAACTTACGGAATCATTCATTTTTCCTCATATAAAATCTATCCAATATTATTCTATGTATGAAAACTCCTTGCTACTAAACTTTTTTTAATTGACATTGAAATTTAAATTCAACTGCAAAAGTAATGATCGAGCTCGTAAACAAAAGTCACGACCGCGTAAGGGTGTTTTCACACGACACCGCGGCGGCAGCGTTTTTGGCCGCCGCGGTGCCGCTGGTCCTGCGGCGTTTCACCGCAGAACCAGCGACACCGCGGGCTACGCGGCGCAAATATAAGACTAGTCACGCGCGATCCGTTGGACAGAATGGATAGTACCGTGGTTATTGCGCTTTGTGTTCTGCGTCGTCGTCGTAAAAAGAGAAAAACAAGAACTATTTGGATACATCCCTTTATATCTTCCAGAAAAAGTAACGGAAAGTTTTATTGTGATTATGAGAGTTTGAGAAGAAATCCTAAGAAATTCCGCAGTAGTTTTCGTATGAGTATTGATACATTCGACCAACTATTAGGACGCGTTCACAACTGTTTGCAGAAGAATAGTACGAATATGAGGGAATGCATTTCACCTCCTGAAATGTTAATGGTGACATTAACGTAAGTAAAAAAAAACTACAAATACAATCAAGTTTTATATAATTCACATTAAGGCACAAAGTTTAAGTAGTAGGGCTAATATTAATTAAATTCGGGTAACGTTTCGTTAGACATTGGTGATGCGATCTGTGATAGAGTACTCGTAGAAGACGTGTTCTGATAATTATCGTATGTCGTTGTATATCCAGTCTGATATCCGTAATTAGGTGTATTTTGCCATACTGCTGTAGGGTACTGAATTTCGGTTACAATTTGTAGTACTCTACTCTGAAACTGCAACACTTGTTGGTCATTAAATTTTTCTAGGCTTGGCAAAATACTTAAAAAAAAAGATAAATGTCTATTATCATGTTCTTTTTTTAAAATATTCAAAACTTCGGTTTCGAACTCATCTGCTTTGCGTTTGCGATTTGAGGTCTTTGAAGTACTCGGTTCAGCTTGCTGTGCATTAGTAGTAGGAGTAGGAGATTCCTCACATGTATGTTGAGATGATTCTTCTTGATTTTGAGTTGTTGCAATACTCGATTGTGTCTCAGATGGTGCAATTTTTTTCAAGAAAGATAATTGTTCAAACAAATGATATTTTTTGGTAGCACTTGCAGCTGATCCCGATTTCTTTGTTTTAATCTTTGTTAGGTATTTAAAAAAATTGTCCTTCACATTCTTCCATTTACTAAAGACAGCTTTATCTGAAAAAATAATAGTCACTCTAGATTATACTTTTATATTTGTTTTTTAGATATTTGGCTAAGGGACATACATAATATACTGATCTGCACGAAAATTTTAAGCTTGGAATATCTACAATATCTCAAATAGTAAGACGCACATGTAAAGTGATTTGGAATGAACTATCACAAGAATGTATTCCAGAATTAACAGAAGAGAGATTAAAAGAAATCGCAAAGCAGTACGAGTACAAAGCTAACTTCCCTCACTGCATTGGCGCCATGGATGGCAAACATATCAGAATGATTAAACCAAACAATAGTGGGTCGCTTTTTTTCAACTACAAAGAGTTTTTCTCTATAGTATTGTTTGCTATAGTTGACGCAGACTACAAGTTTATTTATATAGACGTGGGTGCGTATGGAAAAGAGTGTGACTCAACGATTTTTCAAAATTCTTCATTATTTGAGCATCTAGAACAAAACCAGATATGAGTCCCGTTATGTCGAGCCTGGAAGTCTATTGTTCTCCAAAGTATTGATATTTTACGCTTTCTATTACCTTTATGTCGAGTTTGGTGAACAGGTACAGTCAGGGATGTAAATTAAAAGCCAATGGCATAAAAACATTGTTTTATTATTAGTTCTATTACTTATTTTCATATATATATCTAATATTTCTTAATCTAAACATATACAGTATAATCATCACGTATGTTACGTATGCCTAGGAATCTGCTGACATTGCGGACAAAATACATACATAGACCTTGATGACAGTGCAGTTACCGCAAGTCAACGCACGTAGCTAGACTTTCGCTGACACAGAAACGTACGGAGCATAAACATAGGAAGTTGCTGACTGTGCAATTACCTTGGAACCGATCCAGCCATGACGTCAAGGAATCGATCAATGCCGAACTAATATTTAAGAGCATCTCTCGTAAGAAAGCACCATTCCATATTCCTACATCGTGTAGGATGGATTCTCGTAGGCTAGTTAGTTTTAGTTAGTCTATTTAAATATTGTAACCATTCCATGTCCTAACATCGGCTTGGAATGGACATTCGTAGGTTAACTAGTTGTAGTTAGTAGTTGTAACCATTCCATGATCCAACCTCGACTTGGAATGGACACTTCTAGGATAATTAATTATAATTAACTTTAATAATTAAAGGTTTAGAATCATTTCGGGTTTCTTTCCACTCTCCCGGCTGTGGTAAACGTAATTCGTATATAAATATTTTTTCTAAAAAATAACTTTCTTAATCTAAATAAATCACAATATAATCAATCATCACTATTGTTGCAAATGTTAAACAGCATAGTTTTACAGTAAAAAATAATTCTTCTTATAAAAGTAACTTTCTTAATCTAAATAAATCACAGTATAATCACCACTATTAGTGAAAATGTAAAAAAGATATAGCTTTATAATAAGTAAATAATTCTTTTAAATTAGCGTTATTGATTGACGCTATATCGTTGTATCAACCTAGGTAACATGTATATTTTAAATAATTAAAAGATAATCACTTATCAAATCTTACAGTTGATAAGCGTTTAAGACAAATCATTAAATCAATTTTGTTAGTTGTAAAATCTTCAACTATTTTATTTATACGTATATCAATAGCCAAGCATTTTTTTTTCTTAGGTTCTGATTGTTGTCGTTGTAGACATTTGCCTACTCTATCTTAAACCTAGCTTCCTTAGCCTCATCTCTAAGTGTGCTAATGAGAGTATATAGCGGAGGTCTTTTACTAAGCTTTTTATTTAGCCTGTTATGCCATCCCTCTACTGGGTTTGTGGTCCTGTGGCGTTCGTTGTAACAACAAAACAAATCAATATTTTTGTTAATCCACTGCGATGTTACGTAATCATTAAATGATTTAGCTTCATTGCCTTCAGGTGCACTTTCTAATAATAACACCCATGCTTCTGGGATGACATTTTTGGGAAGATGTGCTGTGGCTGCACACATGGTAATATATTTTTTTCCACCGGGAACATTTACTATTCCGGTCTGTTTTCCTTTTTTCCACAACGCCTTATGGAAGTGGAAGAAACATCCGCTTATATCAACTAATGGAAAAACTTTTTTAATAGCGTTTATTGCTGCAATCTCAAAATCGATTTAAATTTTTTTTGGTTTAAATTCTGGAATGTTATCTTTTATCATTTCAAACATATGCACATAGGTCGATTGGCATTTATCAGGTAACAGCACAAAAATGATCGGCACTATTACGGTTTTGTCTGCGGTACTACCAATGTCGGCATGTATGGTATATAATTGATAGAATGGTCGGGCAATTGAAAAGAATGTTCCATCAACAAAGAACAGATTCATGGACTGCAATGCATTTTTGCAATCATTTAACATAAATATCAAAATTTTATTTACCCCACCACTTTCTACAACCAGAAAATCTTTTGCGATCACTGGTGAAATTTTGACATCCTCTAATTTCTGGAATGTAGTCTTACTAACATTTAAAAAAATATTTCTTGAACGGTAGAGTGCATTTTTCACACTTTGGAAGCTACGAACTTGGTCAACGTAATCATTATTATCTTTTAAACTCGCCATGGACATTGATACACATACATAGTGGGTATGGGTTTCAAGTCTGTCCGTACGTCCTTTTTACATTGATTAAACTTTTTTCAAATTCTTCTTTTTTGTAATCTGGCAAACAAACATGATCTGTTGCTCCAGTCTTTAGAATGTTTGCTTCCTTTTCATCTAAAGTTAAGAGGACCCTTGACGAACCGTCTATCGCCAACGCGAGCACGGTCGAAAAGCTTGTTGTTTCATCCAGCGCAATGCTTGAAAAAGAGGCAAAGCGAAAAGAGAGAGATAGCGCCTGAACGCTCGGTTGTCATTCGGTAACTTCCGCCGCACACTCGCGGGCGATCGCCACCGGTCGCCGACCGGCCCATTCATTCATGATAATAAGGCGCACGGTTGGCGCAGTGGTTGAGCGATTGACTGCTGCGCTGCGTGTCGCGGGTTCGATTCCCGCACGGGACAAATATTTGTATGACCTACAGATAGTTGTGCCGGCTCTGGGTGTTGTGTATGTGAGTTTATATGTTTGTAAACGCACCCACGATACAGGAAGTAATTCCTAGTGTGGGGCAACGTTTTTTATAAAAAAAATATCGGATCAAGCGCGCGCTTCCAGTTTTGTAAATTGCCTTGCATGTAGGTACCTAAACCTACATTTAGTACGAACGTAGCTCTTGGCCCAGTGGATGCGTGTTTGTATTTTTACCAATCTAGGTACCGTACCGTACATGCGCTAGTTTTTACTGTATGGAAATTATTTAAAATATATTAGTTTTTTTCGTAATTAATTTATGTAGGATTCCTACATAAGTAAAGGTATATCTAATTTATTATTATATATAATTCATTCTGCTTATGGAATAGCACAAGCAGAACACATTATTATTTATCTATCCAGTCAGTATTGAGGCAGCTAAAATTATTAGTATAATTACACTGTACGTAGGTACCTACGCGTAAAGGCAGTTGATCAAATAAAGTAGTCTGAATACAGTTTGGCATATACATTTATTTTATTTTATATAAAAATACATAAAACCCGGTTATCGAGAAGATTCCGTTTTCCAAAAACAAACATATATTTTTTTACTTTTTATAGTCATTATGGATGTCCTCCACCCTGGGGCAAACGAAGGGTGTTTTTTTTTGTTTCTATGAATTTCTTCCTGTATCGTGGGTGCGTTTACAAACATTTCATATACACAAGACACCCAGATCCGGAACAACTGTAGGCCATACAAATATTTGTTCAGTGCGGGAATCGATCCCGTGACACGCAGCACAGCAGTCGATCGCTGAACCATTACGCCAACCGTGTCGTCAATTTGACACGTATATACTTATGTAATATTATTGGAACTGCACAATATTCGCATATGTTACTCTATGTGGGCTTCTAAACATGTGTCCCAAATTTCATTTATGTTTATAGAACTTGCTCATTTTAGTGATAGTGTACTAAAACTATAAAGAGAGAAATAAAACTTTTTCACAAAAAAGAAATCTACTTCAAAAGCAAATACAATAAAAAGTGTAAAATAACTTTTTAAAAATAAATAACTTTAGTTTCGGAAGTCGGAAGTAGTTATATCTAAAAATTTTAGCTTTCTCGATGTGGTCTGCTTGTGCTACTCCGTAAGCAGAATAAATCATTCAGGTACCTATACTTTTTCGTACTTTATGTAGGCATCCTACATAAATTACGACACACTTGGTTGTTGTGAAAGTTGGCGTAGTGGTTGAGCGATCAGCTGCTGCGCTGCGTGACGCGGGTTCTATTCCTATACGGCAAAAATACTTGTATGGCCTATAGATAATTGTTCCGGATATGGGTGTCATTGACAAAATACCTATAAAAATACTTGTAATAATTATATTTACTCATTCGTGCTGTTTGTTGCTAAGGAGTTCGGTTGTATGCTCCATATTTTGAAAACTGCTGAACCGATTTTAGTGAAACTTGCACTGTAAAGTGTAAAGTTCGTAGGTAGGTCGCTGGTGTGTTGGGAGGCCGGGGGATGAACGGAAACAACGATTTTCATCGGTAAACAAACGGCGGACGAGCGTCCTTCGCGTTGTGTCGCGGTGCGTGTGCGCGTGTTGGAATCTAACGTCTGACTGCGGGGGCCAGGGGGCGCGATGGCGCGCCAACCCTTTCCGCGAATGATTGAATGTAGAAACGAATCGCGGACCGAATGAGCACAGGCGCGAATGGGACGCTCGCGCGGGCATTTCAATTTATTCATAACATCAATAGTTCCACACATAAATACATGAAATAGGCATGGGCAACATACAAGGTAAGTATTTAGTATTAAGACACATTTAGGTTATTTAGCTTTAAGTTATAGTTTTAGGATTAGTTATAAGTTTATTAGCTTAAGTAGGTACACATTACAGGTAAGTATGAATGTGTGATGCGTCGCCTACAATCTGCCTCCTTAGTGCTAACTAGTTAGCGCTATCACTAACCCTAGGTGTAAGTAGAGCGACGCGAGTTACAGGCCTGCGTAACAAGCCGGTGCGAGTGCGCACATCTACTACGCGGACGCGGCCATCTCTACCTGCATGGGTCTCACTTACCACTCCGTGTCGCCAGCAGCTGCGCTCCAAGTTGGGTTCGACGAGCACCACGTAATCGCCAACCTGTAAACCCTCCGACTCTGACGTCCATTTCTGACGAGGTATCAAAGTAGGTAGGTATTCTTTTACCCAACGTGACCAAAACATGTCGGCCAGTCGCTGTGCCACCCGCCAGCGCTTCCTAAGTAATAAGTCAGAATTATCATATTTACCAAACTGTGGGCTAGCGGATGACGAGCCGATCAAAAAATGATTGGGCGTGAGCGCCTCTGGGTAGGACGGGTCGTCAGAAACGTGCGTTATGGGGCGACTGTTAACCAGTGCTTCAACCTCAGCCATCAATGTCAACAACGTGTCAGGATGCGGAGCACGCTCCTTCAAGATTACCTTTAGGGACGACTTGACGGTGCGGATCATGCGCTCCCAAGCACCACCCATCTCAGGTGCGCCAGGGGGGATAAATTTCCACTCTACTCCACGTATGGCTCCAGCCTCGCGCACTGCCTCCTGGTCTAGGTCAGCCATGCTACGCTTCAGCTCCGTGTCGGCGCCACGCAGGTTAGTACCATTGTCCGATATTATTACCTGGGGCATACCACGACGAGCGGCCATTCGCCTAAGCGCCATAATGGTGGAGTCTGTGGTGAGGTCCTCGGTCACCTCAATGTGTATCGCGCGTATGGTCAAACACGTGAAGAGCATACAATACCTCTTAGGTCTGCTGCGACCGATGGTTACCTCCAGCGGTCCAAAAAAGTCAACGCCTGTGTACGTAAAGGGACGCCTATTGTGCTGCAGCCGGTCCGGCGGCAGGTCCGCCATGCGCTGCGGCTGCGGCGCGGCGCGTCTGTGGCGGCAGAACAAGCAACGGGCCGCAACGCTGCGGACGGTCGGCCGCAGTCGCAGCACCCAATAGCGCTGCCGTAAATTATTCACGACCAGCTCGTTCGCACCATGTAGTGCTTGCCGGTGTGCGTATTCCACCAACAAACGGGTAATCCTGTGGTGTCCGTCTAAAATAGCTGGTCGCCGTACGTCATCAGGGACTCCTGCAACGGACTCGATACGACCACGAACACGTAAAATACCTGCGTCATCTAAGTACGGCGTAAGTTGACGCAAGCGGCAGCTAGGTGGCAGCTGTTTGTTCTGCTTCAAACATGCAATTTCCTTATTAAAACTGTCTAATTGTGATTTTCGAATCAGTAGGTCCTCTGCCTCCTTCATTAGAACAATGTCAAGCTCGCAGGTCTTACGCTGACATTTTTTAATGAACAACAAAACTCTAGCGGTGGCACGGACAAGAGTAATCCAATTAGAAATGTTACCTTCATCAGGCAAAACCGGTGACGAACAGCTGTCTGCAACAACTACATTTACCGCACGTACTTCACACTCGGCGTCCTCCTGCAAATTGGTAAACTTACGATCCTTAGGCCACTGATCTTCTGGCAGCCTCAAAAACGTAGGACCCTGGAACCAGGTACTGGAGTACGCCAGCGGCGGCGCGTCATCACGCGTGGCGATATCCGCCGCGTTGTGTGCCGTTGGGACGTGTCGCCATTCACACGACTTCGTCAACTCATCAATCTCACCCAGTCGGTGAGCCACATAAGGCTTATAATTACGTGGGTCGCTGCGGATCCATTGTAGGACCGTGCTAGAATCCGTCCAGTAATACCTCTTCCCAGGCTGAACATCTTTGTGCTCGCGCTGCGTCGCGGCGGCGAGCCGCGCTCCCAGTAGCGCGCCCTGCAGCTCCAACCTTGGAATAGACACGGGTCGTAACGGGCTTACCCTGCATTTACTGCTTACAAAACACACTAGTACACGGCCATCTGCACGTGTAAAACGAAAATATACTACCGTTGCATACGCTTTTGATGAAGCGTCGCAAAAAACATGCATTTGTACGTTAACAATATCATTTTGGTTCGAATCCGAAATGTTCGATGACCACTGCTCGCCAGTGTAACAATCAATCCACTCGTGTGCGCTGCCATAGTGCCGCGGAATACGAAGCCAACACAGCTGACGTAGGTCGGCGAGCCACCTTACCCAAAGAGTATGTTCCTCGGAATGGATGCGGCAATTCCAATCGACTCCGCTGCGATGAACGTTTTGGAAAATAATTTTACCTTTTATTGTAAACGGAGAAAGGAAACCGTGAATATCATACACTGACATTAAAATGCTTAACATTTGTGCTTTAGTAGGTGATTCGGAACCATCTAAAATAGTAGGAGGTATTCTATCTAACGCAATTTTAAAACCAAAACAGTCATCGCTCGGATACCACATCAAACCGAGCGTGCGCTCATGCGTATTCGTAGCTCCTTGTGTGAGCTCAGTGGCGGCAGGCGCTAGAGCGGCGGGCGGGATTGCGTCGAGAACCGAGCGGCTGTTGCTCGACCAGCGCGTAATTTCAAATCCGCCTGATTTGTGTATGTCGGTTACTTCGCGCACTAATCGGATAGCCTGACTTTCGTCTTCACATGAGTGAAGACAATCGTCCATATAATGGTCTTTGATGATAACATCGACGGCTTCGGGGTACATATCCTGGTATTTAAGAGCATTTTTATTTTTAATGTATTGTGCGACAAAAGGAGAACAAGTGGCGCCAAAAAGTAAACTTTCCATTACACATTTTTTTCAAAGGCATATCCGGGCTCTCTTGCCAAAGAAAGCGAAAAACATGTTTATCTTCATGGCGAATTTTAATTTGAACAAAGAAATCTTTAATGTCGGCTATTAATGCAATTTTATGCTCACGAAAACGTAACATAATTCCTAGTAAAGAATTATACAAATCGGGGCCGGTAAGTAAAAAATCATTTAGACAGACACCTTTAACTTTTCCCGCACAATCAAACACTAACCTTAATTTTTCGGGTTTGTTCGGGTTCTGGACTCCAAAGTGCGACAGGTACCATGTATGACTCGGCGAAAGTTCATTGTCCTCTAGTTCTCGCGCGTAGCCGTTGTCAAAGAGCCGCTTCATTTCCTGACAATATTTTTCAGCATACTTACCGTCAGCCTGAAATTTCTTTAATAAACCCCTTAATCTAGAATGTGCATAATCAAAAGTGTCCGGGAGAGAAAGCTGGTCTTTAGTAAACGGTAAACCAACTTCCCATTGACCACCGATGTTTCGCGATGTTTCATCCAAAATCTTTACCGCTCTCAAATGTGCCGTATTCTCACGGCGTAAGGTCGAAATTCCAATGGAGTCAAGCTCGAACGACATTTTTACCAATTCGTTTAATTTACTTACGTCACAGCTAGCTTCCGGCTCCGGCTGCGCTTGCGGATGCGTCGAGTGAGCGATATGGAAGGCGTGCGCGTTCACGGGAGAGTGAGTGAGACCATAGCAGCCATGAATGCACCATCCTAACCTGCATCTCGTTGCATACGGTTCCTGCTTGTTACCATGCAGAATCTGTAGGGGGGCTAAAAGAAAGTAATTATCTTCCCCTATCAGTAAACGAGGCACCACACATTCGCTACAGACATAATCTTTGATACCTAACAAATGATTACACTGCAATTGATTGACGCAAGATAAGTTTTGTTTAGGTAAATTCAAATTATTGACTTGACATAAAGTTACATTGTGATTTTCAGCATTTTGCATACAACCAGAAATGTTAACAGAAACTTTAGGTGCTTCTGACTGAAATATTTCGATGCCGAATGCATCTATGAACTTAATCGGACTACATTGTGACGTTTCTAAACCTAGCTCGTTAACTAGAGTCTTATCAATCATAGAAATAGAAGCGCCATCGTCCAGTAACGCGTACGCACTAACGGTGCCCTTGGGGCCACTTATTCACTTTTATTACCTTTAGCATCACTTCACTAACCGCTGAAGTCGGGGCTGACGGGGCGCGCGCGCCAAGCGCGGCAGCGGAGCCCGAAACGGCGGGCGCGGGAGGGCGCGTCGCCGCGGCCGTAGTCGCGACGTGCGCCACGGTCTCGTCGCGTGATGGTGACGTAGGCGCAGGTATCGTACTCGTACTCCTTGGGTTGCTGGCGTTGTAGTGCAGAAGCGGATGGTGTGCCATCCCACAGCTATCGATGTCACATACGGGCGCCGGGCACGTGTCACGGCCGTGTCGTGATAACAGGCAGCAGTAGCATAGATTTTCTGATCTTACAAATCTCCATCTGTCCCTCTTCAGTTTGCGTTTGAAGGTACGGCACTCAGTAAGAACGTGAGGTTTCTTACAAAGCGGGCACGAAGTATTATTATTATTACTTCTACTCTCGGGCGTGGCTGTTGTTGCGAACACTGGTCGGCTCGTGAAGTGGCGCTGTCTTTCGTCGTGTTTACGGCTGGGGGGCCCGGGGTCGGGTTTTCTGTAATCCCGTGTCTGTGGTACACCAACAACAGACAACATCTTTGCTTCTCTTTTCAGGAACAATCCAAGTAGTTCAAGTTTAGGTATGTTGTTATGTACGACTTTATCGTGGGCGTAGTCCGTCCACCGGCTGAGTAGCACGCTAGGTAATTTCGATATTATGGTAGCGGCAATCTCGGGGCTTCGTAGATAGTCTCGTTGGTTTAGTGAGTCCAACGTAGCTATGCAGTTATTAACTTTGGTTGCAAAGTTAATTAATTCGTGATGATAATTAGTAGGTAAATGAGGTAATTTCCTTATCTGTGACAAGAGATGTTGAATAATAATATCAGCTTGTCCAAACCTCAATTCTAAGGCTTCCATCACGACGGCTGGTGACGTATTGCCGATGAGTAGGTCGGTGACCGCCTCCCTGGCTTCACCTTTCAATGCTCGGCGTAGTCGCCACAAGTTTTCAGACTCGGTGTAGTTGCAAATATGGGACGACTCTTCGAATGCACTTTTAAAGTGCAACCATTCTATGCAGTCGCCGGAAAAAGTAGGTAGCTCACGTGGGGTGGACAGGCGTGTCAGTAACCTATCCTCTCTTCTGGCAGACGAGGCGTCCATGGAGTCCCTGAGTGCGTAGGCTAGCTGGAGAATACTATCAGCGGGAACGGCGGGGGCGGGTGCGCGGCCATGTTTTTCATTTGGTGCCGGCGCGGCCTCCGTCGGCGCTGTCATCTTTGCTGCCGCGGCGGGCGTCGCCGGCGGCTCCAACATTGCTGCCGCGGCACGTGTCGCCGGCGGCTCTAACGTATGGTCCAGCCATTCATCAATAGTCACAAGCTCAGAGTTTCTCGAGTGAGTTCGAGACACGCGTTCACGTTCGTCTTCAATCAGAGCTAACTCGCATTTTAGCTTTTTATCGATGAGCTCCTTATCAATTGTTGCCTTCGCTTCAGCGGCGGCCAGCTCCAATTGCTGGCGTTTCAGGCGACATGAGATTGAGGCAGACGATGCCAGAGTCACTGCACTTTTTACACTTTTCACGGGCTCGGTAGCCATTTTGTCTTTTCACTCCCGTTTGCGATTTCGCGTCCCCGGCCTAGATCCGGCTCGAGGGACCAGATTGTAAAGTGTAAAGTTCGTAGGTAGGTCGCTGGTGTGTTGGGAGGCCGGGGGATGAACGGAAACAACGATTTTCATCGGTAAACAAACGGCGGACGAGCGTCCTTCGCGTTGTGTCGCGGTGCGTGTGCGCGTGTTGGAATCTAACGTCTGACTGCGGGGGCCAGGGGGCGCGATGGCGCGCCAACCCTTTCCGCGAATGATTGAATGTAGAAACGAATCGCGGACCGAATGAGCACAGGCGCGAATGGGACGCTCGCGCGGGCATTTCAATTTATTCATAACATCAATAGTTCCACACATAAATACATGAAATAGGCATGGGCAACATACAAGGTAAGTATTTAGTATTAAGACACATTTAGGTTATTTAGCTTTAAGTTATAGTTTTAGGATTAGTTATAAGTTTATTAGCTTAAGTAGGTACACATTACAGGTAAGTATGAATGTGTGATGCGTCGCCTACATGCACTTTTCCCTAAGTTGAGAGATACTCAATCCAACACAAAAAGAATGATCACGATCCGATAAGTAGTTTTGGAGAACACGCATTTCTACACAAACATACATACACTTATGACATTTTGCTCACGTATTTAGTAGCCCAGATAGAGTAACATATTATGTGAATATTGTGCAATTCCAATAATATTACATACATACGTGTTGAAATGATTATCTCCTTTTTTTTTGAAGTTGGTAAAAAAAGATATTCTGTTTTTTTTTTATTGGTCTACAACGATATTGGTTTTATTGCCATAATGAAACCGGTTTAGGCCACATCGGTTGAATGGTTTCAAAGTCTGTAACGGACATAGGTAGAAACAATTTTTTGTTTTATTTAGGACAACTGGCTACCAAAACTTCATCGTCAAAATCGAGTGAAATTGCGTATTTTTCAAATAAAAATCTTTGTGTTTTGTGGGTAGGTACTTACAAAACATAACCATTTGTCGGTAACTCGGTGTAGACTGATATAAATAATAATTCTAATTAGTCCGTCAGACAGATTATCGAAAAATATTGGACATTGGTATTTTTTTATTTATTAAAGCCATAGAAATATAAAATATATATGATTAAATCATTAATTATTGATTAAGATAAAGCTCGTCAAAGTTCAGGAGTTGGGATCGTGATGTCACGCGGAATTTCAACGCGCGGAGTAAGAAACTGTTGCGAATCGAATGGTTGCGAATCGAATGGTTGCGAATGCGTTACTTTTGATCAAATCAAATATACGCCGCACACTGCACTGTTGCCGTTCCGTCACGCGGCAAGTTCGCGCGCGCCGTTCGCCCGCGCCGGTGATGTGCGATCTCGCAACGTTGCGTTGCAGCCAGATATCAGTACTGAGTAGCGATAAAAATATCTATAATTTTATACCGATACTCAAGGAAGTATTGCAAGCATCTGGCAGATGTTTCGAGGGTCCCTACCTACCCTACTTACCCACATATGACATACCCTACTTACCTACCGACCTACCCTATCTACCAGGTAGGTAGAGGAGTAGGTAAGTAGGTCCTGCCCATCCTATCTACTTATCTACCCTAATTACTAACCTAGCTTACAGCTACCCAACCTAGGTACCTAAACTACCTACCTAAACTACCTTCAAAACCTACCATCAAAACAAATTCGGTCCGTATTCACTAACGCAATGCCAGGTTCGTTTCTTATAAAAGTACTAAATCTTTTTGAAAGCAAAATCAGTGTCCGGTATAAAAAAGCAAGATCGTTGTAGTAGGTAAATAAATGAAATAGATACGATGCACACTCACGTACGCGCAGTACTCAACAAATTCATTACCTACTACGGTAGTACCCGAGCGAGCGGCGATCTTCATTCAACTCTTACCTCGTCTTACCCCGCCCGACCCCGCACAACTCGTCTCCCCGCGCACCTCATACCCCCTGTTGACTAACAAGCAAGTGAGAACGCGATAACATTGAGCTAAAAATGGTGTTCGAAAATTTCATAAATCTTGTTCCGGGAAATACGTGTTTTTGAATAAGCCTTATAAGTTTGTGAAATAAAAATTTGTCATTTAGAATCTCCATTAAATTTGTAAGGTTTCTATCGAAATATTTTCTTTACTTTTACAATTTATGAATATATTATGAACGGCCAAAGTTCAGGTAGAATTTGTTCAAAAATCCAGATTTTTGGAGGCTTATACTGAATTGGTTTCTCCAAATTTTTAATTTCTGCTTCGATAGAAACCTAGATATAGTGCACAAGATACCTATTAGTTCAAAAAAATCAAAGATATATGTGTTACAACGGCATAATCACGTACGAGCGTTTGTATGAAAATTATGTCGGATTGTCCGCTCTTAAGGAAGCTTTACAATTTTTTTTGTGCAGTACCAAATTGAGGAGCCACATTTATTTTTTCTATTAATGCGGTACCGGTAGCCATCTTTCAATACAATTTTACCACCTTTTTGACTTTCGACGAAAATTAAATTATTATCAGTATTCCTCAATGAACTGCATCCAAGTTCTTGATTCTCTTGGCTACTGCCGTCTTGAGGTCTTTCTTCTGTGTTAAAATTACCCCATGTGCTGCAGCCGGGTTCTTGATTCGTTTGGCTACTGCCGTCTTGAGGTCTTTCTTCTGTGTTAAAATTACCCCATGTGCTGCAGCCGGGTTCTTGATTATCTTCATTTTGAGGGGTTGATGTGCTACATTCGGGTTTTTTAATTATATCTACACTAGCGGTATTTTGTTGATCGAGGTTTAATAATTCGTAAGATTCGCTAGAATCATCTTTTTCTATGTTTTCGTGTTGGATAGGTTCTGGTGGTGGTGCATGTATACTCCCATCGTTTAGTTCAGCATTAATGTCACCTATTTCGTTGCCTTCCAAAATATTTATTATGCTAATTAAATCCATCATTGATATTGTGATTATACTTCATACATCTTCAGTGGGTAATCCTAAAGAGAAATAAAATCCATTAGAAAAGTCAAGTACGACAATCGAAAAATCTTACCTAAAATATTTGTTATAATAAGTAAATAAGTCGGCGTATCACATGAAGACTTAAAAAATACCCAAGTAACTAAGTACTTCTAAATAGAATTAAAAATTAAGAATAATTCTTCTAAATTGATTTAGAATTGCGGGCTGGCCGTGAAAACGTATCAGACAGTTAAGATACATATCATAAGTTCCAGTCGTATGATATATATTCAAAATACATATGACTGGAATTCATGAAGTAAAAATACATAAATTCAAAATACATAATGTATATCTTCAATTCAAATAAGTTCTCAATTTATAGGTTTGGAATAAGTACATAGTGTTCTAAATAAGAATTTCTAATGCTTTTAATTACTAAGCTTGAAACGCACAGGTAACGGTCATAAACAATAATTGGCTAGTTGACAAAATTTGGAAATTTGTTTAAAACTATAGCTTAGTATCTATTTTACGCAGGCCCCTTATTGCATAAATATATATTACACAAAGTAGATGTCTAGAAAGATCATTAAAATTTTAAGTTTTTATTTGTAAGTAAAAAAATATTCAAATAAAATAACGAAAATGTTTTATATTAAGGACGCTATTACATTTTTCTACAAATAACAGTGCTTTTCAGGTACAATTTTAAGGTATATGCAATCACAGATGTGAAGATATCATGGTTTTAATTTAAAGATGATATATTCAGCTCCAGATTGGCATCAGAAAAATTGCATGACATCATACAAAATTTTCGCACAAATACGTTTTGCCCATCACAATAATCGCAAAAATATTAAAAAAGTAGGGTCCGAATAGGTCCCAGTTTAGTTAATTTTACAGCATTTTTTATCTTCAAAATTATAAAAAAATTGCGGTATATATAGTCCTTTACAGGTTCAGATAATTATTTTTTACCCAAATCAATATATATTTAATTATTAGCTACAATAAAAACACTTGCCGACTTCTTCATACATTTTGCACTCGAAGCGTATCATTCCGCGCTCAGAAGCGCTCGTGGAAGGACGAGCGTATCGCTTTTTTGCAAAAAATAAATACGATAAAAGTAATAGAAAATATTGTAGTGTGCATGCGTGAGTCGTATGTCGTGATCGAAAGGAGTTGATATTTTACCGGACCGAAATAAAAGTATGTTTGAGTTTCCTTTTATTATTAGAATGTGATTTAGAAATTATGTTGGGTATGATCGGGATTTGGATAGGTATTGTTAAGCAGTTGTTGATAAGGTTGAGAAATGGATGGGTGGGTTTAAGCAGCTCTTAGTAAGGTTAAGATTTGGATGGGTAAGGTTAAGCTGGCGGCGGTGAAGGTTAGAAGTGGATGGGTGGGAGGAGATTTATGATTTGAACCGGTTTGTATGTATGACGAATACGGGGTCAAACCAAAATACAAGATGGCGGCGACGAAAATTTGACCGCTTTTCGATATGGGTGTCATTTTCATGGTTTTTGGCGTCGCTTATATCGAATATGGGGTCAAAACCAAAATACAAGATGGCGCCGACGAAAATTTGACCGCTTTTCGATATGGGTGTCATTTTCATGGTTTTTGGCGTCGCTTATATCTAATATGGGGTCAAAACCAAAATACAAGATGGCGCCGACGAAAATTTGACATCTTTGCGTCATGGGTGTCATTGTCATGGATTTTGGGGTCGCTCATATCGAATACGGGGTCAAAACCAAAATACAAGATGGCGCCGGCGAAAATTTGACATCTTTTCGTCATGGGTGACATTTTCATGGTTTTTGGGTAGTATGTCATCAGCTGATGCTTATTAAGTAATACTCCAAAAAAATTTGATGGTAATATTTTATATTATATAATATGTAATGCAAAATGTTCAAGTCATTTTTAGGGTTTCCCCTATTAATAAGACTCCGCGGTCCGTCTGTCTGTCTGTCTGTCACCAGGCTGTATCTCTTGAACCGTGATAGCTAGGCAGTTGAAATTTTCACAGATTATGTATTTCTGTTGCCGCTATAACAACAAATACTAAAACAGAATAAAATAAATATTGGGGCTCCCATACAAAAAACGTGTTTTTTTGCCGTTGTTTGCAATAATGGTACGGAACCCGTCGTGCGCGAGTCCGACTCACACTTGGCCGGTTTTTTAATCCTTGTGACCGGAAATTATTTCGTTTTAGGTATCTACTTATTTTACGTTACGTATTTTTTAAAATACCTACTTACTACAACAAAGTGAAAGCTAATTCTCTTTTCGAAAGTCGGTGTCGGTATCTATTGTTTTTCGTTTTTCGACACGGAAAAGTTATTATTTTTCTCTTTTTAGTTTTTGTTGGTACCCTACATTGGGTAGGTATACTAAATAAATCTGTTAACCCCCTAAAACGTACAAGCGTGATTTTATATTATGGTATGGTGAAAACAAAACATAACTATACGATCACACTAATCGCAGGTCATTTGATATTTGTTATTGAAGAGTTCCATTGTCTATCTCCGAAGATCTTTATCCTATCCTAATATATTATACTATAAAACCTTCCCTGAAAACACATACATTAATCGACGTAAACCCGATAGTATCGGATAAGTAGTTTTAAAGAAAATCGCGGATACATACGGGTCGATTAGATAGAGCACCTCCTTTTTTTGAAGTCGGTTGAAAATAGAACCTACTTTTTACGAAGACTGTATGTAGTAGTTACCAAATGCATTTCCAAAGTGCCAACTAACCTTCCTGAATCAACTTCAATAAAATTAAAAAATAATAACAAGGACCAATATTATTTGAGCGCTCAGTAGTTTCAATGAGTGCGTGCGCGTAATGTTGTTGTGTGCTACTAGATACCTAAATTTGAGTTCGTCGAAAATGTAACAGCGTCCTTAAATACAACAGAAAAATGTAATATGAATGAAAATGTTATATAACTTTTACTAGAAACTAGCCACAACATGTTTATTTTAAGCGTTACATTCAAAAATTTCCCATTCATGTCAGAACGTGCACGCCAACTGTCACAAAATGGCCGATATTTTTGACGCTAGTTATCTGTAGAAAAAAAACACTTGAACGTGGGATCTTTTCGGCTTTGGATTTCGATTAATTACTTTACTTAATAACGATTATATTATTCGAAATTTATTAGGTACTACTTATATTGAACCATACATTGAAAACATGTACATTGTATCATTACGTATTTATGTATTTTTATACTGTGTTTTATGTATTTTGATTGTTTATATTTTGATATGTAGTTATGTACTAACGCAATAGTTACATTTATAAAACAAATAAATATAGATTACATATAGAAAAACAATGGTACTTACGTGTTTCATGCTATCAAACGTTTTTTAACCACTACAGAACTTGCTCTTACACAGTAGTTACCTACGTACGTAGTGCACTCTTTCAAGGTTAAAAGGGCACTGGTAAGTTTTGCCATTCATAGACTTGGAACGCGCAACGCTAATAACTATAAATGTGTAAGAGGGACAAGTATATATGTGCGAAAGAGAGGTGACATCTAAGTAAGTCTTAGATGTCACCTCTTTCGCACATTCCTGTTATTCGAACTTGAGTTGCGCTAATGTACATATCTACATTACGTATTATTTTAGGTACACCGACAACACGTCTTAATATTGCTGTACTTAATTTATGTAAAATCACCAATGCGTCATTGAATTTCGGTTAGTCAATTATAATCTAGTCCGTATAATAAATGAACTATAATATAATAGAACTATAAAAGAATGAAATATAATATATTTTAAAAGATAGGTACTTTTTCATCATGCACATAATTTCGAATATTAATTATATACTGATATTATGACATACTTTGATGGTTATTAAAAAATAACCATCAGAATATTAGGAATATTAGGAACATAGCTGTACTGTATGGTTAAAGTTATTAGTTGTTTTTAAATTCTTTTTTGTGTATAATTGATTCTAAATTATGTGCATGTGCATTTCATTGGACGTGACTGTACTTCTAAAATATGATATTATTAAACTCGACATAAAGGTAATAAAAGCGTGGTAAATAAACTCGACGTAAAGGGAATAGAAACGGGACAGAAAACTAAGCTCGACATAAGGGTAATAGAAGCGAGACAAGGTTTTCGGCTCGACATAACGGGACTCGACATAAAGGGAATAAAACGTGTAGATATGCCTTATGTTTTCGTTGCTGACGAGGCTTTTGGTTTAAGTTCATATATCATGCGTCCATATAGTGGAAAGAACTTGCCTACAGCAAAACGTGTATTTAATTATCGCCTCTCAAGAGCCAGGCGGTACGTAGAATGTGCCTTTGGTTTATTATCAAATAAATGGAGAATTTTCCATCGACCCTTGAACGTGAAAACGGACTTATCAATCGACATTGTTAAATGTTGCTGCGTTTTGCATAATTTCGTCAGATCCAGAGATGGAGGTAATTCTAGGGAATCAATGGCGATTGTAGATCATGAAGACGTGATCACAGACATTACACAATCACAAGCTGTAAGAACAGTTCCAGCAGCCAATGTGTTCGCGACGAGGCATCACAAACAATAGTAGTATAGTTTGTTGTAGATATAAAATTTTATGAACAAACATACGTCTGCTTACCCCAGCGCGCTAGCTCGTACTAAACAGTTTTAGACGAGAATTTTTCTTTTATAGTTTTTTCAAACATAAAATTTCGACCACTTTTTGAGGCACTAAACATTATGTTTTAGTGTATATGAGTATGTATTGAGTAAATGTGGGGTCTAAAGAGTAAATTAGAATCGTTACATACATACTAAATGCGGTAGTTACGGAAAGAAAGCAAAATCAAAACAAGTCAAATTCCGTAAAAACGACCGGCCGCCACGACCGTTTAGTTCGAAATGAGCAGTCAGATGGCGGTTCACGTATATATAGTCCGGCGCATAAGCAGGCAAATTTGGTATTTTAGAATAGCGTTTTGAGGGCTTTATAATAGCCTATAGTACCTAAAATACGGTTATCTAGTATTATTAGAGTTAATATACTTTAGATAAAATGTGTAAGTAGTAATTTAAGCAAATAAAAATATTTGTTTACTTATTTTGGACCCCCCGAAAATGGCCGGGTCGCAAGTATCGATAGGTGCGCTCTGCCCACCTACCAATCGTATTATTTACCTTACACATTTGTTTTGTTAGGAAACACCATCTAGGTGTTCTAAATAGTATACCTTGGTGCTATGACTGAAAAACTGTACATAATAACAGTACATAGCCAGGTTTAAAACAGTTTCACTCTGAGATCGTAAATACATGCATTTTTGCTCAAGTAAGTAAATAGAAATTTGGTTATAAGCGTTTTAGCGCTTCTAGGTGACCTGGAACTGTGTCCAGGCCCTATATATAGATGGCATCTATGTAATTCTAGTACATGGATCTTACTTACTTGAAATAATGTGTCTGTATGTGCCAGCATGGACGTTTCTACGCGTCTGCCAGAGGGCCCACTACCTTCAGACACACTTGGTGCCTGAAGGATTATTGATATGCTATCTGAAGCATTACCTTTGGGGACCCTCGGGCACACGCCTGGACTCGGTCACAACACATAGCTAACATATAGCTACACATACACACACAGAGGCGTTAAAGCCGTGGAACAACACGATATTTTCTATTTCGGCCGCTTCCCGGCAACAGAAGTCCCAGAAGGGCTGGTGGTACACCCATTAGGGTACTACCATTCGATAGCCCAATTCTCCAGCTTCCCAACCACATTTTTGGAAGGAGCCTAGCTCTGGTGGTTAGGGAACTAACCGACTTAATATAGTAAGAGGTTCCATGGTTTTCTCGCATCGTCGACCACATCAGAGTGAATACTGGATCGAGGGTTGGAGCTGTATCCACCGGACTTCCACCATGGGGTAGCCCATCTCGAGGGCTATCCGATGACGGTTGGTGAATGCGGATCCGCCCACCAGCTCGAGTACAAACTCGCTAAATATGCCGAAAACAGGCACTGAAGCTATGTTTTCGCACTTTCACGTGGCTGTGCCCGTGAAGGTGACAGATGAAGCTGTGGAACTGTCACAGATCGATGGTCCAGGAGTAGGGCTACAAGTCCCTCGCTGGTACCCTGGCACTAAAGTGCACCATTGTCTTGTAAAATACCATATAAAGCTATAAACTGACAGAACTTCCCCTTATTAGGCGTTCTCCACGCAAGAGCTCCGTGAAGGTAGCAAATATGGACCTGGACCAAGGTCCGGAGGGAAGGTCTTCTCGAGACCTATCCAGAGACATAAGTCTCATCAAAATCGGTTCAGTAGAAGGGGGGTTTCTGTTGGTTTTCAGCGACTAGTCATAAGGTATTAATTTTATAATTAAAGTTTATGCGCGGTCGTTGTTTTGAGGTCCTCGTTACGGTCAAGTGTGGTAGTAGGATAGTGCGCTGAGACACCGTCCTAATTGTAGCCATTATTTCTAAATATTAAATCCACGTCACTTTGCGTAACGAAGACCATGAAGAGACGTCGTTTTTGGACATGAAAACCTGAGTCTTTTTCTGAACTGGACATCACGCCTTCCCCTCAACATCCTTGGCAGCCTTCCAACCACTGCAGGGTCGGTATTTGCTCGAAGACAACGAACTATAGGTGCAAGGGGCGTCAACGCGTTCGAGCTGGAGCCTTACAACCTCCAGTCAGCCTGGGGCCTTGAACGATCACGTCCGTCCCGCACATTTGCTGGTCCTGTCGAGCCGAATTTTTGAGCAAACGACCTATGCAGCGTTCCAGTGAAGATACAGGCCAATAGGAATAGCCTAGTTCCAGTGAACAAAGAAGCCTGGCGTCCTGGGTTCCAGTGAAAATACAGGCCAACATTGAAGAGCCTAGTTCCTGAGAACAAAGAAAACCGTTGTCCCGTTCCTGAGAACAGAGAAGCCTGGCGTCCTGGGTTCCAGTGAAAATACAGGCCAATATTGAAGAGCCTAGTTCCTGAGACCAAAGAAAACCGTTGTCCCGTTCCTGAGAACAAAGAAGATTGACGTCCCGTAACCTTGTTAAGTGGGGTTACATTCCTATTTCTTTATCGAAAGTCAAACGTATCGTTCCTGTGAAGCTTGTGCCTGAGAACAAAGAAAACCGAGGCCCAAGCCAGTGAAAATTCCTGAGAACAAAGAAGCCTGACGACCATTGCTGAGAACGTATGTACCCTCAATATAAATCTGGTAAGAGTACACACCCACACAAAGTACCGACCGGGGTACGTAACGTTACGTTCGTGAGAAAAGTTCCAGTGAATAAAGAAACCTGACGTCCCCCTCGTAAACCTTACAAGTGTCGAGGTTAAGATCATATTTCTTTAACAGTCAAAAACAGTGTAGAAACCCAGTAACTGGGAGATTAGCGTCGTCAAAAGGCGCGCGTACGTTTGACCTTGGTTAGTAGAAGCTTCTAGAGCGACTACCAGAGTGAAAAGTGCACGTGTGGTTTGGGACCCACGCGTGGACTAGCTCTAGAACACAACCATTTTGCTGGGACGCAACTGCCCTTCCTGAGCCGTTTCCTGTGGTGCCTAGCTGCTTCCAGAGAAGCATTTCGTTCCGATTAGATTACCGTCGCAAAAAGACGGAAATTTGAGTTGTCTCTGTTGTGTAACCTGCATACTGAGAAACAGTAGTATCTGAGAATAAATCGAAACTGTATCCTGAAGGAACAAGTAGTTTGCCTGAAGAGTTATCGCTGAAATTTCATAAGCGGAAATTTCATATACAGCGTGTTGAAAGCTCGTTTAGGAGATAGAACGAACATACAAACGTTCATAGAATTCCTGAATGATTACGGCTGAAGGATTATCGCTGAAGCGCTATCCTAGAGGAGGCTTACACACAGAGGCATATTGTATAGTCGTGTGGGCGACTTGTTCTATAAAAAATAGAACGAAAAATAGTTCCTGTAAATTTCCTGAAGCGTTATAGCTGAAGACTTATTATTGACTTAGAATTTGTTTGGAAACAAATAGTCATATAAGAGATAGAAGTTCTCAATCGAAGCTTGGACCTTCGATAGGTGGAGTCTGGACTGACTACTAACGTCAAGTGTTAGACAGAAGGTTCTGCGATTGGTATCAGACCAGCTGGTCATCCTTGGAGGCTGCTGGACAGGTTGACACGTATAAAACAGTAAGTATAGTGAAAACTTACTCAAGTGCTTACCCCTTGTGGGTCGATAGTAATATAGTGAACCTGTGTCGTGTCAACATAGCAGTTTTGAAGCTGATTTGGGACTTATAGTTTTGAAGACTGAATAAAAACTTATAGTCTGAAGGATAACCCGGAGTCAAGAGGGCCAGAGTTAACCCGGAGTTTAAAAAAAAATTTCAATTTTGAAAAAGGAAGCGAACCCTCTTCGAGTCAACGATTTAAATTGGACTTAACCCGGAGTTACGACTTAGGATTTTCAAGAAAAATCTTGAAGTTTGGACTTAGCTGTTTCGAGTCGACGTCTTGAAGTGAAGACTGGACTTGGACATAGCCGTTTGGAAGCTCGAAAATAGACTTAACCCAATCGTACGGAAGTCTAGAGTTGGACTTAACCCGTACGAGTTGACGTTTTGAACTGAAGTCTAGAGTTGGACTTAACCGTTTCGAGCTGACATTTTGGACCAGTCAGAATGCCGATAACCAGATCGCAGGACAAGAGACCTGAGGCGTGGACAGTCGCCATGGAGCGACCGGGTGCAGGCATACACCATCCATTGCCCCCACGCTCGCCAACAACGACTGATGGGACTGAACAGTCCGTACCGAACAGGAGCCCAACCGTGTCACAGATAGGTGACAATACGCCCACACACCAAGAGGAGGAACCGCAGGAACCGAGCACATGCAGGAAGGCATCGAGAGAAGAAGGATCTTCAGAAGGAACACTGAAGCCTTCTGATGGAAAACAAAGGATCCAAGACAAGACCTAGAGTAGAAGTACATGGAGAAATAATGGCTACCCGGGGTGACGCCCGTAATGAACGTCGGAGACCGCCGTCTACAAGCAAGACGACCCGGTCACAGAGAAGAGTCTCTAGAGCTCGCGAAGACTTACTGAAGATTAAGTTGGAGCTCGCACAGTTAGCCTTTCAGAGAGCAGAAGAAGAAGCTTCTGAAGCGCAATATATGGATGACAGAGACTCAAATGAAGAGTACGTGCGTTCCTGGCTCGAAGAGGCGCCAGAGCCCACACCGTTGAGGGAGGACGACGTCGCCAATGGGAAGCAAGATAGGCCTCCACCTGCGAGCGGCGACGCTGTAGCGGACTCCCAGACCCATATAGACCAACCACAGACGAGGGCTAACATAGAACCGTCTAGGACAGAGCCGTCCAAGACGGAGCCACCAGGGCAAACAGAAGCGAAGGAGTCTCAGGAGACGGTAGCCAGATCGCGAACGGCTTCGAGTAAAGCCTTCCTGAAGATGATACCGGTCCGGGTTATTGGACCGGCGGGAGAGGCAGACACATACGCACTCCTTGACGACGGGTCTACCGTCTCGCTGATCGACGAAGCAATCGCTCGGAGCAGTGGGCCCAATTGAGCCACTGAAGATCGATGCCATAGGAAACAACAGGATCGATACTCCACTATCGAGACGAATAACAGTCGTTCTCACAAGCCAGTTGAAGAATCGGGTGCCCTTCAAGGCGCGCACCATTTCGAAGCTCAACCTGTCTCCACAGGCAGTCAATCATAAGGACCTGGCACGATGCAGGCACCTTCAAGACTTGACGTCTGAGCTTATATATCCGGCGGGAGTACCGAAGATACTCGTCGGACAAGACAACTGGCATTTGCTGCTGGCCACTGAGGTCCGTAGGGGACCAAGAGACCAACCCATCGCGTCAAGGACCATGATGGGCTGGACATTGCATGGTGCACACACCAGAACACTGGGCCAGCGGGTGCATTACGTCAACGGCACTCAGTCCGTTGCAAGGCAAGATGCGGAGCTGAATGAACAGCCCCGTGAATTCTTCGCCAGCGAGACTTCTGGCCCTCAGAAGAGGGCAGAAGACGCAGCAAACCGCGACAGAAGGCGGTTAAACTATGTCAACAGCACTCAGTCCGCTGTAGGGCGAGACACGGAACCAGACCGGCGGTCCCGTGAAATCTCTGCCATAGCTGTACAGCCGATTTCTGACCCTCAGAAGAGGGCAGAAGGCATCCTGAACCGCGACATAAGGCGGTTGGATCGTGTCAACGGGACTCGGACCGTTGACGCAAGGCAAGATGCGGAACTGAACGAGCAGCTCCGTGAATTCTTCGCCAGCAAATCGATAGCTGTACAGCCGGTTTCTGACCCTCAGAAGAGGGCAGAATCCAACCGCGACATAAGGCGGTTGGATCATATCAACGGGACGCAGTCTGTTGAAGGGCGAGACACGGAACCGAACCGGCGGCTCCGTGAAATCTTTGCCATAGAATCGTTGGCTATCAATCCAAAGAAGCCAGCTTCTGACCCTCAGAAGAGGGCAGAAGACATCCTGAACCGCGACATAAGGCGGCTAGAGAGCGGGCACAAAGAGACCCCTATGCTATGGCGGGAAGAAGCCATAGTAGTGCCCGACAGTAACGAGACAGCTCTTACAAAGCTAGTCTCCATCGAGAAGAAGCCGGGTAGGAAACCGGATCTTCGGAGAATATAGAGGGCGTGAATGACGCCATCACACGGCGCTTTCACCGACCAAGAAATAGAATATAGAGGGCGTGAATGACGCCATCACACGGCGCTTTCACCGACCAAGAAATAGACCGATAGAGGGCGTGAATGACGCCATCACACGGCGCTTTCACCGACCAAGAGATAGACCAATAGAGGTCGTGAATATCGCCATCACACGGCGTTTTCACCACGAACGAGACACAGACAGAGCTCCGAGAGGCCTTCCGAGAGGAGGCCAGTCGCCGAGGCATGCCTGCCGGTGCTCCAAAACCGGCGGGAGCCCATAGCTGCGGGCCTGGCCTGCAGGAGGCCACCCCGCCCTCGTCGCCGACGGCCAGCCGCCACGCAACCCGTGGCCGCGAGGCCGCATCCAGGCCATATACCCTGGGCCTGATGGAGAAGTCCGGACCGCTGAGGTGCGCACCACTGGCGGCACTCTAAAGCGTCCGGTGAAGAAGCTCATTCCACTACCGAAATGAGCGTAGCAGAGTTCCCGCGGCGAGAGCAGAGCGACGTGTCGCTGAGCGTCGTGGCACGCGCGCTGCCGACGTGCGTCGCTCACTATGCGTGATGCAGCGCCGCGTCAACACATCGGGTCGACACGACACTGCACGGCGGGAGAGATGTTCGCGACGAGGCATCACAAACAATAGTAGTATAGTTTGTTGTAGATATAAAATGTTATGAACAAACATACGTCTGCTTACCCCAGCGCGCTAGCTCGTACTAAACAGTTTTAGACGAGAATTTTTCTTTTATAGTTTTTCAAACATAAAATTTCGACCACTTTTTGAGGCACTAAACATTATGTTTTAGTGTATATGAGTATGTATTGAGTAAATATGGGGTCTAAAGAGTAAATTAGAATCGTTACATACATACTAAATGCGGTAGTTACGGAAAGAAAGCAAAATCAAAACAAGTCAAATTCCGTAAAAACGACCGGCCGCCACGACCGTTTAGTTCGAAATGAGCAGTCAGATGGCGGTTCACGTATATATAGTCTGGCGCGTAAGCAGGCAAATTTGGTATTTTAGAATAGCGTTTTGAGGGCTTTATAATAGCCTATAGTACCTAAAATACGGTTATTTAGTATTATTAGAGTTAATATACTTTAGATAAAATGTGTAAGTAGTAATTTAAGCAAATAAAAAATATTTGTTTACTTATTTTGGACCCCCCGAAAATGGCCGGGTCGCAAGTATCGATAGGTGCGCTCTGCCCACCTACCAATCGTATTATTTACCTTACACATTTGTTTTGTTAGGAAACACCATCTAGGTGTTCTAGATAGTATACCTTGGTGCTATGACTGAAAAACTGTACATAATAACAGTACATAGCCAGGTTTAAAACAGTTTCACTCTGAGATGGTAAATACATGCATTTTTGCTCAAGTAAGTAAATATAAATTTGGTTATAAGCGTTTTAGCGCTTCTAGGTGACCTGGAACTGTGTCCAGGCCCTATATATAGATGGCATCTATGTAATTCTAGTACATGGATCTTACTTACTTGAAATAATGTGTCTGTATGTGCCAGCATGGACGTTTCTACGCGTCTGCCAGAGGGCCCACTACCTTCAGACACACTTGGTGCCTGAAGGATTATTGATATGCTATCTGAAGCATTACCTTTGGGGACCCTCGGGCACACGCCTGGACTCGGTCACAACACATAGCTAACATATAGCTACACATACACACACAGAGGCGTTAAAGCCGTGGAACAACACGATATTTTCTATTTCGGCCGCTTCCCGGCAACAGAAGTCCCAGAAGGGCTGGTGGTACACCCATTAGGGTACTACCATTCGATAGCCCAATTCTCCAGCTTCCCAACAACTATACAATTAGTAGAAATAGACAATTGGATAAAAATTTGCGTTGTAATGACACTGCTACCAAGTTCTTGCGAATGTACGCGAACTTTGCCTTTGAAGGTTAGTCGGTTGGTTGTCATCCTAATTTCCTGGGGGAGTGCATTCCACAGAGAAATAGACTGAACGAAGAAAGAACGGTGAATGAAGTCAGTGCGGTGAGTAGGCATTATACATAGTGACCTGATTAATCACAATTAGTCCTTACAAAAAAAAATCTGGGAATTGTAGAACTAATGTTGTTTATACATGTGTATAAGGGGCAGACACTAATTATGAGTTCCCTATAATACATACCATATAACTATCATTAATGCAGTTTCTTACCAGTGGTACTTTGATGTAAGTGAGATCTGGTTACTGGGACTGGATCAACGCTTTTAGGATTGGATTGAAGAGATGTTGAAGGATGATTCTCAGGTGATACAGAATATGTTGATGGAAGGTTTCCAAGTGCGCTTTCTTGTTCTTGAGCTCAAAGTAATGATAAATGACCATCAGAATAATTATAATGTATGCTATATTATACAATACTAGCGGACGCTTCACCCGCGTAGTTACCGTTCCCGTGGGAGTACAGGGGTAAAAGAATCCTATGTCAACTGGGGATAGTGTAGCTTCCCAATGGTGTAAGAATTTTTGAAATTGGTCCAGTAGTTTTTAAATTTATTTGTTACATACAAAAATCCAAAACTACAAATCTTTCCTCTTATTAAAAAATATTAGTATAGAAGTATAGATAATAAAAAGACGTAAACAAGAAAAATATCATGCTGTGCAGTCGGAGGATACATATTCGCGAGCTGGCTGACCAAAACCAGATGTATCCTCCGACTGCACAGCATATTTTTCTTGTTTACGTCTTTTTAGTTCGCTTTTTAAGCAGTCGGGTGTTTTGATTTTTTGAATGAATTTTTTTATTTAACACTTTTTAGTTAACATTTTATTCGGATAAGGTACTTTAAACATATAAGTGTTATATATTTTTGAAAACCCTTTAATTTGATACCCCACGCGATGGGATAGGATGGAAAAAAAAATTCGGCCACCACAATATGGCGCCCAAAAGCCGCCATTTTTCTATTTTTCAATTTTAATGTAGCTAGTGACACTCGCAGGGTTCTTAACCCGCATCAATTGACGTAAGAATTATCAAAATCGGCCAACGCGTTTGGTCTTTGGATCGCCACATAGGAACAAACATACATACATAGATAGACTGATAAACATATTACACTCCTTCGGCAGTCGGGTAAAAATTAATTATAATTTAGAATATCTATGACGGGAATGAAAATAATATTTACCTGATAGTTGTAGTTCTGGAATTGCTAGTTTACAGAGATGGTGGTTTGGGTAGAGGTAAACCGCTTTGAAATGTTTACGACATACTCGAAGATTGTTGTAAACATATTTCTTATCCTGCAGATGTAGACTGCCAATGCTTGAAACCCATGTCAGGTATCTCTCAGGATTGGTTTTTGGATCTGGAAACCGATGTAGAGGAATACCTAAAATAAAACAAACATGAAGTTATTATTATCCCATAAAGTAGAACATACTTTATCAAAGGCTGGAAACCACAACGAGGGGCCCAGATCATAACAAACTGGACCAGCAGATCTGTTAAAAGGAGAAGAGGCAGGCCTACATTACACCATAATTTCAATATAAACAAATATTATACATTTTTAAATCTATACAAATCAACTAGCGGCCCAGCCAGACATCACCCGGATTGTACAATTATGTAATAAATATAGTGTGTTGGGGAACTGTACTTGTTTATTTCTTAGGTACTTGACGCTGAATGCTGTAAATAAATTATTACCTAATTACAATATAGATTCTGGGCTTATGATAGTTTCCAGTTTGCAATTAGGTGCAATCAGCAATACATTATGTATAGTTCTCGCCAGATTTCTTGGCCACCCTGAATTTGGCTACAATGGCTGCGCAGTAGTAAATCTCATACAAAACAGCACCGTTTCGTCCCTCACGCATCCGGAAAACCAACTTCAGAGCGGCCCAGAAGTTTGGTGAGAACTATACATAGGAAAAGATATAAAAATTACATTATACTTACCGTCATCTTTGATGACTTGGCAGCCGGGCACACAGCACTTGTTTCGAGACATTGTTATTTACACAATAAAACACAATAAAGTATGGTCCAAACTCCAATTTACGGAGGGCCTAAGCAAGTAATTCCGAAATCACGGAGGAACACAGCGATCTATACTTGACGTGATTTAGGAATTACACGATGCAATCGTTTATCTTGCAAGATTTTTAGCAAACACGGAGCAGCGAACTGAACTCGACGTAAATTACACTGAAAATCGCAAAGCAAACGAATTAATTACAAAAAGATACGTGCAAACACAAACATTTTTGACATTATTTTTGCAATTTGTTTTTGAATTTCACCGATCAACCTGTACAGCCATTCCATATTTGTAAATTCTACTAATAGTTATTTTTTTTATCAATATTATCAAAAGTTTACTAAATACTAAATAAGGAAACTTAAAAAAATGCAAAGAAAAATACAAATAATATTATTATCTCACAATAGATTAAAATCAAAGATTATAAATTTATAAGTTTACCCTCCTACCAAAAATATAAAAAATGACAAAGAAAATAACAAATGTTCGTTGTTTATAAATGTTGAACCACTGAGAACTCAATGCCTAATCTAAACAAAGTTTTACAGAGCTTGATTATTATGGCGGCTTAAGTCTTTGTATTGTAGAATCGATTGCTCTTAACTTTCATAACACCAGATAAGCAACATGAGTTCCAAATAATACATCCGGGCCTTTGTAACATGACCACCATAGCTCAAAGAGCCATTGTTGCAGACTCGTAGAAACTGAACTAAGTAAGTGTTTACGTTAGCCGTGAGACTGTCGGGTCGACATCGATAGAGCAATGGTTAGAAAGACTATAATGTAGCCGAAGTATTTACATGGTTAGTAAACCAAACGAATCGCTATTTTACTGAAAGTATTTATTGAGTTTTAAGACTATGAGATAGAATACTGTGGTGATTATAAAACTCATGCCAAATGATAGTCACTAGCTGCTTGCCATACCCTGACACTGTAACATAGCTTAGACAGTTTAGGTCTAGTTGCTTCTTTTGGCAAATTGATTTAAAATGTGCCTGTTGGTGGTAAATTAACTTCTTACATGAGACTTGGTTTGGACCAAATATCAAGGCTATCCCAAAAATAATTGTAACTAGTGAGTTTTGTAATTATTGTGATACTCATTTTGATGCTGTTGATCGTGATGATATGGAGCAAATACAGCCTTGTTATTACTTGTTGTTGCTTATTATAGCAAATGAATGTTGCGGAGTCTCGGTACTATTGAGTTGGCGTTTCACAGTGGTGAATGCTATTGAACTTTTAAGGCAGTATTTTACATGAATGAAAATGCCTTGTTACGACAATAAATCTATCCGTTAGGTATAGAACGACTCAAAGAGTCAACTTTAGAACTGACTTTAGTTCTAGAGTACAAAGATAGTGGTTTGGTATTAATCCTTTGAAATTGAAATAGAGTGCCGAAAAGCCAAACAAATATTACGTAGGTACAGGCTTTTCGCCTTAAGACAGTGGGTACGATAACGACATTGTAAGGATTTTTTGATGACAAAATTAGAAACAGATTGTTGAAAGCAAATATGCTCTTCCGAGTTTCGATATAGCATTTTGTATCAAAGAAGAGAGTGAAATAGCGAAACAAGATGTTCTGACGTAGCTTATGTTGTGATGTTATTATCAATGTTGATGAACAGCTTGTTTATCTTTGATGAAGATACCTATTGTAATTAAAGGTGAATGCTCACCATTTGCTTAAGAAGGCATGTTACTTACAAAGAATAATGCAGAAAAATCTGTTAAGTAAAGATACTGTAAGATTAAAAAAATAAATAAATGAGTTTTAATGGTATACTTACACACAATTTGACCTCAATATTGCAACTTAATTTATTAGAAATTAGAATATTGGTTACTAGGATTTAGATTTTGTTAATAGCTAAATCTGCAAATTCATTGTACTCAATCCACAAACAAAAAAAAAAACTATAGACAGATAACGACATGACTTTACTGTCTATAAGACGTTACTGTCGATATGATGCTACCAATTTTATTGACATAAAAGTAGCTCATAGGTAATGAATAATAGTGTAAACACTATTAGAGTCCCTTCCAGTATTGTAGTTGATTAAGGCAGAGTTTTATCGGATAAATTTTAAGAATGATAAACAAAAGTTAACCTTTAAAGTTTGACTCATCGCGTCTTATACGTGCAACTGGAATTTAGTGTATTGAGCATACTGATGCCTATAAAGATGCAACCGTGCCTTAAGGTCTATTATGAAAAAAAAAATTGTGTCAACTGTGTTTGTGTGTGTAAATTAGTACACCACTTGAACTGACGATAGACAAGAAGCGAGGCTCTTATTTTTTATGACAAGTATTGTGGTGTTCTGATTTACAGATCCACATTTTTTAACTCTATTTACAATTCATAACACTATACAAACCATACCTTCATATATTTTGATATTTTATCAACTTTTGTAATTCATTTTTATGTTTTCTTTCTTTTGTTATCATCTGAAAAGCATACTTTTAGTTATATCTGATTGTTTTAATATCTGAAACTTAAATTATATTGTTAATTTGTAATTCTTGCAATATTTTTCTACTGTGTCATTTTCATCTGACATGACATCTGTCTGTCTATTTTATTTTTCTTAAAACCATAGACCGTAACATAGGTACCATGGACTAAACATCCTTTAAGCTAGGTTTACACTATTATAAGGGTAGCGTAGCCTGACCCCTTTGTGAATCGTTTTTATTCGTTCTGGTCTTTATTTCTTAATTGAAATTTGAATTTGAAATGTAGATAGAACACAGAACGAATAAAAACGGGCGTCAATTTTTAGTTTCGAATGTGGACGGCACGCCGAAAGTCGGTGGACTACGGAATACTACTTAATGTACGATCGAATCTGAAAGTCTTTAAAACTATTAAGGTGCCCATACAGGGGACAATTTGTCGTTTCGATCGATCGTCAAGAAAATCGTACTATTTTATCTTTCGATTTCCATCCGTCACACACGAACGATGTGATCGTACGATTCTCAGTCTCTGTGCGGAGTGAAAACGTTTAGCAAGTACGTGGGTGAGCGATGAAGTCGCAACTACTTTGTTTAAGCGCATTGGCGCTCATCTTATATAAAAAAAGACTTTCTTCAAAAAATAAAAGTAAGACTAGGAGAGAATGGACTAAGAGATGGCTTCTGAAAAGACATCAATATTCTCACATCAATCTTCTTGAGGAATTACGTTTTCATCCTAAAGATTGGCATAACTACCTTAGAATGTCAGAGGAAACATACTTAGAGCTTTTGCATAAGGTATCTTCCAGAATAATAAAAAATGATACCAATATGAGGCAAGCTATTACTCCTCACGAACGTCTAACTGCAACGCTGCGTTTCCTGGCTACTGGAAAGACTTATGAAGATTTAAAATTTACAACGTTGATTTCACTACAGTCTTTGGGAAAGATCATTCCAGAAACGTGCGAAGCCATTTTCAATGCATTAAAGGATTACTGTAAGGCAAGTATAATTTACCATAGCAGTTGATTATTATGCGCTGTTAGTGATGACAATTAGGTATAATGAAATATAAATATATATAAAACATTATATTACGACAAATTATTGTTTTACATCTTACGTAATAGTATATCTTAACATTTGGCTAAAATTACTTTCATTCAATGGAAAAAGTATTATAAAATGTTTGCGCGTCATCTGGTATGTGAACATGGACTGGAGATTCTTTTTCGGGCTCGCGTGTATGAAAGTTGAGTTCCTGTTGTGTGGATGGTTGAGTTGTGTTAACGAATCTTTGTGTACGTGGCTGTAGTATGAGTGGCTCACGTGCTTGAAAATTGAGTACTTGTGAAGAGAGTGGTTGTAATTTTTGTGAGTGACAAATAGGAAAGGATTGAGGGGGAAGGTGTAAGAAACACTGTCTGTTTAAATTACCCATTTCGGCTTCAAACAGAGCGTCTTTTATAATTTTTTCCGCAAATAAGCGTTGATTTGTAGGCAAAGATCGCAACTTATGTGCCACGTTTTTACCGAAGGCATCAAACTTGTCATCCTCTGCTATTTCACATATTTTTTTGCCATTTTTATTATTAAGCTTTTTTTGTCGTGTCCCAGTCCTTTGTGGTGTGTTGATATGCTCACAAATATTTGTATTTAGTCCATTATGAAACTTAATTTTATTTGAGAGCCTAGCCAGTGTCCTCTTGTTAGGCAAGGCATTTTTTTTCCATAAGCTTATATCCTTTTGAGAGAACAGAGCTAGGGCGAATAATTTGCCTTCCAATGAAAACCGTCTTGCCATTTTGTTTCATCTAGTAAATCTTAATTGCATCAACAAGAAAGCCTTTCTTATTAAGTTTTACAAAATATTGCATAAGCTAGAGCTTATTATTATTATTATCAATATATTTATTTAAGGCGACAGGGCCCATATAAAATAACTTAAACCTAAACATAATACATTATCTTGGTGTTAGTAACAATGCAAACTTATACCTATATTAGTAGCACAATAACAAAAGATACAAAATTTTGAAATCTTATGCAAAATTTTGAAAAACTTTTGTAAAGCCCTTGGTTTTGGGCTTTATATGATTCTTGGAGACTGAGTATGTTTGTCACCCACCCTATCTGAAGCAATTTTAGTACATTGCTTTATATAATGGTGAGTTTTGTAATGGCACTGAGTTGCACTCTTTCCTGAAATACATAATAAATGAATGTTTTTAAAAACTACAGAATCAAATTTTATAAGTAGTTTTCACCAACAATGTGATTTTCACTAGGATATAGTACTTAAATCTCGATTTTTTTACATGTCGCCACATCAGTAGGTCACTCACTCTCGCAAAGCATGCGCATTTCTCAAGTCAAAACTAAAATTACAAAGAGCAAATATTTCATTTTTTGTATGTTATAACAACTGAACCGATTTAAAAAATTCTTTCACCAGTAGAATGCGTTTTTATCACTGAGTAACATAGGCTACAATTTATAAAGATGTCACGCGGGCGAAGCCGTTGGCGGAAGCTATTATATAATACCTTTGAAAATGTTTAGTAAGCAATTTACTTACTTGGTATGGGCTTCTGTAAGAATGTCTTGATTTCACCCATTTCAGAAACAGGTTGCTGCTCTGTAATAAAATAAAATGTTTTGTCGTCTTTCCTATACAGTACAAGATTAATTATTCAATCATACCTCCACTTATCTTCTCAATCTCCTTGTTCTCGGTGTTTGATTCTCCTTGTTTAATTTCTGTGGTTTCAGAAATCAAACCAGCAAATATACAACCTAAAACAACAGAAAAATATACATTTAAACAGTGTGACCAATGTTTTCATTTAATGTCCAATGGTGGCATTGCACATTAAATGAAAACATTGGTAGAACTAGTTCTACTACACTTTAACGCCACAAGAGTCGGTTAGCACTTGCATAACATTAACAGGGGAAGCCTATGTTAATTCTCTTTTATAAATAAAACTTCTTTTACTTTTACCACTACTTCTCTAACACCACTGCGACCTTTCACTTGCAAGCACCCTAATTGGGTAAAACATGATCAATCAGTTCGTCTTGACAGTTCAACAACACTCATTGCTGAGCAAACAATTGTTTTCGAACATTTTCAATGGATTTGCAATATCCTTCAAAATGATTCAGATTGATCATGTGTTATGCAGTTAGGGTGGACCCTGATTTGGTCGTGCTTAGTTCAATAAACATACCTTACCTCTAGGCTATCACTGCACCTAGATATGCCTGTGTAAATACCCAATATGTATGTGTATTTAAAATTAAAACACAAACCTTCATTCTGATTGGCTGGTTGAAGGAAGTGAATGTACATGTTCCTGGGACATGTCACCTGCAATATTATATTTTAATGGTCAGGCATTGCCATGCAAGTAATCCCATTAAGTGGTCATTGTACTCATCATTATGAACAACTTTCACTATGGGACCAACCCTGAAATCGCGAAAAATAATTCTGCTGTTCCCTACATTTATGTTAGGGAAATTTAGAGGGGAAAAGTGGACATTCGCTGGACCAATTTGGCATTTTTATTATCCAAATTTTCGTTATACTAGAATAAGGTTTGGTGAACTGATAGTAGAAACATTGGAAAGTTGGATGAACTGATAGTGTTTCTATCTATGTAATTTGGACAGGACAACGCCTGTCGAGTCAACTTGTAATTTAAACTTACAGGGTTGACATTCTGTCATAGTCTCTGTGTAATTAATTTATCATGGTAAGATCAATTTATTCATACCTGTGATGGTAATTGGTTCTCCTGTTGAGTTGTTATCATTTTGTTCTCAGCTCTGACAATAACTATGTTCATCCAGAAAATGACACCCTGGAGTTATTAAAAACTAAAGCATTAATGGCTAGTCATATAAGTTGATTCGTTTTGAACTGGAGATGACTTGCGTATTTAAACGGAATAATTGTTTTGTGTATTGACTGTAAGTGCAGTGAAAAGGGCAAAAAACGCGCAGGAAAGAGGGCTTTAAGAGCGCCCGCAGCAGACGTACAATATTGTAAGTTGGCCAACTATCATCATTTCAGCCGAAAGCCGTCCACTGCTGGACATAGGCCAACTATTGAACAACTAAATTGCATTTTATAATTTAATCAACTAAAGTTTTTAATTGTGCTTAAGAACTCCCGCAGAAATAAAAGTGTAAGGTGACCAACTAAAGTAACTTATTAAATAGTTAATTTAAATCAACTATTTTAATTTAATATCAATAATATTTTGAATTAAAAAAGCAATAGAATATTGTAAACATAAAGCTACAGAAAGTGGAAGGATACAGATTATGTTGGACAAGATGTGCAGGCTAGCATAATATGCTAGCCTGCACATCTTGTCCAACATAATCCAACATAATCAATTGCAGAGTATACCAATAGGTACAATGACATATTATGTCATTGTACCTATTGGTATACTCTGCAATTTAGTCGGACAACAACAAAATTGTGTGTCTGCCCTAAGATGACAACTAACTGTTGCTTTAGGCAAAAGTTAGTTGCAAGCTAAAGTTTAGGTTAGATTAAAAGTTGACGTTCTTACCTTTAGCAAGTGGTACACCATGAGCAGTTTCCTGTTCCGTAAACAAGCTAGGATAGGAATAACGGATTCGAACACCAGCCTGGTCGAATTGAGTTTGATAAAAATGTTTTTCACAAACAAGTTTAGTCATCTTTGTCAGTCCAAGTCTCATCTGTAACCATGAGTTTGAAATAATCTCCTACAGCATGTTTCAGTTCTTTAGCGTACGGTTTTTTCATACCTGAAAGTAAACCCATGATAAAAAAGTTACAATTTTGACTACCAGTTCTATAAGGAATACGCATATTTTTTTTGTCTTACTACTTCCCACTTATTACAAGTTAGGCGAAACTATTACCAATTTAGAAGTTATATAAACACATCAACACGGTCTAGGGATATTTTTAAAACGAATCGACTCGAATTACTATCAATGTGTTAATTATTTATATGACATGTATATATTTAAAAGATACGTTATTTAATATTCTACCAGTTTTTAATAATGGTTAAGGTACTTCGATTAAAATTTCAGGATTTTATGGAAAAAAATGAAGCATAGACGGAAACCGTATATGAATTAACTTTTAATTTATGAGTAAAAACTGAAAAATATAGAAAAATCATTTAATTTGTGTTTATAAACTTGAAGTTAGTAGTCTGAGAAAGCGCCCATGATGTTCATAACACATCGGCAACGATTCGGCATGCTCAGAACAAGGTTGTCAATGTCTTGCTGCGGAATATTGTCCCATGTCCTTCTGAGGTGCGCAAAAAGTTGATCTTCTGTAGCCAGATTTTCAGGAACTTCTTTCAGAGCTCTTCTTTGCAGCATATCCCACGCATGCTCAATGGGATTTAGATCTGGCGATTGAGCAGGCCAGTCTAAGGCCCTAACATTGTGTGTACGTAACCAAGCTGCTACCGTTCTCGCCGTGTGTGCCCGGGCATTGTCGTGCATGAGCAGGAAATCTTGCCCCATTTGTGTTCTGTGGGGCAAGATTACGGGCCCCAGCACCTGTTGGACGTATCGTTCTGCCGTCATATTGCCCCGCACCCAAACGAGATCCGTCCGTCCTCCAAGACGAATTCATGCCCAAACCATAATTGTTCCTCCTTGGTATGGGTGAACTTCCTGAGGGTTCTGAAGACGGCTCCATCGTCCAGGAACTCGCCAAACACGCGTCCTTCGTGAATCTGGATGGAAGCCGAACCTGGATTCATCCGTGAACAGCACATTGGACCATTGCTCACGGCCCCAGTCCACGTGGTTCCGAACCCATTCTAATCGTCGTCCACGATTGCCTCTCCGTAAAGGTGGGACCCGGAGTGGTCTACGAGAGCGTAGATTGCTTTCATGCAGTCGCCTTTTTACAGTTTGGTCACTCACAAGGTGTTCCACTCGCAGCCTTTGGACCAATTGAGTCGCCGTTGCATTTGGTTGAGCTCGCGCAGTAATTTGCAAAAATCGGTCTTGTCTGGGGGTAGTGATGCGACTTGGCCCCCGGTGCCTCTCCGCTACTTCACCTATGCCACGATAGAGTATCCACAATCTTGAAATTACATTTTGGTGGGTCCCTATGGCCTCAGCAACATTACGCTGAACAGACCCAGCTTCCAGCATTCCCACAGCTCGTAACATCTCCGCCCTCGTCAAATGTTGGCGTTGCATGGCTACAATACCTCAATTTTAACTTTATCTTTCGTTTAAAAATGAAAAAATTCTGTAACTAAACGTAATTCGTATTGTTTTCTAAATTTCGCACAAATGAAAATTCCCTCTCCTACACATCAAGACATTTTTATGCCACCGAAACAAAAGCATTTTCAAAAATTTGAATTTGGAATTAGTCTGAGATAAATTACAAACAAATCGGTGTATAAAAGATTCCAATGCGGCCAGTACTTTTCGAGTTATTTAATTAGTATGAAATATCCCTAGACCGTGTTGATGTGTGTATTTGAAGAATGTGTCCGTCTATAGTTCTTTAGAATAATGTAAGAAATACTTATTATTGAATCGATTCTTAATTCTTCTGTATAAATATTCTCTTCAATATCTAAATTAATTTGTATGTTCAAGCAACTACGAAATGTAGCACCTACTAAGCTTCTGATATCATCGACCTATAGAACACTAGGCAAACGCGTACTAAACTATTGCTTCTGCTCCTGGGGTGGCGCGACCAAATCATTAATGATTGAACTGGAACGTGCGCAGCGTGTGCTTCTCAAAGTTCTAATGTCCCTGCCGTACCGGCACCCCACAACAGAATTATACAGCCGCACTGGTGTTCTATCAGTCCGCAAACTCTACGTAAGTCGAGTACTTCGCAGATTCCATCGCACCACAATTCCTCAGCTCCTACCAACCACCAAGAGACGCTTCAAATGTCCAGCACCTTCAGTGAAATCCACTTTTGCGCAACGACACTACAGTTCCACAGCACCACGTATATACAACAAACTTACAATTAAAAATGCACAAAATTTGAATAATCACAATTTCGGAAAGATTGTACTAAATTGGCTCAGCAAGTTGGATTACGAACAAACGGAAAATCTAGTCACCAGTAACCCAAACAAATAAAAATACTGCACTACCAACATAAATCCACACACACGGTAAAAGGCAGCGTTCCCACTACGCCGGACCAAAATCTAAGTAATCTGAGTCTTGGGAATGTATGGAATGATTACTAGATGCTGATGGCGAAGCTGGAATCGGATTCGATGTCTGAGATGAAGTTGATGGTATAGATGTTGTTGCCTGTTGATTTCGTAGAGTATCCAGGGTGGTGTTGATCTTAAGTAGGTGTTGCCTGTTGATTGACGCTATTATGTGTGTAGTATCCATAATACTGATCTGGTCCGGTCATCTGATTATATGAATCACGCCAATGTCCGTCGTGGATTTTCATGTAAACTCCGTTCCACCAGTTCAATGTTATCGGGGGTCCTTGAAGTTCGACTAGGCCCTGGCCGTGGGGTGTTCAAAGCCGAAGCACTTGCGCGGAACCTCTGCACCCAGGAACGAATTAAATTCACATTCGGTCCGTCACTTATCCGCCGAATACCGTGCGTGAGCAAAATTGTCGACGAGTAATCACGTAAGAATCGTTACTCTTGAAAAATGCCTCGATGGCGAAAGCGCGATGCTCACCCGACCTCTGCGGCATCGTGACTGAGAAATCCGCACGATATATGATTCTAATGACGCCACCCTCCCCCCGCACCGTTTATTACTTTTTGAAATAATCGTAGTTAAAAACATAAATCTGCCGCCAGACGGGCTGTAGAACATAGACAAGAACAAGAAACCCATGAATCGAAATGTGTCGAGTCGAGGTGGCCCTAATGCCAACGCTATACGGACATCATTTACTAATTATTTTGTTTCGGATATTGGTTCCGTTCCGTGGCAGGCAGCAGCTATAAAATAAAATTTATCAATGCATTTACATTTTATCAATAAAACATTAAAAACTCACCGTACTGTTTTCTTTCTTTTTCATCCAGTTCATCGAAGTTTGGTTTCAGTATTAAACATACTTCACGCCATGCTGCTAACTTTAAGTTTTTGTATTTATAGACGTCTTCGGTCTTATCCCACATAACAGGTCTCTCTTGGACAAGCGTAATTAAAGTTTCTGCTTGAATATCCATGCTAAACGTCTACTTTTACCAGAAAATACGAGCCGAATGACGTGAGTGGAACACGGGCGGGGCGAGGGGAGCACGAGCGGGGCTAGCGGGGGACAGATACCGGCACAAACTCGTTCACATTACTCCGGGCCCGGTCGTTCTACCGGCAATTCGTAGTGACAAAACGCTCGGTAAAAATGCCGGGCTCGGCAAAAATGCCGGACCCGGGATAATGTGAATAGCTTCATATAAATTGTACAGCCACTAGCCCTTCCGGCAGATTTACCGGCGCGACAGATCTGCCGGTCCGGCGTAGTGGGAACCTGGCCTAATTGTAATTCCGAATACATACATACAAAAACACACCATCATGCACAACACACCACACCACACGGGCAATCATATTTTTATATTTTTATTCATATTTTTTATTTCTTATCAATTTTTTATTCGGGTTAGTTTTTTTTTTTTTTTGTAATCATGCGTTTCATAGATTAATATTTATTTTATTTTAAATGTTTAATTAGCACTGTGCCTAGCATGTAAACCAACTGTATTATTTTATTTGGAAGGGACCTGTCTCCTGAGATACAGGTTAACTACCTAGTTAAGGAGACAGAGCTTTTATGTAAATGTGACACTTGTTTGCAAATAAATGAATTTATTATTATATTATGATTCTTCATTGAAAGCAAAACAATATTATTATCGACGCAGGATTTGAACTCGCATCTTGTTCGCCTCAGTCTTATACACGAATCACGAGACCAGATATACTTGAATATAAGCTAATAATAGCAATTACACTAATTATATTACAATACTCTGATAAGCTTTTAGTCTTACAGCTCGTATCGGACCGCTGCCGCACGTTTTCCGTGCCGCTAGTTATAACCCGCTGCCGTGCCGTTGCAGTACGGTAGTAGTCCGTTACCAAACACTTAAATTGAAAGCGTATCTGACTGCCGTGCGTTTGTATGCTAGTGCTGTTTTAATTTTATTTGACATCAGTTAAGCCATGGACTCTGACGAAGAAACATTACTGTTAGTGCTCTTGTTGAAAAACATCAAACAAAAAAAAAAAAAAAACCACGCCTCCGTAAAAGAGCATCACCGATGTTTTCGTTAACATGTGATTTTGGTGATTTCCATACTCTTTACCCTAGGTTAAAAGAAGACCCAAGCAGTTTTTTTAATTACTTAAGAATGCCTAGAGAATGTTTCATCAAATTACTGGAATTAGTTAAAAGTAAAATTCAGCGACAAGAAACTATATTCAATCATACTATATCAGCTGAAGAACGACTACTGATAACATTGAGGTAAGTAAATTAAACAGCTTATCTTTTTATATTTATTTATTTTTAGTTTTTTTTTAAATTACAAAATAATATTGAGACGAATCTAATTACTAATTAGTTCAGTAAAATCAACAATTAAATACGAAATAGAGTTTTTTAAATAAGCTGACACACGCCAGACGGTGCCGCTGATGTGCTAATTTGTGTCACTGTCTGTAAATTTGCAAAAATTATAATAAAAAAAATTATGTGGGAATATCGTCGATCATTATATATGGAACTTTCCGAATCTTCACTCCAATTAGATACGGATGAGACTGCTGCAATTTCCTCTGCTGTAGACTCAAGCTGAGATGTTTGTGTTTGAGATCCTGGAGATGGGTTCGTAAAGTAGCCGCGTTGTTGTTCATAAAATTCCGAATCTAAGTTATAATAATCACGAGTATACGGTTGTGGCGTCGCGTATTTTCGGATTATTCCTATTATGTCGTATTTGGCATCCATTTTACGACTTTCCGGGATCCTCTTGAAGTCGTTTAATAAAGACAATAAAAAATATCTATGATGGGGATCTTCGAAATCATCTTCTCTTGCATTTTTTTTATTCTGTAGTCTTTCTGCAAGTATTTTTAAAAGCGTGTTAGTTTCATTGTTATCGTCGGCAGATGAACTCTTAGTTTTATTTCGATGTTGACGCAGTAGAATCGTTACAAATTTGTTTATTTTTTTCTTTTGAATCTGGTTTTATTTCATACAGTTCCGACAAAAATTGCAGTCGATCAAAATAAACATATTTTCGTTGTCTTTTTGCTTCGGATCCACTTTTTGATTCTCTCTGCTTTTTCAAGTCTCTTGAATATGCATCTCTTATATATCTCCATTTCTTTTGAAGTACCATTGCTGAAATAAAAACTAATATTAATATTATTGCAGGTATTTATCCGCTGGTTGCAGTATGACTGAATTGCATCATTCTTATCAACATGGAATCTCAACTATTTCTGGAATTGTGAAAGATACGTGTCAACAGATTTACAAAACCCTACGAGAAATTTGTTTACCTGAACTGAAAAAAGAAGATTGCTTAAAAATCGCACAGGGTTTTGCAACTAATGCAAACTTCCCTAATTGTTTGGGCGCTATAGATGGGAAACATGTAAGAATAATTAAGCCACCTAAAAGCGGTTCGCTTTATTACAACTATAAAAAGTTTTTCTCTATTGTATTATTGGCCATTTGTGATTCAAATTACAAATTCATTTTCATCGATGTTGGTTCATATGGCAAAGCATCAGATTCACAAATATTTAAAGACAGTGACTTCTTCAAGAAACTTCAAGACAACAGTTTAAATATACCAACTTCTACGCCAATAACAGAAAATGGTTTACCACTGCCGTTTGTTTTTGTCGGTGATGAAGCATTTGGCATCAGTCATTTCATACAACGCCCCTATAGTGGCAATTATTTGAATCAACAAAAAAAAAAATTAACTACCGCTTATCACGTGCTCGACGATATATAGAGTGTACGTTCGGAATTATGACTAATAAATGGCGAATATTACATCGACCAATAAATGTAGATGTATCGTTCGCGACAGATATTGTTCAATCTATCTGTGTTTTACATAATTTCTTATCACGTGACTGTGGCGAAATGTCTAATAGTAATCTATTAATTCAAGACAGGGGAACAGATCATATGGTTCAAAATGAACAAAATTTGACAGCAACATCAGTTCGTGATAAATTTGCAGAATACTTTGTTAACGAAGGACAATTATCATGGCAAAATAACAAAATTAAATAAAAAGTTACCTGCTGAGTTTTTTTCACCAGTAGTTTTATTTTTGAAATCCTCTATAAATTTTTCACAAATACCTTTCCAAGCATTTTTTGTTTCCGTCCGATTACTGTGTTTGTCACTTTTGGAGTTCCATATAGCAGGACGTATTTCAATTTCATTTATAAAATCTTCCACATTTAAATCATCCATTTTATAAATTATAAAGTAGCGTTTATAAATTCGCCTCACGTCTAGTCACCGCACTATGAACGCACTGAACTGAACACGTGGGGCTTGCGACGTTGCCGTCCTGCTGTCGAGCGTTCGCGGTACGGACGCCGCACTGTTGCCGCACCGTGCATTTTGTATGAAAACAAACGACCGGCCGTGCGCCGTACG